>CP025653.1:14006330-14087335 GCA_003576665.1 Ipomoea trifida
ATAAATGTTTTAGGATTTATTTTCATATTACATTTTAGGATCTTTTCCATATTCCACTCATGAAATCCACGCACAACCACCATCGTCTTTAGGAAACTTCCCAAACCTCAATAAACAGTCCGCGACCGTCCGACTACAGTTCCACAAAGGACTCCGACCCATCGCCAGTCAGCCCTCAGCAGGCCGCCTCTCGACCCTATCAGACACTTCAAGCTCACCCCCTTCCTAATGAATCCCCAATCTTCATCGTTGGTCGTCCCCCCTCCTTTCGAGTATTAGGTCCCATATAGGGATGGCAATGGGGGCGGGGCGGGGATATATCCACCCCCGCCCCCGCCCCGCCCCATTGCCATCCCTATGTGCACCGAGGTTAGACAAATCGATTGATCTTCCGTAAGGGATTCGAAAACGAGTTTCGCGATTGAATAAGGGAGTCACGGTTTCGGTACCGAGTGGCGTCACACTCAGACTCTCAGTCCTATATAATCTTGCATTGATATACTTTCAAATATTTATTTAAATATAAATATTGGGCATTAACCCATTCGCGCAATGCGCGTATAAAACTAGTATAATAATAAATATGAAAATTGTTACACTGACTGCAAAATGTAAACTATTGGACCTCGAAAATAATTTATAGAAATTGATTAAATGCAATTACAAAATGAATGAAACAATTTTTTTTTTATTTACAAAAATATTAAATAAGATTATATAAGCAAAAAGGTTTACCAGTACATACCAATTAACTAACAAGTATGTTTTATAAATGATTAAGGAATTGATGAGATAACAGACTGTTTGGTTGTGAAAAAGGACACGCCTTTTATCGTGAGCCAAATGACAAAAAAAAGGAATTGATGAGATTAACACCAATTACTTTCTCAACTGTGCCAAAAAACTTGCTAGAGGCGGGACCTGGAGCCCAGGCCCGCCTAGATCAATGAGTTTCTTATCATGGAACTTTCGGGGTGTGGGCAACCCTTTGACAGTTCAAGTGCTACTGGACCTAGTCCAACAAAGGAAGCCTGTTGTGATTTTTCTCATGGAAACGTTGGTTAAGAATAATAAGATGCAAGATATTAAAAGGAAATTGGGCTGGAATGGGTACTTACTGTGGAGCCTCTGGGCCGAGGAGGAGGTTTGGCCCTCTTATGGAAGGAAAACATTAGTGTCACGGTGCTATCTTACTCCCCAAACCATATTGACTCCCAAATCCAACTCGAAGGCAACAGCTTATCGTGGAGATTTACCTGGTTCTATGGCATGCCGGAACGCACGCGACGGGTGAACTCTTGGAATCTCATCATCGACTTGGCAGCAAAAAGCGAGTTACCTTGGCTACTTATGGGGGATTTCAACGACCTCCTTCACCAAGAGGAAAAACGGGGTAAGTATCCTCACCCAGATAATCTGATTAGAGGATTCAGGAGGGCGGTAGAGAGTAGTGGGCTGAGTGATTTCCCATTTCAAGGGAATCAATTTACATGGGAGAGAGGTCGGGGAACCGCCAACTGGATCAAAGAGAAACTTGATAGAATCCTTGTGACCGCGGCCTGGCTGGAAAAATTTGATAGAGCCAGGGCTTGGTCTGCTACTGTCCCTTCTAGCGACCATTTACCCCTAATTATACTGCCTATCCCCACAGCTAGAGTCGAGAGGATAAGGAGGTTTAGATTTGAAAATATCTGGATTAAAGAAGAGAGATGTCGAGATATAGTGTGGACTGCTTGGGACTGCACTAGAGGGGAGAATATCACTCAGAGGTTGAAGAATTGCAGTACTATGATATGGGATTGGGGTAAAGGGCTTACTAGAGATTTTACTAAGAAAATTGAGAGAAGCCGGAGACTGATGGAGACCCTAAAAAATAACACTGATGGTAGAAGCTTGGCAGCGTTTTGGGAAGCTCAAAGTCAATATCTCAACACCTTGAACCAACAAAGTGAGTATTGGCGACAAAGGGCTAAGGTGTCTTGGTATAAGCATGGGGATGCCAATACAAAATTTTTCAACAATGTGGTTAAGGGGAGAAGGAATACGAACAGAATCGACAAACTCAAGGATGATAATGGTCTGTGGAGATGCAAGGGACCAGAACTGAATGCTCTTATTACTGAGTATTTTCAGAATCTGTTCGAGGCGAACCCAGGGGATATGGTGGGAGTGCTGGATTGTATCACCTGTAAGGTCACGGATGTCTAAAATGCAATGCTTATACGATAGGCTACTGCGGTTGAGGTCAAGAAGGCGGTATTCAGTATGCAGCAAGACAAGTCTCCAGGGCCGGATGGCTTAAATCCGGGGTTTTATCAAGCATATTGGGACATCTTGGGGAATGATCTCGTCTAACTTTGCAACTCTGTGATATCCTCAGGGCGGCTCTCGGATGGTATCAACTTCACCCACTTGGTTCTTATTCCAAAGAAGAAAGACCCAACGAGCATGGGAGACCTTAGACCTATTGCACTCTGCAACGTTCTCTATAAAATCATTTCAAAGGTCTTAGCAAACAGACTCAAACCTCTTCTCAATAATCTGGTGGCTGAAAATCAATGTGCATTTGTCCCCCGAAGGCTAATTACGGACAACATTATGCTGGCTTTTGAAGTTCAACACTACTTGAAGAAAAAGTCCCAGGGCAAGGAAGGGTTCGCAGCTGTCAAGCTAGATATCAATAAGGCCTATGATAGGGTGGAATGGGACCTTATCAAGACTCTTCTGTGCAGAATGGGATTCGGGGATCACTAGACTAACCTTATCTTTCAATGCATTTCCACGGTTTCCTACTCTGTCTTACAGGAGAACGAAGAGATTGGTCCAATTATCCCGAGGAGAGGCATAAGGCAGGGAGACCCTCTTCCTCCCTATCTCTTCATCCTCATCGCGGAAGGGTTGAGCGCTATGCTGAGGAAACTGGAAACGAGGGGGCTCCTTCATGGCATCGCTATTGCAAGGGGAGCACCACATTTATCTCACCTCTTTTTTGCAGACGATAGTCTCATTTTCATTAAGGCAAACCAGGCAGAGAGCGCAATCTTGAAGGAAACCTTGGAGACCTATGGGAAGGCATCAGGACAGATCATCAATTATAACAAATCTGCTGTGTCTTTTAGTTCTAATCTTGGCAGAGATATGAGAAATCAAGTTATAAGCATCCTCCAAGTCCACAGAGAAGGTACGGATGGGAATTACCTAGGCCTACCAGCGATTATTAGCAGAGACAAAAGGAGGATCCTCGCCTTCATCAAAGAGCGCATCATGAATAGAATGAGCAGCTGGACGAACAGGTTCCTATCAAAGGCTAGAAGGGAGATATTACTCAAGAATGTAGTTCAAGTTATACCACTCCATGCTATGAGTATGTTTTTGTTGCCAAAGACACTGGTTACTGAAATAGAGAGAGCAATGAATTCGTTCTGGTGGAGAGGTGACTGTGGAAGCAGAAGAGGTATCAACTGGAAGGAGTGGAATCATCTCACGAAACCAAAGTGCTGGGGTGGGCTGAATTTCAGGAATCTGAGGAACTTTAACTTGGCTATGATCTCCAAACAAACTTGGAGGATTCTACAGAATCCTACTTCCCTGGTGGCAAGAGTGTTTAAGGCCAAATATTTCCCAGACTGCTCCATCCTTACACTGCTCCATCCTTACAACAAGAAAAGGGGGTAACCCCTCCTTTATCTGGAGTAGCATGGTTGAAACCCAAGATATAATCAGACGGCACAGTAGATGGAGGGTTGGAGACGGGAACTCTATCAGAATTTGGGGAGATGATTGGCTCCCAGATGCTACCAATGCGAAGATCGTAACGCCACCTTTCCCTTTCCTACAAGATGCACCAGTGTCAGCTCTCATTAAGGAGGATTTCTCGAGTTGGGACGAAGAGGCAATCAGAGATATTTTTGTGGAACGTGACTCCAACCTGATCCTAAGCACACCTTACCCCTGGTAAAAAGTCCTGCTAAATTAATTTAGAATGATCATAACACAGGTTCTTTCACTGTCAAAGGGTGTTATGGGAGCATTTCCCCTCAGTTTGAACAAGCACAGAGAGAGTTATGGACAGCTATGTGGAACCTCAACATACCCCGTAAGATAAAGTCATTTGTGTGGCAAGCTTGTACTGGCTGTCTTCCAACGGCAGATAATCTGAGAATGAAAAGGGTGCAGTGCCTGGCTCACTGCCAGTTGTGCCAAGACAAAGACGAATCCATCTCTCATTTGTTTATTGAATGTGAGTTTGCTAAGTCTGTGTGGAGACAAAGTGGGATTCCCTTGACCACTCATGGATTTAATTCTTTTGCTAACTGGCTGGACTATCATCTTCCTATTCTTGATAAAGATAAGGCACACCTACTGTTAATGCTTTGTTGGAAAGTGTGGCTTGCCCGGAATGACAAGGTGTGGAATGGCAGGAGGCCGGTAAGCAACAGTCTTGTTGAAGGTACAAAGCGTTATCTATCGGACTGGACAAATATTGTTGGAGGAGATCAGCTGAGGACATATTCATGCAGACACTCGATCCATAAATGGTCTAAACCAGGTTCAGGCTTCCTCAAGCTGAACACGGATGTAGCGGTCAATCTAATCAACAAGCGAATGGGATTCGGATGGGTGCTCAGAAACGAGAGCGGTCACTTTGTCGCAGCATCCAGCATTCCCGGGAAAGGCGTGTTCACTCCGAAAGAGGCAGAGGCAATGGCTATCAGGGAGGCCCTCACGTGGATCAAGGATCATGGTACCATGGCGGTCAAGGTTGAAACAGACGCTCTCCAGATTGTCCAAAGTTTAGAGCATTTTGCAGGAGAGTCCTCTTTTGATCTTATCATGTTAGATATTAAGCATTTGCTACTTTCACTTTCTCAAGTAGCTATTTCTTATGTTAATCGCACTGCGAAGATGGTTGCCCACAGTCTTGCTAGGGAAGCCTGTTCAGTGTCTGTGCGTCAGGAGTGGAACTTCACCCCTCCTTCTTTCATTGTCAATGAATTGTACTTTGATTTGAATTAATGAAGTTGTGTGTTTTTCTCAAAAAAAAAAAACACCAATTATAGGTATACTATTACCTTTTTTCCCTTATTGCTACAATACTATACACGTACACACTAAGCATTCTTATCCATAGTAGAGTATCCTTATCAATGGAAATATTTCGCGGTTTTTAAGGAGTTTTTGTAAGTGTGATTAGGAAAGGGAGTATGAGAAGAAAAAGAAAAAAAAAAGAAAAGAAAAGAAACAAAAATAAAAATCTGACAAAAGAAATATAAAAAAATAAAAAATAATGTTAATGTCAGAGTACTCTGACGTTGGGCAGGACTTTCCGCTAATCGCAGCCCTTGGCGCTGCTTTTTTATATTTTATTGTTTTCTTTCTTCTCCTGCAAAATCCTTGATTTTGCTGGAGAAGAAACCCACAATTAATTTGCCTTCCCATCAATTCCATTCTTCAAGCTTCAGTTCATACTCTGAAAATAATCCCAAAAAAATCACAGATATAGATACTCTAAGGTAGGTTTGGGTATAGCAGGACTTGAACCTGTGACCATAAGGTTAAAAGTCCAATGCTCTACAAACTGAGCTATACACCCAAAAAATATGTAGTAGCTAGTAAATAAGGATTGGTACGAAAAAGATGGTGGCCCCTCTCTTCTCATTATAGTTTTTTTGCCTTTTAACTAATTTTTTCTTAAAAAGCTAACATGCACGAGTGCATTTTTTATTTTAATTTTTTCTTTCTTCTTCCTGCAAAATCCTTGATTTTGCAGGAGAAGAAACCCACAATCTTCAAGCTTCAGTTCATACTCTGACAATAACCCCAAAAAAACCGCAGATATAGATGCTCTAAGGTAGGTTTGGGTATGATTTTCGAAAAAAAAAAAGTAGGTTTAGGTATAGCAGGATTTGAACCTGTGACCATAAGGTTAAAAGCCCAATGCTCTACAAACTGAGTTATACACCCAAAAAAGATGTAGTAGCTAGTAAATAAGGATTGGTACGAAAATGATGGTGGCCCCTCTCTTCTCATCATAGTTTTTCTTTTTGCCTTTTAACTAATTTTTTCTTAAAAAACTAACATACACGAGTGCATTTTTTCTTAATCAAATATGCATGAATTCTTTTTTCCTATCTATGGACACCTTTCAAAAGTGTCCTATTTGTGTATCCCATAGAAAAAAACACCCAACCATGTTAATGATTCATGGCTAAAACAGCCCGGAAAATCAATTCTCAGGGGATGCTATCCAATGTTCTCAATTCTTTGTTTGGTTTCTCAAAATCCTATGGTAGACGACCGCAAAATCAAAGACAAATATACATGTATATAAATGGCGCAGGAATTAAAATTACCTGTGTTATCTCTCGGCTGGTTGAAGGTACAAAGTGAATGTCTGGCTGAAGAATGAAGATGCAGAAAAATGAAGGCATATTTACAGTGTTGTTTGGGTGATATGGTCCATCCTAGACTCGGTGATTATCTCAAATTGATAAGAGTTATATTTAGCTTTGGAGTCCTTATAAGGTTAATCACATCCAGACTTAATTTGCGTGCAATTTGTTGCTATTCAGAGTCTAATTTGTATTATCAGCAATATATGCATGGTTTTGGTGGATTTTGTCTCCAAAAAAAATTCTAAGGCCAATACAAGTACACTTTATCAGGATATAAGTTGTTTTTTAGCTTAAATATTCATTCATTCTAATAAGGTGGAGGATGTCCAAAAATATACTAAATGTAAAAACAAAAAACTATGGAATAAAATATGATATATGGTTATCTCCCATTATATTATATCCCACTTAATTAGCCGAGCATAATGCATCCTCTTTTTCATCAAAACATCTCTTCCACAACCAATGTTTCTTCCAGACCCTTTCCTTCATCTCATTAATGGGAATCCCCTTAGTTTCAGGCAGCAAGAACACAACAAACAACCCCATAACGAAAACGAAGGAAGCAAACATGAAGAAGATGCCGGATTTCATCGCGCAAAGCATAGTAAGAAAGGCCTGCGCCACAATAAAAGTGAATATCATATTGGCACTAACCGCAACAAAAAAACCAGCTGTTCTAGTCTCCAGCGGATATATTTCACTGGCAATTAGCCACCCCAACGGCCCCCAAGACCAAGCGAAACCCATCACAAACACACAACTCAGCGCCACCACAATCACTGCTGCAAACTTTGGTATTGTATTTGTTGCTTTCAGATATACTGCGAGAATTCCCCCTACCACACCCTGGGCTACAAGCATTTGAAGGGCACCTTGAATCAGTAAGGCTCGTCTCCCAAAATAATCAGCCCCGAAGATTGCCACAACCGTGGAAACTGAATTAACAACCCCAATGATGACAGTAGACAACAAAGACGCGTTTGCCCCTAACCCCATTGTTTGGAACAATACAGGCGCGTAGAACATGATGACATTGATGCCGGTCAACTCCAGAAATATCTGAACAATTGTGCCGCAGAAAAGTTGAGGCCAACTAGAACGCTTCATTAACAGGTTCCTAAATGGAGTCTTTACCCTTTTAGCCATCTCAGTGCAGCGTAAAATGTCCTCATACTCTTTCCCAACGTTCTCCACGCCCCTGATTTTCTTCAGGGCTTTTAAACCCTCCTCGTTCTTCCCTCTTTGGATGAGACTAGTAGGAGTGTCGACGACCATCAGTGAGCCCAATCCAAGAAAAATAGCCGGAATTACAGCTATACCGAAAGACACCCTCCAGGCATTGGAGGGCACATATTTGGAAGATAAAAGGTTGACAATATTGGCAAGCAAACTCCCTATAGTGATCAAGAATTGAAACAAAACATTCAGAAATCCTCTCCTGTTTGCCGGAGCAATCTCCGATATAAACAGCGGCACTGCTTGGTTCCCAAATCCCACACCAAAACCAACAAAAAGGCGTCCCGAGATGAGCATAACAAGATTAACCGCTGTGGTCTTGAGGACAAGACCAATAATGAAAAACACACAACCGAGTTGAATGGTTAGTTTCCTGCCGTGACGCTTGCAACAATGGGAGGCGAAGAAACTGCCCACCACGGCAGCGAGATACACCGACGATGTGAAAAGCTGAAGCATCTGATCGTCATATTTACAATAATTATCTTCTTCAACCTTGTGTTTCTTCGCGTACACATCAGGGAAGAATTTCTCTACAAATTCGTTCATTGAAGTCACTCCACCAGAAATCCCAATATCATAGCCGAACATTAGACCAGCAAAGGCAGCTATGATGGAGCAGATTATTACTTGTCCAGTGAGTTTTGCAGGGACTTCATCTTCTTCGGCCATCGTTACAAATTTGGAAGATCTTCTACTGACTTTTTCTGCAAATTGCGAGATTTTTGGCGAGGCTGCAATTATGTTGGGGTTGTGTGATGAACTAATAAGTATATATAGGCATAATCAGAGAAGAATGAGGAAAAATATATATATATAATTACGTTTATTCCATAACCGTACTCCTAAAATAAGGATTGAATATAACAGGTGTAAATTGGGCAATAGAAGCACAGCTGTAATCAAACAAAAGAAGTAACAAAATGATTTAGCTGAGCTGGATTTAAAAGCCCCCACCGCCACCCCAAAAGGAAAACATATAAATTATTGTATTGGCATAAATATGAGTCAAATATATGAATTTAATTTAAAGAGCTATAATTAGAACTAGAAGTCCACCCGTGCGTTGCACGGATTACATTTATAACAATATATATGTATATAATGATTAATATTTTTATACAACAATGGCGCAGTGTCTATCTTTTAAACTTCATAAGTATCAATTGACTATATGTATGATTATATTCTTTATCGTTATTTAAACCAATGAAATCATTATTAATCAAATCACCTGCATCCATGGGTAACCAACAACAATAACATAAAATTGCCATGTGAACAATATAAATTTATTTTTATTATAGAACATAATAGAAAATTATTAAGTACTTTTACAAATTACATAGTATTAAAAACTTCTTTATACATAACATTCAGTGTAGAAGAGACATCCATCCTCTCCTTTGTCACTACAGACAAAACACGTGCAGTACTACTTACACCTAAAAAGTAACCAAGAAAACAAAGGGAAAATTAAAGAAACAAAAATAAGCAGCAAAAAATATATATATAACTAATACTATATAATATATATATACTATAAATACTACGTAGTATATAATATTAAATAAAATCCTAAAATTACTATTGCTTTTAGACCATTACTTTTATACAAAGAAATATACATTCTCCAATTTTATTTCATAAAATTACATTAAAAATAATAAACAAAAAGAAAATAAGAAATATTAGATCACAAAAACTAAATTTAATTATTCTTTAAATAAAACTAAATTTAATATACATGTCCTAAAATGACACAATTAATATGAAAAAACTTTTAATATGGATATTTCTTTGTTTAAATATTACGTTTTTTTTTATTCATCATGATTAAATGAAATTCAATATTCAATATTCAAAATTAATATCATATATCTATACTACTAACACGTATTTTTCGTACAGTATCAAAATCTCATGTCATCTCCCGGAGTCCCGGCACAGTATTACGGCATATTATTAGTATTTAGTATGATTTTAAAGGAAATAATGATTATTACTATAAATAATCATTAATTAATTAATGCCAAGCACATTGTGCTCAAATGGCATGTAGTGGCCTCCCTCAAATGAAAGGTCATGAGTTCAAGCCTAATTGACTCTTTGTTCTTCAACAGGTTGAGAAAAGTATAGTTGAACAGATACTACAATGTAATAGGGTCAGTTGTATTAAAAAAAATCATTAATTAATGAATAATCTCCATATAAATAATAATCTATGTTACCCAGCAACAAAAAATTCATTATAATGCATGGAAAATTATTGGGAAATTAATAAAGAAGTGAAAATTTGACTTTAAAAGAGATTACAAATCAATTCAATAAATAAAACTAATAAATCTAAAGAAATTAAATAATTAAATTTAAATATAATAAAAGAAAAATAATTAACCAACAAATTATTAACACATATAATTCAAAAATTTAAATATTTAAATATTTAGAATTAGGAGAATAAATCTTACTTACGAAAAACCTAAAAACATAATAACAATTCTAATATCTCAGTGTAGAAAAAAAGCCCAATTCAATTGGAAAAACTAAAAATCAACCAATACACACAATTATATACAACAATTTATGTTTATTTTTTTTACATAAAGATAATATTAAACATAATAATTACATGAATTCAAATGTATATAATTTTAGCAAACCAGTCTCTATATTATTTAGATAACTAAGTAATTAATGTAAAGAACACAAAAACAACACAAAGCCCAAAACAAAATACAAACCAAACTACAAATTACATCTTAGCCCACTGCCCACCCATATAAACCAATATCTATACAAATAAAAAATAAAAAAAAATAAAAAAACATAATTCAAGTCCACCTTGTCCAAACCCTATCTTCTCATAACACACGCTCATCACCGCCGTTCGCAACTGCAAAATCAAACACCCACACACCATCGCTGCGACGCCATTCCCAATCGGAGGGACTTCTGGAAAAAAGGTAACCATCTTCCCTACCTCCGTCGTTTAGATCATCCATCATTACTTACCCATCTCCATAGTCTTCGCCGATTGCTTGACGAAAAACGTAAACGACAAGCAAATCGACGAAATTAAACCATCCCAGTCAGGAATCCACTAAATCAACTACGACATGGACTTTCCCACACTATAAACCAATCTTAGAACAAACCCTACCCCACTTCTGCCCAAACTAAAACGATTCCCAACCCTCCAAAGTCGAATCAGATGTTCCGAGATTTAAGACGAAACCAAAACCCAGAAAGAAATCCACAAAACAAAACCCTAACACAAACATTCGACGAAATTTCGAAGCAACATTCTGCCCACTCATTCTGAAACAGCAAGAACAGACCCAGCAGCTTATCAGAACAGTTTGAGTAGCTATGAATGTTGTAACCAGTGTAACTGACTTCTGAATTTGTATTTTGTAATTCATGAATCAGTGGTCAATGTCATCATGTATTTATAGGCATAGAAGAAGACTTGTATTCTATTAAATATTATTTTCATTATGTACTTGGACAGCAGCCCATATATGAATTTAATTTAAAGAGCTATAATTAGAATATTGAAGTCTTAATAAGCCTAATAAATTACCGGTGCGATAGATAGATAAGTATTTTATTATATATTTAAATAATACAATTAATGATGAAATTATAAACAATTCTAAGGGGGTGTATTCAATCATGACTTTTATGAACTTTTTCATGTTAAAAAGTTTACAAAAGTCATTAAAACTTTAAATTGAATACACCCTCACAAACATTTCATAACTTCTATTAATATATTATCTATAAATTAGTGCATTGTAAAAAAAAAAAATACTGATGTCATAAAAATAGAGTATATTATTCATAAAGAAAATATAATCAATTTTTATAAAAATAACCAATAAAAATATTTCTTGAACTAATAAAACAACTAATGCTGTTCTCAAAAAATTAAACAACTAATGCGGAACCAATAAATATCTCTTAAAAAATTTAACTTAATACAAAAAAAAAATAAAAAAAAAATAAAAAAAAATATATATATATATATATATATATATATATATATAATAAACATACAATTATATAAAATTATAAACATATTAATTAAATAAAATTTTAAAATTATAAATTAAAAAAATTTCTGCAAGCAAATATTTTTGCTGTGAACAGCAGCAAAGATTCTTGCTGCGATCGCAACAATTTTTTTTGGCTGCGATCGCAGCAATTATTTTGTTGTAATGGCAACAAAAAATTTGCTTGAACATTAAAAAAAAAGTATTTATGAAATATTTGAAACGTACCGTAAAATTGATGAAATATTTGCCTAGTTTAGATTGAGGAAAAAAAGTCTGTAGAGAATGTTAATTGAAAAGTTTGGGGTTGGAGGGTTGGATTTCATCTATTTATATTAATGAAGAGAAAGTCTATAGAAATCATATTCTGACAGAGTTTGTGAAAGTCAGTAACTTTTTGAATACCAGTAGACTTTTAATAACTCTATAAAAGTCTGAATCGAATACCTGTATACTTTTAAAGAGTTTTGAAAAGTTTGAATTGAATACAGGTAGACTTTTAAAGAGTTTATAAAAGTCTAAATTGAATACCACAAAACTTTTAAAAGTTGATAAAAGTATTTAAAAGTTCATTAAAGTCGTGATTGAATACACCCCCATAATATTTGTAAGCATACATTTATTTGAAATTATAAGATTTGTTGTATATTAGCTAGTGTTGAAATTGATTGCTTAAAAATTATATTAGAAAAAATCTAAACAAAAAATAGAAGGGAGAGAATGGCTAATTGATATTATTTTAAGAAACAAAAATATACTATAATCAAATGAAGGAATCTCTATATTTAATTACCATAGTAAGATTAACGTGTTAAATACTGGTTGGTAATATTGACGTAATATATGTATGTTTCATTTTCTTTAATTATGTATGTAATATGTGTATGCTTATTTTCGTTTAATTATCCACCATAATATATGTATGTTTAATTTTCTATATGGACATGAAAATTTATCATTAATTCCAATGAAAATGAGATCATTTTATTATGATTACTATATGGTAATTAAGGATCAGAGTATATATTATACTTAATTAATATTATACTAATTATGACATTCGTTTAATTATAGACATAATACGTGTATGTTTAATTTCCTTTAATTGTGTTCATAATATGTGTATGTTTAATTTCCTTTAATTATGTCCGTGATTTGTGCACCATTAATTTTCTTAATTGATTAGATAAAATCTATACTACGGCAACTCGGCAAGTATAAAAAAGAGTTAATACCACAAATGGTTCTCTGACTTTCATTTTTGACCACAAATAGTCCTCCATTAAAATTTATGTTAAATAGGTGTTAAATTTAGGGGTATTATCGTCAAATTGATATATATAATGGTCATAAAATAAAAATGTTTAGAATTTTTCACCAACAAGCATAATTGAAACAATTAACAAACATAAATACTCATAAATAAAAAATTATGCACCTTATATCTCGTAATTATGCATACAAAATGAAGATTTAATATTAGAGCTATCTGATTTAATTTAACCAACAGATTAAAATGGATTTTTTTTTTCAAAAACCTTGTTTCCATTATTTTCATGGTTATTCATACATGGCCAATTAATATTTTTCACTCTTCATTAATCAATCAAACATTTTGTTTGGGACAAAACTGAAGGCCGCCACCGTTGAATTAATATAATTAATCAATTACAAATTAAATTGCGGACATTAATCATGAATTTTTATTTAATTTTTTCATTTATGTAATTTGTCACGTCCATTTTGTTTTTATATTTATTAACTTAATGTTTATTAATGTTTGAAATTAATTATGTTGTCATATAATAATAAAAAAGAAGTAATCATAATAATATTAATCAATTTGACGATATTACTCCTAGATTTAACACCTATTTAACAGAAATTTTAACAGAGGACTATTTGTGGTCAAAAATAAAAGTCAGATGACCATTTGTGGTCGAATTGAAAGTCGAGGACTAAAAGGAGTACTACCCCAATAGTCAGAGGACCATTTGTGGTGTTAACCCTATAAAAAATATATTAATAAAAGTATAATGTGTGAATTAATTTATTAATTACCATAATTATTAAGATTTTGTTCAAAAGTAACCATTAGCATAATTTTATATGTGTAATATAATTTTTGAATTGGAATAATAATTTGTATAATTGTATGAACATAATAATATGTGAATTAGTATAATAATATGTGAACTGAAATAATTATCATAATTTTTTAATTTCCTTTAATTATGGATCGGATGTAATATGTGTATTATCAATTTCCTTAACTGATCGATTAGATAAAATTTATATTACAGAAAGTATTAATTTCTTAATTGCCATAATTTTTAAGAGTTTATTTAAAAGTAGTTAAAGAAAGTGCATGTTTGAAGTAATATATATATATATATATATATATATATATATATATATATATATATATATATAGGATTTGGATCCAGTGAGATCACCCTAGTTAGACGAGATCGTGAGATTAAATCTTGATCGTTCCTTATTTTTATTTAACGGTTTAGATTTGGTTGATTTTAATTTCATTTATGCGTTACTTTTTATTAAGTTAGGGGGTTTTTAAGTAATTTGACAATATGTGAGCATTATTACCATTTCAAAATCACGATTTTATATGGATCTTTTCTTCTTGGTTGTGTTACAAACTTATCAGAAATTGTAACCTCTGCCATTACTTCACCCAACCCCTCACGTCGCTGTCTCTCTCTCCCTTCATGTGCGTGCGTTCCTCATGTCACTGACTCTCTCTCTCCCTTTAGTGTGCGTACGATCGGAGGTTCCATGGCCGACTCTTATATCAGGCGGTCAAAGCGGCCAATGAGAAACTTTTCTGGCAAGGTTCAAGGTATTTTTTATCACTTGGTTTCACTTCCTATAAGGGTTTCTTTGTAAGGGGTTGTTTTTTGTTAATTTGATCGTGGTTTCATTTTTTTTTTTTTTTTTTTTGTGACGGGGTATGGGTTTTGGGTTTGTGATGTTGTGCTGTTTTGGGCCCGGTTGCTAGACGCGGAGATGGTGAGTGGGCGTCTGGGGTTCTGGGAGTTGCGGCGGTGGTGAGGGGGTAGTACGGGCGTTGTTTTATTAATGGCTGGGTGTGGCAGTAGGGGGCAGTCCGGGGTTCTGCGACGGGCAGAGATGGTATATGGTCGGCTAGTGGGTCTGGTGGGGCAGCGCTGTTTTTTTTTTTTTCTTCCATCTTTTTTGTTGTTTTTAATTTGCATTTTTTCTAATCGGTTTTGTTAGAGTTTTTTATATATATTTTTCTCTTTTTGGGTTATGAGTGTGGAGTAGTGGAGGTTGGTTGGGTTGGCCGTGGGGTTTGTGTGTTGTGGTTTTCCGGTAGGGTAGATGGGGTTGAGACTTGGGGTCATGGTTGAAAAAATCCGAGCGCCTAGCGCCTAGCCGGGGATTAATCGACGCCTAGGCGCCCGTGTATTTTTTTTATTTTTTAAAAATTTGTTTAAGTATTTTTAATTTTTTAAAGACTAATAATTATAAATTATATAACACTTTAATAGTAAATACTAAAATATTAAATATTAACCTAAAAAATATCTAAAGTTTGTACAATTTAAGATTATTTCGTTCAAAACGATGTTGTTTTGAATGAAATAACCCATTAAAAAAAAAGAACAAATATTAGCTATTGGAATGTTACCTTCACTCTTCTTCCCCATCGCCGCAGCATGCTGAGCTCAGAATCCACCTATATCTTTCGACAAAGCCTCATTCATCTGACTCTCCATCTATAGATTGCTTCTGTATATCATCTCGTTTGAATGATCAGTTTGCAGATTCGTGGTCCTGATGTTGTTCTCTATTTCTCCATTCGAACGTTACTCCTTAGGTGTCATTGTCGGTGCCGGACCACCCTCAGACGACGGCCTTTGAGGCTGAGCCTCCATACGATCTCCCAACGTTTCCAGTTTATTCACATATCATAAGGCCTAGAATCTTCTTTTTTTTAAGTGATTTTTTTATTTTTCTGGTCAAGAGTTTTCTAGTGAGAGGCCAGAGAGAATTGTTTTAGAGGGAGAATTCAATTGTTTTACTTATCCTATAATTGGGCTATTAAGCCTAAAAAAAAAAAACTTTAATTGCGTTGCTAAACTAATCAATTTCATACAATTTGTTCAATTTGTAGGTTTCTTACATTACTCAAAATTTAAAAAATATATTTTTTTAGAAAATAATTATTTATTTTTCACAAATAAGCCTAATGGCAATTGGCAACGAGCCAAAAGAATTTTTGGATTAAAAAGAAATATACAAGAGGCATAGAGATATAGTTTAATATTTTGAAATGTGGGGGTGGTTTTGTTATTTTAGTACATATTAGGGGATGTAGGAGAAATTATCCCTTGTAGTTGTTAATAGACTTTTGATTCGAAATCTAATTTATCCAAATCCCAAATATTTAATAGTTTATTTTACCCTCTGTAGTCTGTCCCTTGCCACCGCTTGTACGCAATTAATTCCCCTCTTTCCTCCGCCGTATTCCGCCGCCGTTCCTCCTTCCCTCCGATGACCTCAACTCTACCCTCTTCCTCCCCTTGGCCCCTTAACCCTGCAAGTCCCACCCCCAATCGCCGCCTCCCTTCACCGATCTTCATGGACGCCAACTCTCCTCCGTCCTTAGACGCCGACGATCACTCCCCTCTCTCCGACCTCTCCGGTATCTCCGCCGCCGTTGTCTCCCCCGACGACGACGATAACCACCGCTCTCAGACTTCTTCCCCCACCACTACTTCGCAGAATGTTAACCCTAATCCGGTTCCTCAAATCGTCGACTCCTCTCGCCCTACCCTCCTCCACCTCTCCTTCAACCAGGACCATAGCTGTTTCGCTGCTGGCACCGATCGAGGGTTCCGTATCTACAATTGCGATCCCGTCCGTGAGATTTTCCGCCGCGATTTCGCCAACAATAGTGGCGGCGTGGGCGGCGGAATTGGGGTTGTTCAGATGCTATTCCGTTGTAATATTCTGTCGCTGGTTGGGGGAGGCCCGGAACCACAGTATCCTTTGAATAAGGTCATGATCTGGGACGATCATCAGTCCAGGTGCATCGGAGAGCTATCCTTTCGCTCCGAGGTGAAGTCCGTCCGGCTTCGGAGGGATAGAATTGTGGTTGTTTTGGCGCAGAAGATATTTGTGTACAATTTCGCTGATTTGAAGTTGGTACACCAGATAGAGACTATGGTGAACCCTAAAGGATTGTGTGAGGTCTCGCAGGTTTCAGGGTCTATGGTGCTGGTTTGTCCCGGGCTGCAAAAGGGCCAGGTCAGGGTTGAACACTATGCCTCAAAGAGGACAAAATTTATAGCGGCTCACGATTCGAGGGTTTCATCTTTTGCTATAACAAACGATGGGAAATTGCTTGCTACAACAAGTAGTAAAGGGACTCTTGTGAGGGTGTTCAATACTTTAGATGGATCATTGCTTCAAGAGGTATATTTATTTTAAGTTTTGCTTACTATGAGGTTTGGTTTTGGTGCAGTGGTCCTCATTTGCACTCATTTTGGCATTAGTTCAAGAAAATTAGGGTTTTCACTTTTCACCTTTCTATATCTATCTGATATTTATAATCATAAATACGCACTTGTTTCATAGTGTAGAAACTCTAGTTTTAACCTGCATGAATGTAGTACTTACATCAGGGTTGCATTTACTTGTTTGATAAGATTATTGCTCTGTTTATTCAATGTAGCTTAGGAGAGGTGCAGACAGAGCTGAGATTTACAGCCTTACTTTTTCTTCCACTGCCCAATGGCTAGCTGTCTCAAGTGATAAAGGAACTGTACATGTTTTCAACCTTAAGGTTGAATCAGGATCTCTAGGGGTTGAGAGATCTCGTGATCCAACTGATACAAGTGCAACAACTCCATCAGCTGTTTCACATCTCTCCTTCATTAAAGGTTAGTTTGATACTTTGATCTGTGATTTGTAAATGTCCTATCCTATTTTGCTGATTTTCTCCCCTAATTGTAGTCACTACAAATTTGACTTTAATACTGAGTATCCTCTGCTTTTATTCTCATATAAAACTAAAAAAAACACACAAATTGAATATGGTGGTGGGGGTGGTGGTTAAAAGTTTAATACTCCACTAATTTTTATTTCTTTATAAAGTTTTGTATCCTTTAATTTTTGGTAAAACTAATACCTTTTAGGTAAAAATTCTATTTTCTAATGCGTTAATAGAACAGGAAGTTTTGATCTGTAATTCATTAGGGCCAAAGCCAAAGACCTAGGAGCTATGGGTTTCCAGTATTCCGGATGAGCAAAAGATGTCATGTATCAATGCACAAAGTTTGAGAAGACTGTAACATAGTTACTTAGATGTGGGTTTTTAGTGAATATATGTTCATGCTATCTCACTCTTCAATATTGGTCATGCAGGTGTGCTGCCAAAATATTTCAGCTCTGAGTGGTCTGTGGCCCAGTTTCGTTTGCAAGAAGGTTTACAGCACATTGTTGCCTTTGGACACCAAAAAAATACAGTTCTTATACTTGGCATGGATGGCAGGTATGAAAGTATTTGTTGTTGCTGGTAATAGTTTTCTTTTGGTATAATATAAATCGTTCGTTTAGTAATTAACTGTTTGTCCTGATATTTTGAATCATTTCCACTTTGTGTAGCATTTGAAGTTTGGTAAATTATCTTTTTGTTTTCTCAATTATCAGTTAGTAGTTGTACTAGGAGTGCACTCTTTGCCAACTACCATGTAGTGTGATAGCATCCCAATTACCATTCCAAAAGAGTGGTCATAGTTCGAACCCCGGTGGTAGAGGCTTAGATTCTTTGGGCTGAAAATGTTTGAGAAAGTATAGAACAAATACTATTTTGTAAAGTATTATGAGTATTTCAAAAAAAAGAGTGCACTCTTTGGTGTTTCCTGCAGAATTTACTTATCATGAGATATTGGGCTACTAGTAAGATGTCAGTTTGGGAAATCTTAAACTTAATGTAATTCAAGGATTACTCTGGACTAATTCCCTTGGTGAGATCACCTTTACTTCTTCATGCTAAACCCATATAGATTTACTTTTAACGAATGGAGGAGTATAAGGAAAATCATACGAATGCTAAACCCATTGGGCATTATGCACTCTTTGGCTTTTGTTTATTGTCTAAGACAATTCATATTTACTGACATTCATATTGTGCAAGTTTGCATTTGAAATTTAGGTTCATGGTTGCAATTGGCGTGTCCATTGCTTTCATTTTGTGCCAAAAGAACCAAGATGCATGAACAAATTTAGTTTGGTGTATGAGAGTATCGAGTATCACAGCTAATTGAAAGACTGGATCAATATATTCACTTTGTTCATATTTGTCAACCTGAACGAATTGACTCACATTGTTCATATTTGACAAGTTCTATACTTCTCTCTGCTTTGCCATCTCTATCTGGACAGTTAAAGACCTCTGATAACTTTTACTTCATTTAATAATTTGCTGAACCACCTTATTTTACTCAAAGAATTGTTTCCTTCTCTAATCATGTAAATTTTGCAGTTTCTACCGATGCCAGTTTGATCCAGCAGCCGGTGGGGAGATGACCCTCCTTGAACATCTTGATTTCTTGCAACCTGAGGAGAGCTTCTGATCACGAATTGGAACATAAATATTAGCCAACAATTTCTACTATTATGACCTGTCTCTGAGATTATATTAATTTATTTACCTTGTGAACGAACATGAACTGTAAATATACAAGTGGTGACATTTGGGTCAGTTTTATCTTAAGATTGGGGCTGTATATAAATTATGTTTCTGCAATTAGCCTAATAGCTATAAATGTCTTTGGCAAATGCTCTTGAATCAATTTGCTTTCTGTAGCCACTATAATGAGGTTATTCCACTTTGGTTTCTTGATTATTTCTTGATTATAGTAGTATTGGAGTATGTGAAGTTTGGTAAATTTTCATGGGCTGTTTGGAAAATGTCATTGATTTGATCAATAAGCTAAAATAAGTGTTTGATAAATGACTATTTGCCTTAGTCAATTGATATTAATCAGTTAAAATTTCAAACGTTATTTGAACGATATTGTTTAACGACATTTTTTGTTTCCCAGGCAAGCTGATTCAACCTCCTCCAGGATGCATAACCTTGGCGAAAGCTTTAGAAACATCCCTAATTCAACCTTTAATCTAGTCAAGCTTCTAGCTAACGTCCTTATTCTCACTTTCCCACTAACGTTGATGGACTTTATTAGTAGAGTTAATTCCCCCAAAAAAATGATCAATTGATTATTGATATTTATCCATTTTTATTCTTGACTTTTAATTTTATTCTTGACTTTTAATTAGACCATAAAGTTAATTCCCAAAATAGTCCTCCGACTATGACCTAAGCCAAAATGGTCTCCGTTAGCTTTGGCGTGAACATGCCGTTAAATAGAAGGGTAAAATGGACATGACATTTTATATTGTTTCTTGTTTAGAGGATTGACCAGCTGTGTTTTTCTCCAAATTAAAGATACTAGCCCCAAGCCCCCAATTCCCAAAATTCACTTCTACGTAGCGTTTGATCCAATAGGAAAAGGTAGTACAGGATGAATTGTCTCCTCTGCACTCAAAGGACAACACTTACGAGGGAAGCAGGTGGCACGACGATGATGAAAGCAATTTCAGTGGAAGACTACAAGAGCAAAAGCTTCATCATAGTTGCGGAATCCAGTGGTTATGGTATGAACAAGGTCGTGATCGACCTCTCCCAGGGCCAAGGAACCCTAGGCGTCCCCAGAGTTGTAATCGACCTCACCCAAGACAACCTGGACGACGAAATTCAGATTCTGGAGGCAATGCCGGCGTCGGCGAGGATAAAACCCGAGTGTTCCAACTCCAAACCCGTCGATTACAACTCTGGGGACGCCTACAATGAAATTCAGATTCTGGAGGCAATGCCGGCGAGGATAAAACCCGAGTGTTCCAACTCCAAACCCGTCTATATAGACGTCGAAGACGCCATGGAGATCATATGCGAAATATGCTGCGATGCGAAGCAAATAAGAGACATTTTCATAATCAAAGCCTGCAAACACCCCTACTTCTCCGATTGCATTTCAAAATTCGTAGCTTCGGAGCTCCAACAAAATTTCCCCCAAATCAATTGCCTTGTTTCTGGGTGCACGGGGGTGGTGGAGCCTCATAACTGATGCTCGATTTTGCTGCCTCAAGTGTTTGATCGTTGGGGGGACGCGTTATGTGAGGCTTTGGTGTTGGCTTCTGAAAAATTCTATTGCCCCTTCAAGGATTGCTCTGCGCTTCTCATCGATGAAAATATTGAAGTTGTGGAATCTGAGTGCCCCGAATGCCGCAGATTGTTCTGCGCTAAGTGTAAGGTTCTATGGCATGCTGGCATTGTTTGCTCTGAGTTTCAGAAGCTACATGAGAACGAGAGGGAGAAGGAGGATATACTGCTGCTGAACGAGAGGGAGAAGGAGGCAAATCAAAAGCAATGGATGAGGTGCCCTAATTGCAGGGTGTATGTTGAGAGAGTTTCTGGTTGCCCTTTCATGATGTGCAGGTGTAAGTGCACCTTCTGTTACAAGTGAGATTCATATTCCTAATACCTCAACGTCAAGACATCAAAGAAGATTATAAAAAGATCCCCTTCCCAAGGGATCGACAACGTACAAAATTTCCCATATACTATTTTGAGAGTTCAGTGTATTAAGAGAAAAGTATAAGTGTTTCTTATACCGTTCTAAGTTCACTAAGGAGTAGTATGAGAGGTAGGTTACAATATAGAGATAGAGAAATCAAGTATATTGTGTAAAAGTGTTTCAAACCTTTGTACTTTAAATTGTGTTCGTAGTGAATTTAAGCTTTTCTCCTAATAAGAGAATTGCCTCGTAAATTAGAGATTTTCCGAACTGCGTTAAAATCCTTGAGTTACAATTGCTAAACATCACACGATCCTAACAAATTTTTAATCTTTCTTGGGACTTTGCTTCGTTCTCTAAGTCCTAAGTCCAACCTACCTTTCCTCGTTACTAGGTAGGGGTGAGCATTTCGGTCTTCGATTCGATTTCAGTTTTTTGATTTTAAAAAAGTTAAACCATTCGGTTTACATTAGAGTTTGGTCGGTTTCGGTTCGGTTTAAAACGGTTCGATTTTGGTTCGGATTTAATTCGGTTCGGTTTAAGACCTCAAATTTCAACATTTCCTAATTTTCCAAACATACTACCAAACAAAACATATTCACATAATCAATATCTAAAATCTAAACATTATATAACAAAATAGCAATTCAAAGTTCAAACATACAACTAAGTAGTAATTACCAAGCATCACATAGTTCAAATCCATGTTCAAACATTACAAACATGAAACATCACATAGTTCAAATCCAATGTCCAAAGATTACAAACAAGAAAACATCACATAACCCTTGTTATGTCATGGACCCAGGTCCACCTTGCAAGGTGGACCCAAGTTCATGTTCACAATTTTAGAACTCTATGTTCATAATTTTAGAATTTATGTTCACAATTTCAGAACTCTATATTCAATAGTATAACACAATTTTTGAATCTATATAACAAAATTGTGAATAGTGTTCAAAAATTGTGAATATCGAGTAATGTAAGTTTGTATATTGAGATTTAAAATTGTGAATATAAAATTATAAAATTGTGAACATAAAGTTCTAAAATTGTGAATATAGAGTTTTTAAATTGTGAACGTTGATTATGTAAGTAAGCATTGATTATGTTTTAAATAAAATATCTTATATATAATATAGAGTTTTTTTTCCCAAAATGGTCCCTCGACTATTGCTCATTCTCAATTTTACATTTCGACTTTCAATTGCACCAAATGTGGTCCCTCGACTTTCAAAAACTCACCCAATTCGGTGCTCCATTATATATTCCGTCTAATCAGTGTTAAAATGAACGGGCATTTTCGTCCATGTACCTATTGTTAGCCTAATAAACATTGAGAAATAGTTAATGGACCATTTTGAGAATAGTCGAGGGATCATTTTGGGAAAAACTTTTTTATTTATTTCATTTTTGTTTATTTTCATTTTTTAGACTATCAAATTAGAATGCTTACTCTTAGAGCTTAGCTCGAAGTAAGTTTTTATGTCCGTCAAAATTACTTTCCCCTATCTAAAATGTGCTATTTATCTATTTTGTGTCCTTAAACTATTTTGGAAATGTTATTGGATTTAAAAGTGTGATAAATAGCAAAATGCGTATATTTTAGTGTTAACTCGTAATTTACAACTTTTGTGTATATTTACATGTGTGTATGTAGCAAAATGCGTATATTTTAGTGTTAACTCGTAGTTTACAACTTTTGTGTATATTTACATGTGTGTGTGTTGGAATGTTATGAATACTATACGGGTTGAACTTATATACTGTGAGGTGTGTAATCTATATCCTTATTATATGAAACTATATTTATTTTGGAGGACAAATGCTATTTTAGAAAATATATTTTAATAATTAGAGGATAAATACTATATTTGGATATAAAGTCTATTTTTGGAAAGTATAAATATTGATGAGTCATATATATGCTCGATGTTATTTTAGAAACTATGTTTAAATAGCTTACAGGCAAATGAGAATGTTTATAAAATCCTATTTTGAATGACTATTATTATTTTTTGGAGGAATTATGTAATAAATGTATTATTTTGAAGGTTTATCTCTTTCTGTGTTTGATTGTGACATGAATTGTGATGAGGGCTCAGGCCCAATGTTGGAATTAAACTTAGTAGAAATCATCATGGGTTACTAGGGCTAGTTTACTACACGCTAGGCTTGGAATCCCAGTTAGGGGGTGTGCACACTTAAGGTAGTGGTCCTGTTTCCACCTGTGGTAACATGGGGGTTATGTTCAGTAGAGGATTGTTGTTCACTTAGGGCTTCACTAAGATGATGTCTCTTCCCCACTATTGTAATATTGAGATTGAGATTGAGATTGAGATCGATTATGATTGAGATACCTCCACTTATTTATTATTATATATTGATATTTGAAAAATATGATTTTAACTCTTCCCTATTTATATTATTGGCATATACGTTTTTGAGAATGACTTATTAGAAAGTCTATACTAGAAATGATTACTCAAGAATATCTATATTGCTTCAAACGTATTTAATATTATACTTGAGAAATTGTATATCTTGTTTATCTTTGGTGTGAGTTAAATCTTTCGAGAACTACTATCTATGATGGAAAAATAATTTTGGAAACACTCTTTTTAAGCTTTTGGCTAAATGATTTATGGAGTATGGTCTATTTAAGTATCAAAATCTATTTACAAAGTATATATATTTTTTCAAAACTATAAACGTATTTATTTTACAGGGCGGAGTGGAGCTTACTTAGCATTTTATGCTAATTCTGTTTGTTTGTGTTTTCCAACCTTAATATTTTCAAGATCTGAAGTTTGTGGCTAGTTTGAGAGCGCGACGTAGAACTAGTTACCTCTTCAGGGCCGGGCCGGGAGCAAGTGCAGGGTGGGCACCTGCCCAGGGCCCATCTCTACAAGGGGCCCATAGATATATATTAGTTTATACAATTATACTTAGTATATATTAAAAAAAAAACAATACGGTTAATTGTTTGGAAGTCAGATTCGAGAAGACTGTCTGACTTCTGAAAGCGACGTTTTCTATTTTAATAAACCGCACACCCACCGCTTACAATTCACAAGTCACACCAACTCACTGAGCCTTCGCAAAATTCACAATGCCTTCAGCCTTCACAATTGTCTTCGGCCCTTCGCAATTCGCAGTGTCTTCGACGGTTCGGCCTTTCGCAATTCACAATTTGAAAATCGCAAATCACAGATTCGCAATTGCAAAGCCAAAGGTATTTAAGTATTTTAATAATTTTATGAACTGGCTTATTGGCGATTTGGTGAATTGCCCAAAAATGCCAGAATGCATATTATGTATATTAAATTATTAATATTAATTATATTATCTTATGTATAATGTATTGTTGACTTGTTCTAATGTTTAAGAATTTGGAATAACTAGGAATTTTATTTTGATTGCATAAATTAGGAATTTAGTTTTTTATTACAGATTAGGTTGTATTGTTGTTTAGGAATCCTAATACAATTCTAAACTCTAATTATACTGTTGTTTTAATGTTTAATAGTTTGGAATAATTAGGAATTTTATTCAGAGTAAAGCATGCAGAAATTTTTTGTAATGATTAATTGATTATTTTTGTATTTAAAAAATTGTTGCAAATTTTCTAATATTATTTTATGTTATTTGATATTATCATTTTTTAATACTATTAAATTTAAATCGTAGTCTGTTTCATATAGGGGCCCTTTTTTTAATTTCGCCCCGGGACCTATGAAATTTTTGGAACGGCCCTGTACCTCTTGAAGAAATTCTTGGCATAATAGTTTAGTTTGTTTCCAATATGTTGTATTATAATGGTTTTGTATATTGATAGTGAATCTTGTACTATGGATTGTAGTTAGAAACCTTTATAGTCTATGCGTTTGGGCTTAGTGAGTTGGCCCGAGCGTGGCATGACGCCCCATCGTTTAAGTTTCGATTTCGCTTCCGTATTTATTTTCAGTATGGTTAGTAAGAAAGATTTTTTATTTTGGATTATTCGGGCTTATAAATTTGGGGGTGTTACAGTTTATATTCTTATTATGCAGTCCATTTTACTATACCACCACCATTTCGTATCTCTAGCGGCTATCAAATGAAATTGGGTATACATGCTGGTTTTAAACCTCCGTATGTTGTCTAAATACCTAGGGCAACCCATAATAGGGGATTAATAGATACGCTAATCGCGTACTTTGTGAAGATCGATTCACGACATTAGGGTGTGATATGAGCCTAAATTTAATGGAATACCGAGAAATTTCATGGAATGAAAGGAAGGATCTTCAATAATTAAACCACATACTAGTTAGATTGAATTGAAAGTTTAGACGGTAATCAATTTGCAACTTTTAGCAAATAAATATGCCAAATATATCAATTGATCATACTTGATAGGGAATATACCCCGAGTATACCGCCATACGAAGACTATACGTATGTTTAGTGTACTATACGGTATTAACGTATAAAAGGGACTCTAGTCCTACTTGAATGGGGCTTTTCCCCTTCTCTCATTCTCTCCTTCTCATCTGGCCAAACAGTCCATGTTCATTGACCAGTCGCCTATCTCTCTTCTTGACCGGTTACCTCCAAGATCAAGCAGAGAAGTACATGAGTGAAATCATCTCCGAGCTGTCTACTTGAGCGATACGGTGAAATGTGTTGTATGCTTGGATACACAGACATTTACAACAAAGTTTACAGAGAATGGTGTACGTAGTTATCCCGACCATTATTTAGCTCGGGTACGATCGTAACAATGACTCCGCTTGCTCAGATTATTTTTTACAGATTGTAAGAGGTGATTAGTCACCAACCAACGTGTGATCACGCTCCTAACTACGCCAAATCTATTCCAGCTTAGTTGACTGTCTTGGTGGTCGACACCACCGGAACCTACTGCAGCATCACCAAGCAGCTTCGTGAAGTTAAAACCATGCATATCAAAACGATCAATCCTTCTCCAAGTTAGCAGCAACAGTCAAAGCTTTGGTTGCCGTTTAGAGAAGGTCAGAAATCAGTGACCTGCCGATCAACCAAATGTCCAGTGTATTCTTTGCCGGTCAACTTCCCGACCTATTGTGCATGGTTCCGTAACTGTTCACCTCGTTGGTCGTCAGTATGAACACACCAACTAACGGTCGGTTATCCGGTTTCGCACCTATACAATCCGGCCAACCGAACCTTACTTGGTATGCGCCTACACAACCTTTAATGTGTTCACAGCTGTTGTCTTCACCGACCATCGGATAAGTTGGTCGAAGTTCATGAACCTCCAGAACTGTGCTCAACCTTAATCATACCACCAGCCAAGAGCACCATTGATCGTCGTCACCAAGCCACATGAGGTTCTCGATCATTTCTCGAACTGAGAAGTCTCTATTGACCACAACAAGTTATCCCCGTAATTTGATCGGCGGTTTGATATCTAAAAGCTCTGCTTCAACCGTGGTTTGCACTCCCGTGTGACTATCGTGGGATGAGGCGAATTTAATCGGATATGATTATGTAGGGGGGAGGGTTGCCAATTAAATCAAAGGGTCAGAAATTCTCCAAAACTGCAGGCATATTGTTCAAATTTTAAGATTTGTAAATTACAGTAGTAGTTTAAATTACAAAATGTATAGCCTGAATTGTAATTTGTATAAGTTATAGGCTCATACTTCGAAAATTGTAATAGCAGAATATATGTAATAAGTCCGGTTAGGTCGGTCCATCCACCACCGACATTGTAAGCCTGGGGTCATAACTCGGCATACTTACGATGGCGGTCGGAAAAAATGCTATGACAAAAAAGTCGGAAAAAACTACAGTCCTTGAACCAATTTGTGGGAGCAAAGTGCCCACTACAAGAGCAAGGTGCCCGTTATGGTCCTCGGACCGATCTTTTTGGGTGTATAGTGCCCACTACGGGAGCAAGGTGCCCGTCACGGTCCTCGAACCGATCTTTGGGTTTAGTGCCCACTACGGGAGCAAGGTGCCCATTACGGTCCTCGAACCGATTTTTGAGTTTAACGCCCAATACGGGAGCAAGGTGCCCGTTACGGTCCTCGAACTGTTCTTTGGGTTTAGTGCCCACTACGAGAGCAAGGTGCCCGTTACGGTCTTCGAACTGATTTTTGAGTTTAGCCCCCAATACGAGAGCAAGGTGCCCGTTACGGTCTTCGAACCGATTTTTGGGTTTAGCGCCCAATACGGGAGCAAGGTGCCCGTTACGGTACTCGAACCGATTTTTGGGTTTAGTGCCCAATACGGGAGCAAGGTGCCCGCTATGGTCCTTGAACCAATCTTTGGGTTTAGTGCCCACTACGGGAGCAAGGTGCACGCTATAGTCCTCAGACCAATTCGTCCGGTTATTGGGCCATGGGAGCAAGGTGCCCTTTCACGATCATTAAGATCCACGAACTCCATCGAATGCTCGAACCCACATGTTCGAAGCTACAATCGAGCGAAGCTAAACTTTTAGAAGTTTGTAAAATTTTTTAATTTGCCTTGAAAATTTTAGCATGATCGTTTATGTAGACCTGGCAATTCGTGTATACGGGTTCGTTAACGGGTCGACACGATAACGACACGAACACGATAAGGCTAAACACGAACACGACACGTTAAGGTTAACGGGTTCAAAATTGTAACACGAACACGATTTTTTAACGGGTTAAACGGGTTGACACGATAGACACATTTTGTTAACGGGTTTTGGATCGTGTTGACACGATATGACACGAAACCCGTTTGAACCCGCTAAATCTGTTGATATATTAAAAACTAAAATTCAAAGTTAAATTATATAAAAAATAAATAAAACATACAATCCAATCCATCAAACAAACTAAAAAAATATTCAATTTATAACACTCATAAAATTATAAAATAACATCCAAAAATCATAATTAAAGAAGTCCATATTAGTTTTTAGAATAAAATTGAACACAATAAACATTCAAATTTCATATTGCTGAACATCAATAATTGGTGTATAATCTTGACCTAATGTAGTAAATTCATTCTTAATCATGTTCATGATATATTTTGTAAAAACAATGGTTCTTACCTAAATGACAATGGTTCTTAACGGGTTCTAAACAGGTCTCTGTAAACGGGTTCGTGTAAACGAGTTAACACGATAATATTAACGGGTTAAACGGGTTCTTAATAGGTTTAACGGGTTGACCTGTTAAGACACGAAAACATAACGGGTTCTTAACGGGTCAACCCGTTAACGACCCGGGACATGTTAAGGGTAAACACTAACCCGTTATTTTCGTGTCCGGTTTCGTGTCGTGTTAACGGGTCGTGTCGATAATTGTCAGGTCTACGTTTATGCAAAATTAGTCATGTACGAAGTTCGGTTAGGTCGGCATTACCACCACCGGCACCCTAAGTCCGATTAGGTCGACATTGCCACTATCGGCACGATGAGCCCGAGATCATATATCGGCATAAGTCCTACGTAGTAGGCTATAACGTCCGGTTAGGTCGGCATTACCGGCGCCTTAAGCCCGATTAGGTCGGCATCGCCACCATCGGCAATGAGCCAGAGACCATATCTTGGTGTAAGCCCTACGTAGTAGGCAATCAAGTCCGCCAGGTTGGACTTCCCACCCCGGGTTAAAGGTCTGATCCCTTGATCAGTAAGTTTAAACCTCGTGAATCTCCAAAGACCTACAAATTAGGCAAATCGACCATCGATACTATAAGTACGGTCCGATGCATCGGCACCGTAAACTCGACCGAGTCACTTTCCGACCATAGTCAAAATTGAAAACGAACTCGGGAAGCTATCGTATCTATTCCCTTGTGTTGACGATTCTCTCAACATAGGGAGCGAGGGGTTACTAATAGGATTGTAGGGCAACCCCCTCGACCTATGGAGCTCACTAAAGTAATTCCCAACTATAGTACACTTCCCGAGCATACTAACCTTTCGGTCTCATTGGACTTTCCCAGTCTCATTAGACTTTCGGGTCTCCTAGCGTCTTTCCACTTGGGATTCTCGGTTCATAAGTCGAGCATTTTTCCGTTCAAATGATTTCGGTTTGACCGAGCTTAAACTAGCTACGACCAATTAGCCCGAGTAGAGGGTATTGGGAAAAACGTTCCCACCTATGATTGATAAAGTCAATAGAGGTCCTTGGACCGTGAATAAAATCCAATCCCTTGATTGGTAGAACTTGATCGCTAGACCTCAATTAAAAATTCAATATTCCGATTGGTGAAACCCGATCCCTAGATCGGTAGCATTTGGTCCCTTAATCATATTAGAGATCCAATCCCTAAATCGTGATTAAATTTGACCTCCCGGTCATTAGATCGGCAAAATCCGACCTCTCAAATCGCAAATCCGATCCCTAGATCGGTAGAGTTCAGACGACCCCTGTAGTCCAAAAGACTGTGTTTAAGGTTGTGCTCTTTTTTCCTTAGCTAAGATTTTTTCCCATTGGGTTTTTTCTTAGTCTGAGGTTTTTTAACGAGGCAACCGGCGTAAGTCATGGACTATACGATCAGTTTTTCCAGCCCGAACTCTTCCTCATTGGCGCTTAAAGTTGTGCTATTTTTTCCTTGGCTAAGATTTTTTCCCATTGAGTTTTTTTTTAGCCCGAGGTTTTTAACGAGGCAACTAGCGTAAGTCACGAACCGCAAGGCCAGTCTTCCAACCCGAACCCTTCCTCATTAACTCGACGTCAGGGCACGGACTGGGGAGGGGGGGGGGGGACTACTTGATAGGAAATATACCCCGAGTATACCGCCCTACGAAGACTATACGTATGTTCAATGTACTATATGGTATTAGCGTATAAAAGGGCTTTGGTCTTTCATTTGAAGGGGCTTTGGTCTTTCATTTGACGGGGCTTTTTCCCCTCTCTATTTCTCTCTAAAAACACCCTTAATGTTCTCTATTCTCTGGAATGGAAGAACAATGAATACGATGGTTTCTTGGGGCTAAATTCTTCCCTCTACTCCATACTTTACATTTATTGTTATACAACTGAATGCATGGTGAGATTATTCCATATCAATGATGATCAAGAAAAGAGTGACTAGGTCCCATGCAAGGTTGCAAAAATCGCGCCTAGGCGCTAGGCGCCGCCCGACCGCGTCGAGGAAGGCCGGAATCGGCCTCCTCCGCGGCCGGCCGGCTAGGTGGGCTAGGCGGCGCCTAGACCGCCTAGCCAGCTGAACAGTCTCATCGTTTTTTTTTTAATTGGAACTCAGAAGTCAGAAGTATCCCCCTCCCCACACCAATCTGCACTTTTGCGTTCCGGTGAGTAGCAGCTCCGCCACGCCCATGCCTGCCAGCGACAGCCCACGAGACCACGCCCCTCCACCTGTTGCCTTCACCGCTGCCACCGCCGGCGGCGGTTATCCCCTTTAAAAGCAGAAGCAGTAGAGAAAGCAGAGTAACAGGTGGGTTATCAGCTTATCTTCGGAGTTCAGGGAGTCGTAGAGAATGCCTTTTGATTTTGCCGTTTTGGAGTGGGATATATATGAGGAAGCTTTTTGGTTTTGGAGTTTTGGGAATAGATATCAGATATTCATATATGACTTATGAGGGAAGTCTAGGGGAGTGGGATATGAAATTATGAAAATGATTTTTGGTTTTGGAGTTTCGAGAAATGGGATCTTAGCCTCTTGGTAGATGTGCAAAACTGAAGAGACTTTTTTTGAGAAGTGAAAGACTGAGGGCGAGACAGTCGAGGCTTAAAGCTAGGATTTTTAATTTAAAAAAAAAATTAATTGGGCGCCTAGGCGCAGAAAAATCGGCGCCGCCTAGCGCTTTTTTCAACCTTGGTCCCATGTATATTCCCCAAGGACCATATATATCCACCGATGTTCCTTGGCTCTAAAAGTGCAAGAAACACATTGGTGTAGAAAAAACAAGAGTAAACACAACAACTAGATCTAGTAAAGAATTTTCATCACTCTTGAAAAATCTTTAAAATTTATGTTTTTAAAACGTTCGTCCAAAAGACAAGAAACGTCAGTAAATTTATCGGTGCACAAAATAATCACAATACTGGATGTGGAACAACCATATATTAATATCTTTGGGAAATGACTAGCATTTGATTGACTTATAAATTAGAGTTATTTCCATTTTTGGTCCTACTGTTATTGGGACATTGCCAATTTTAGTCCACTTCATTAATTTTTGCTACATTGCGGCCAGTCTTATTTAGTCATTGCCACTTTTAGTCCACCGTTAAAATTTTCGTCAAATAACCATCTAAAATAGGGGTATTTTGATCTTTTCATGCTTTGATCATCTCCTTTACCCTTTGTAGTGATTTTCCTTATAGATTTTCATCCAATGAAGAGGTCCGGTGAAAGCCATGGCTTTGTAATGTGGCTCACATGGCTTTCGCTAGACCTTTTCAATGGATGAAAATGTTAAAGGAAAACCACCACAAAGGGTCAAGGAGATGATCAAAGCATGAAAATACCAAAAATACCCCTATTTTGGACGACAATTTGACAAAAATTTTAACGGTGGACTAAAAGTGGTAAGGACTAAATAAGACTGGTCACAATGTCGCAAAAATTAATGAAGTGGACTAAAATTGGCAATGCTCCAATAACAGTAGGACCAAAAATGGAAATGACTCTATAAATTACTATGAACATTTATATATATGTGGGAGAAATTTTTAAAAATATTATACTTGTCGACAACACAATTGCCTTCAAAATTGCTCATATTATATGACAATCTAGATTCAGAGCTAGGTGCTAGAAGCGCCCTAATTGATTAATGTATAAAAGAAGTAATTATAAGGTATATATTGCTCCGCTTGTTGATAAATGTATTCGCTTTATAACATGTACACCATTGAAATATTAATCCTGTAGGTTACAAATGGGTGTTTGTATGAAAGAGAAACAAAAACGATGAGGTTGGTGTGATATAAAGTGAGTTTGTAGTCTAAGGGTTTACGTAGAGACCTAGAATTGATTTTAATCAAATATACTCTCCCATAATAGACGTCATTAAGTTTCCCTACATAATTGACAGAATAATAAATTTAAATTAAATATGCAGCTGATGAAATTCATGATCGTATAATTATGGATCATTAGACACTAATGTTTATTTAGCAAAATCCTTTATGGACTTGTAATTCTCAGAAAGAAAGAAAATAAATATCGCAACATGTTTGTTATTGAAGTACAAAGACTTTACATAACTTTAAGTAGCAAGCAATTGACTGAATAAATTCCTCGTGAAGTAGGAAAATGTAAGAATGAATATGTACCATTATGTTCTTATTAAATTAAAGAGTTGTTTAATGCAATTATTTATTTATTATCTCAATCTTTGCTGATGGTATGAACATCATTGAGATACATAAAGACCTTAATGATATTAGTTCGTGTTTAAAGACGGAGTTTGAAATTAAAGACTTGAAAATACAAGTTAATGTAGTCCCAATTTCGTCAATTAACACTTCGAAGATCAAATTGACGAAATTTTTAAAATGAGAAAATCACCATTTTAGTTTCTTAAAAGATTTTAGTTGACGAAATTTTAAACAATTTGATGATCAAATTAGTTAAAATTGAAACTAAAATGATGATTTTTCCATTAATTAATTGTAAATAATTGAAGAATTAAAAATGCTTTCACTCTCGTTTATGAAATAACGACGCCGTTTCTATCTCGCGTTTAAACTCCTCTCCTGATCCCAATTAGGCGGGGCGAGACAGTCTTCTTGGCGCGGAGCCTCGGACACTGAGAATGCGAGGGTTTAAAGTTCTTCGATTCTAGGGTTCACTCTCTCCCCAATTCCTATTGTTTCCACAAGGTAATCAATAATCCTCTTTCAAATTTTCCTCGTAAATTGTAGTTCCATAAATGAATGTTCATCAAATACATAAATTATGTTTAGTTATTATTTTCCTTAAATTATCATTTTAAAAATTCCCCCTATTCTCCGAAAATGAGTTGTTATTGTATGCATAACAAATTTCGCTTTACCGTCTGATTGCTTGAATTTCATTGTCTCTGGGCTATGTCTAACCATATAAAAATTTCAGCCGATTCTTTGGGTATTGTTCTTGTTTTTCTAGCTTGCTGACAGCTATACATTGTTTGAAAAATTGTGTAATTTTCTTTGTGTTATATTCCAGTTTTACTGGCAATACTGAGTTGGTAAATTCAGATTTTGGGCTATCATTTTTGGACATGTAAACTAATATTTAATTTAGGGGATGGGGGAGGTGGGATTGGAACCCAGGCTTAATGACTGGAAAGGGGAGTAGCTTACCATTAAACTAAACCCAAAATCTTCCAGAGAGATAAATTACTTGTTCTTGTGTTGGTATTATGAAGTTTCCTGCCGTTTTCCAATTTCCAAATTAGTCTAGATTTGGTGTCTTGGTAACTTTTTGCACTAAATTTGTGTTTATACCTGTGCCCTGAGCAGGTTTATTCCTGGAACATGGCTTCTGACCAGGTTATTGCTGAATTGGTTGGAATGGGGTTTGAATTCTCTGATATTACAGATGCTGTAAAAGCAGTTGGTCCATCAGTAAGTAATGCAATTGAGTATATATTGGATGGTTCACATAGAAATAAGGGTTCATCAACTAGTAGTACATGTGTTGCCCCCAACACCAATTCTAGGCAGAAAAGAGCCTCTAATGCCTTGCATGCTTTTGATAGAATGAGGCAGTCAAATATAAAAGAAAGCCTGAAATCAGCTTGCAAGCCCATAAAAAGAAAGTACAATGATGAACCTGTATCACTCTGTGAATCAGAGGCATTGCAGAGGACTCTAGAAGGTCCTACTGAGCTTCTTCCTGTGATGGATAGTGATATGTGCAATGCACATGAAACATCTGTACCATCGAATTGCAAAGATGAAGAGGTCTTTGGCCAAGATTGGGAAAAGAAGGTCAAGACTTTGTTGGTCAAGCACTTTGGGTTTTCGTCCTTGAAAAGTTTTCAGAAGCAATCTCTGGAAGCTTGGTTAAATCACAGAGACTGCCTTGTGCTTGCAGCAACTGGATCTGGTACCTGTCATTCCCTTTTCTAATTTGAGCAATTTTAGCATCTGATTTAAATAAGTAGCTTCTGCATCTGCTTTCAAAAAAAGTAGCTTCTGCATCTTGAAATAATGACCTTTCCACAGGGAAATCTTTGTGTTTTCAGATTCCAGCATTGCTCACTGGTGAGGTTGTCGTTGTTATTTCACCATTGATAAGCTTGATGCATGACCAATGCTTGAAGCTAGCAAAACATGGAATATCAGCTTGCTTTCTTGGATCTGGTCAAATTGATCGAAGTGTTGAAAAGAAAGCAATGAATGGTTTGTATAGCATTATATATGTATGCCCAGAGACAATTTTAAGGTAAAGGGCATGCCAATGTTCTGATATTCATATTTACAATACTTACAAGCTTTTTGAAAGTTATAATGTTTGGCATTTCTTGCAGACTAATAAAGCCACTCCAAAACCTTGCTGAAAGCCGTGGAATAGCTTTATTTGCGATTGATGAAGTTCATTGTGTTTCTAAGTGGGGCCATGACTTTCGGCCGGATTATAGGTATATATTTATTTTTCAACAATTTGACCTTTTTTTTTTAATTTTATTTTTATAAACCTTATTTAGCTTTTTTTGTCTCTTTCTGTAAAATTTCATAAGCCTTCAGTGGTAAAACTTTGTCTTTGTTGTAAAATTTAGACTATTACAGGTTTCTTAAAATAGCAAGTATTCATATTTGTAATTGATGCAATTGTATAATGTGCACATGGTGCATGCACTAGGTTGGGCTAATAAAAACAATCTTACTCTATATTGACTTTTCTGTGCGGTTGTGTATACTACATATGTAGTATATGTGTGAATTCATTTTTCATGCAAAATTTCTTTGAAATCCTTAACAAAGTGTAAAAAAAAAAGAACAAAAAAACAAAAGAAGTGTTACTCCTTTCTAGTTAATGAATAATTAGAAATTTTGAATATTTCATGCATTTCAGGCAATTGTCTATTCTGAGGGAAAACTTTCGAGTTGACACTTTGAAGTCCTTGAAGTTTGATGTACCACTAATGGCATTGACTGCTACTGCTACTAATTGTGTTCGTGAAGACATTCTTAAGTCATTAAAAATGTCAAATGAAACCCAGATTGTTTGCACTTCATTTTTCCGGCCAAACCTTCGATTCTCTGTAAGTTCTTTAGTTCACTCCCTATCTGTTTGTTTCTTTGTCTATTCTTACATTTCTGTTTACTTTATAGTTTACTTGGTAATACGTTTATAGGATGCAGTTGAAGCATTAAATTGTACTTATTATTATTATTGTTGTTGATGATGTTATGTCATAGCTTTAATGCAAGTTCATGATGATTTCTGTGGAGCATTAACTGTTTTAATTTCTCCCCCATTTGCAGGTAAAGCATTCTAGAACGTCGTCCTTGGCATCCTATCAGAAGGACTTTCAAGAAATAATAAGTACTTATTCAACAATGAAAAAGTTTAGAAAAAATAATTTAATCTCTCCAGATCTGGATGATGTCACTGCGATCTCTAGTAGCACTTCAGATTGCAGCATTCCTGAACTTGATGCATTGCTTGAGAATGATGTAGACAACATTAATGATGATGCTTTCTCTGAAAATGATGATGAAATAGGTCTTCCCATGAGACATTCCTTGCCTGCTTCAAAGGAAAGAGAATTATCAGTTGAATTTCTAGAAGATGAAAGTGATCTTTTCCAAGATGTTGATGATTTAGATGGTAAAATCTGACCTCTAAGTACTTCTTTATAAGACATTCATGATAATCTGATTCCAAGATACTCAATTAAAATATAAGATTTGACTGTATTTCTCAGAGCACTTTTCAAAGTTGAATAACAAATACCTTAATCCTCACCTAAATGAGGTGCAAAGCTTTGAAAAACACTCCCTCTATTCCAAACAAATTATCTAATTTCACTTCTCCTGTCTCAGCACAATCTATGACCAACATTTTATTGTATTTATTTAAAATTTTGAGTTCTGATTCTTGAGACTGGTAGTACTTATTATGCTATTTGACCATTTCTTAATATTTTTTTTCATAACATGAAACTCAGGGGTGCCAAAACTTATTAAAACTTTAGTCTAATTGACAAAAAAAAAAAAAGTAAATAGGACAGTTAACGTGAGATCAAAGGAATATTGTGCTAAAAATAATTCTTCTGGCAATTGCCAACAATTTGTTTGGAGAAATAGGGAGGAAACTGATCCTATTTTTCTAACTATTAAATCCTTTGAGCTAATTTGTGAAACATAAATCTTTCCTACTTTTTCAGTAAGCCACTTCTGGCTCTAAAGAGCTCTTATGGCTATGCGTCCCTTTTAGATACGAAAGCTAGGTTCAATTGTGAATAAATTCATAAAATACATAATTTATTTTATATTGCTGCAGTTTCTTGTGGCGAGTTTCATGGACAGCCAATCAAGGACTTCTGTGCTTCTGTACCACTCAGAACTGTTGATCTACCCAGTAAACCAGTAGAGAGACTAAAGCTACAGCATGAACCCTTGGAATATGGACCAACAATAATATATGTTCCCACTAGGAAAGAAACATTGAGCGTAGCAAAGTTTCTATCGAAGTTTGGGGTAAAGGCTGCTGCTTATAATGCAAAGGTATTTCGTATGCATGCAATCATTTGAGATGTAAGAAGGTTGTGTTTGGTGTACTGGGCAAGTACTTCTTGTTGGTATATCATAGGTTTAAGCCCTAAAAACAACCTCTTTGAAAATAAAGGTATTCTTGCAGTATCCTCCTTCCCGAGACCCTACATGATGCATGAGCTATTCACTTTTCTTATAAGAATTCTGTTTGAGGATTTTCCATACCCTGCAAGGCTTTATTTTATGATCAATATTCTGCATAGTATCCTAGGCTGGAGGAATGAGGATGCACAAACCCCTTAAATTGGATTAAAATATATAAGTAGTTTTGAGGAAGGTGAATATGTTTTAACCATGATAGTTGAATTTCGAAGGCTAGAATTGTACATCTTATCATCTGTAAAGTCTTTTCTAGACCAATATAGACTGACAAAGAAGGTTGTTCTTTTGAAACAGATGTTGTGGTAGTCAAAGTGTAACAGTTTTGGTTCCCTTTTCTCTTTTACAGCTGCCAAAATCACATCTAAGACAGGTGCACAAGGAATTTCATGAAGACTACTTGCAGGTAATGGTTGTATTATGTTTGAGATGATGGAAGTTGAGCATTTTGCATTGGTATTTGAGGGTAGCATAGGAAGGGTTTTCTGATGCTTCTTGTCCAATCTGTTTCTTTTGGACCGTATTTTACATGTTGCATTTTAAGTCTTGATTACACAGCTGCATCTACCTTAATTATACAACTGTTATATTTGGATATTAATTTACTCACTTTACTATTGCATTGAGATAAGAACACTTTTCTCTTTGGTACCAGGTTGTTGTTGCAACAATAGCCTTTGGGATGGGAATAGACAAGTCAAATGTTCGTAGGATCATTCACTATGGTTGGCCGCAGGTATATTTCACAACTTTCATGTAATGACTCGTGATAGATTTCCTTATAACCCCTACACTTCTATTTATTTATTTTAATTTCTTGGAAAACTTATCATGTCTCTACTTTTGCCACCTTTTGCTTCTATAGCAGTGCAAGTGATTTTAAATATTATTCTCGTTCCTCAATCCTGTAATGGAGCTCATTTATTTTTCTTTTAAATGTTTTAAATGGTAGACTTCCTATCTGATTTCGTGCACATCATAATCTTCTATTTCTATGTTTTCTAAGACAATTTCAATTTGACTTTTAGTGGTACTTCATCATCCTAAATTATTATCTTGTCTATAGAGTTTGGAGGCATATTATCAAGAGGCTGGACGAGCTGGACGTGATGGAAAGTTGGCAGATTGTGGTCTGTTCATTATTATCATAATCTTGATACATAAACATCTTATTTGAAAGAGAACGAAGACAAGTGTTAGAACCCGAGTGTTCTGTTTTCACAGCAATATAGTGATACATTTTTATTAATAGTAGTATTTTATGCACCCTATATTATCCAGAAGTCATATCCAGCCAGCATAGGTTAGATAGTGCATGTATACTGAGGGTATTTGTTTGCTATTTGAACAGTTTTATATGCCAACCTATCAAGAATACCAACACTTTTACCGAGTAAAAGAAGTGAAGAGCAGACAAGACAAGCATATAAGATGCTATCAGATTGCTTCAGGTTTACATTTGAATTGATGTGCTGCTTTCAGCAGTGGTTTGATTTCTCATCTCATAACTTTATTTGATTGTTCTGTACAGATATGGAATGCAAAATTCTCAATGTCGGGCCAAAATTCTTGTGGAGTACTTTGGCGAGAAGTTTGGCTTGCAGAAGTGTCTCTTGTATGTCATTAAATTGCAACTATCATGCTTTACCACTTTGCTTGTTTACTGGATATGCTGGATCCTTCAACATCCTTTTATTTATTTATTTATTTTATTATTATTATTTATTTTGTTGGGTGGTGGTGGGGTAGTGGTGTTGCCGGTGGGTTTGACTATCAGCTTGTTGACATGGATTATTTCATGGTTTTCAATCTCTCATTTAATGCCGTTTTCCTTCTGACATATCTTAATCATCCTTCTTGCTTGCAGGTGTGATGTCTGCATTAATGGACCTCCTGAATTGCAGAATCTAAAGTCCGAGGCTGCAATTCTCATGCAAATTGTTTATGCTCATTATGTGAGTACCACTTACACCTTTTCCCCTTCTTCTAGTTGTGTTATGTTCACATCTTGGTTTCTACAAAATAGGTAGTACTCCTAGGACTTCAGTTTTTATTAGATCTATAATGTCTCAGGGTCAAAGCAGTTGTGCAGATATCTCGTATGATGGTGATATCATACGCCACAGTGAAAAAAGAAGTAAACTTTATGAAAAGCCAAATATCAGGGAGCTTGTCAGTAGAATAAGGGAACAGGTAATTTGTTTAATTGATTATCTCCCTTCATGATGCTTCAACTGAAAATTTCATTGATAATTGTCATTATTTATAATAGGAATGCCAAACACTTTGGAATCTTTCTCTAGTACATGGAATAAAAAGTTAATACTCCCTCCACATCATTTTTTTTATATGCCAGTATGCCACAGTTTCTTTCAAGATAAATGTAATTTTATAATTTGGATAATTTATTAGGTATATCCTCAATGAAATAGTTGTCATAGTAACCCTCTAATAATCTTTTCAACTTTAATTCTGTTTCATGAAATTGGATGTAGGCATTAAAAATTTCCTGCAGTTTCATTCCATAATACGTGTTTGTCTATTAATAGACATTTAGGTGTCTCTTGTAACTATATTGTGAATTTATATTATATGACATTTACCTCACACACGAGTGGGTCCTTTAATGGTCAACTCAATTGGAAAATCCTGGCTCTAGCTTCACATACACTTGGCCACTTGGGCTAAGGCGGTGCAGGCTCTGTTGAACTTGTACCAGTTTGGTCTACCACTTTGCATTTGGGATTCTTTTTTAATTTTCTTTTCATTTTTAAATGTGGAGTAGTAAAAGATTTCTACCATGAAATTCTAGTTCAACAAGATTGCGTAGACAACCACGAGTTTGTACACCTAGGTCTAGTTGGTTGGATACATGCTGATAATGGTTCAGGAAAATGCATATGATTTTTATTTATTTTTATGTAGCATCAAGAATTTACCACAAGTGAAGTGTTATGGTGGCGAGGTCTTGCCAGAATTTTAGAAGCAAAAGGATTTATAAGGGAGAGCGATGGCAAGGTAAGACTTAGACTAATACCTACCTATTCCTATATTAAACAGCAATGCAATGCAACTCTTGTTGTTTTGGCCATACCTCTAGTGAAGAGTTCTGAGTGCAGTTCCAAGTGTCCCCCCAAACACACTCGTCTTTGTCCAATGCTCTACTCTTTATTGTGTCATTTTTGTCTATTGTTAAGAGTCCAACATTAATAAAATAAGAGATAACGTATGGGCTTATAAGGCTATGAGTTAGACTAGCTAATTGGTTGGATTCAATCTTTTAATGTAATTTGGCCCATGTGCATTATAGCCTTAGTTGGGTGACTCTGGCCCAATCTTAGATTATAACATGGTATTAGAGCCTGTTTGGTCCACTTTCAACCGGTTAGATCCGATTGTCCACTTGAGGGGAGTGTTAAGAGTTCCACGGTGTGGTGGTTTGGCCCATGTGCATTATAGTCCAGTTGAGTGACTCTGGCCCAATCTTAGATTATAACATCTATATTCAAAACCTCATTTCAAACAATTATTTATGATGTGTTTGTGTGATTAACAATTTGGTTGGCTATGAACACTGCAGAATCATGTGCAGATAAGATGCCCAGAACTAACAGAACTGGGAAGACGATTTCTGAGGTGTGACTCAGGAGAAGAAGCATTTAATGTATATCCTGAAGCAGATATGCTACTATCGACAGCCACAGCCAAAGCGCAGGGCAAGCCATATTCTAGCTTTGCAGAATGGGGAAAAGGTTGGGCTGATCCGGAGATCAGGCGCCAGCGTTTGCAGAGAAAGCGGTCTTGGAAATCACCCAAGAAAAGAAAATCACGTAAACCATTGCCCAGTACGAACACCGTTCGAGGAAGGTTAACCGCAAAGCTCTCTGCAAAGAAATGACACCAATTCTTTCAGTATATTACAGCGATTTGTCTTCAAGATTGATCATAAGTGTAATAGAATAAAATAGATTGGATCAACATCAATTAACAATGGGACATTAGTTTTAGGGGGTTTATTTAATGGTACATAAAATTTTAGGCTAAAGTGTCATTTCGCACCATGAATCAAAACTAATTCTTTATGATGCACACAGCACAATGCCCTTTCATAACTGCTGTTTCGGTTTACAAACCATAAAATTTTTTTGTCTAGAATTTTTTACAGGTTTCTTTGTTTCCTTGATGACATGGTTCTAGTATTATATGAAGTGGAGCTTATTTTTTATAATTTTATCAATTCCTCTTAAATTGAAGTTTTTTGAAAGTTGTTTCTTAATTAATCAAAAATTCAATTCTTAGCTGTTCTACTACTTCGTCTCACCTCTGATGAAACTTACGCGGAGGACTGCTTCAGACACCCTCCTCCGCCTCGTCGTTGACCATTGCCTCTACACTATCCCCAACCTCCACAGTTAGCCTCTGATTCCTCACCCTTTGAAACTCAATCAGCAATTTGTATTTGGTTCATTACCAAGGCTACCATGCAATCCTGTTCCGTTGTGAATTTAACCAAAATATTGCGAGCATCTAGCACTCCAATGTGAGTCGCACCAATTTCATCAATCGACAACCTCTCCTGTGATAACTGATAAGATGCAACCCAAAGAATACAGTTCAATACAGATTCAAAAAGCAATCATAAAAAAATCCAAGAATGCATTAAAATATATAAAGTAATATTACATTTTCACTTTTTACTCTATTTTTTTTTTTTTTTTATAATCATGTGACAAGAATTTTATGTTTCAAGAGTACACTTATCATTTTCTAATTACATTCAGAAAAATAAAGAACAAAACATCAAAATCACCATAACTCTAATAGTTGCATCTAGATCTATCAATATTTGCCAACAGGGGGCCGTTTAGTGGCCTGGCGAGCTAGGCCTTTTTTTTTTTTTTTTTTTTTTTTTTTTTTTTAAAAATACATTGTTGATAAGATTCAATCCCTAAACATACTAGAATAACAAGATACTTGTTACCAACGAAGCTACCCCAACATTTAATAATTATTATATAATAATATGTCATGTATTTATATTAAAACATTATATATATATATATATATATATATATATATATATATATATATATATATATATATAGATCTTGTGCATTCGCTTTTTTATTTAGATGACTGAGATTTGATTGACGCGGATTGCATCAATTTTTTAAACGGGCCGAGGATAGTATGCCATTTGTCTATTTTTGTAACTGGTGTGGATTAGAGATGCACTTTCTATTTTATCCAACGATTACTGATGCGGAATTGGAGCTGCTATTTCGTCATTGCCAATCGCTAGTTCATCCATGGAGAGTGATGTGTTTTTCTTTTCTTGCTTTTTTTATTTTATTTTTTATTTTTTTTATTTTTTATTTTTTTAGTATATGTGTTCGTTGTGCAATATAGTTTTGTGGGTTGTGCAACATATTTCAATTTTATTTTTTCTCAGTGTTGTAGGTTGTGCAACATATTTCGATTTCAAATGGTCTTGTGTTTAGGTATTGAAACCCTTGTAATGAGCATGCATTACGAGTGGTAAGGTTGTGTATTCGCTTGTATTGGTTGTGCAACCCATTATTGTGAGTTATGCACCCTTGTTGTGGGTTCTGCAATGTATTTTTGGGGTAGTTTATGTGCTGCTCATTTACTGATTTGCCATTAGTTAGTTATTAAATTGTGCATGAGCCATTGAATTTTCGAGATTTTGCTGTAAATTTGGGAGCCACATCTGACCATTGATCTTGTAAAATCTACCGTCCATATTAATCCACTGTTCTTACATGGGGTTGATTCTTATAAGAGCCAACCCATATATAATTATATATATGAGAAAAATGTAATACTTTTACTTTGAAGTTTTTTAATAATAAAATTATAAATAAGAGTATGTTGAATTTAGAGTTTTGGAGTGCTGAACTTCTAAATATCATAGTGCGCACTTTTACAATTTCGGAGGTTCACTTTAAGAGTTTTCAAAATTCATTGTAGAACCTGTTGAAATTCATTGTAAAAGATGATTTAAAAATGATTTAGGAGATGATGAACCTGCTGCAGATAAATAAATAAATAAATAAATAAATAAATAAATAAATATATATATATATATATATATATATATATATATATATATATATATATATATATATATATGAGAACGTTACTAAAGGTATTATACTATGATAATATATCTTCATATTTTATAATATTATAGTTATACTAGAACTCTATATATCTTGTATATATTGGAATCGAAGGATGATTAATAAAGATTGATGATTTTCTCTGTATCTCTGATCTTCTTTCTCTATTTTATCCTATATTGTTATTCACGCGAGGATAGATCCAATTTCACAATAGAACCATTCAATTTATATAACGTTTCCCAATCTTTACAATTAGAACTCTAACAACTAAAATGTGACTTTCAAAAGTTCAACATGGTATGTATAATCTTGAATGGTTGAGAATTTAATTATTTTAAAAGTAAGATTTAATCTATCAATTAATCTATTAACATATTAATGACAAAAAAATTAATAAATATTATGTTATTTATTTTATAAAAAAATGGAAATTAAGTTATTGTACATGACCCTTTTTTTTGAACCACTAAAGAAGAGTAAGGTCTAATGTAGTGGTGTACAATATAATTGAGTATGATTGCATTTTTTTTTTAATTTTTTTTGGCATGTATTTAAGCATTCTCAATTTCTCATCAATCTCAAATGTCATTCTCATTAAATACATGGGCAGCCCAATTGATCACATGAATGTAAAATTTGGGAATAATGATCCGGAATTGAGTCTTACTAGCGACAGGCCGCACGCCTCTCTGTTCAGCTGTGTAAACCAATAGTAATTAACCTTCATGACATACCTATGAGTAGGAGGAATCCCTAATAATTCCAATGTTCCAAGCTCATTATACTCCATTATACTGTCAAGCTATTTTTCACATTCATATATATACCTGTACTTTGCATTCGTGACTCTATTAGTAATTCTAGAAGTGAGAAATTGTGATTACTTCCATACTAATTATTAGGCAAACTAACAATAAAAAGCTGGACTAACATAATTTGCAGTAACCCAATGAGGCATTGGGATATTTGGTAACTCTTTCTACTTGAGACTAACTACTTATTATGGCAAACTGTTAAGACAGTTGTTGGAAGATGAACATCAAGAATTAAAAGAATGTTTCAGTTTGCCAAGCCATCCTTTGGGACCATCAGGATTTGTTCGGTACTTTGGTTAAGGTGTTGAAACGTCACCATCGTAGTTATGAGTTTTAAGAAAATGAAGAATATAATAGATAAGCTCCGATCGAAGATAAAACATTACAAATGATATGTGACGGGTTTAAAAACCACTCCGAGCAATCCAACATGAAAACAGACTGCCTAGCTAACTAATAAGTGTGTAGTTTGTCGATCGCCTAACAAATGACAAACTAACATGAGTAAACAAACTCATCTGAGTTTGTCATTCTCATCAAATGCATTCTGTTTCAAATAAATATTTAAATTGATAGTTGAATTATATATTATTTATGTTTTATATATTATATGTTCATTACTTTTTGAGTGGTTTGTAGTTTTTTTTTTTGTTTGTTTTTTTTTTTTAATTGGGTGACATGCACCTTGCATTAGTTTGGCTGTAATACCAAATTAAATGATATATTATGTCTCAACTAAAAGTCAAAATTGATGGTTAGATATACATTTATATTTTATACATTATATGCTCAACATATATATGTCGATTCTTGTGCATTGTGTAGTAGGTCTATGAACTCATGCCATCCAACAGCAATAATCCTAAATGTGGTACATTAGGTGGAGATGAGATGATATATGTTGTGCATGTATTTACAGAAGGATTATCGGATATGGTGATTCCCTTCTTTGTGTGTTGCCTTTGCTAGGGGCATTTCACCCAACATTATATTATGGTTAGCTATTCACATCTTTTTTTGGCATGTTTGAAATTGTCATGCATCTATCCATGACGTTGAAGTTAGGTATTTTCGTTACAAGGTCTTCATTCAAACAACTGACAAATCCAAAGTCTTTTCTGGTTTCTTCACACCATCAAGAAGATGGTGATATGAATATAATGTCTACTTAGATATTAATTAGATGGCGTTGGAGTTGGGGTAATATCCCACTGTTCAAAACAAATTATATCATATTGGACCAAATTAATTACAAATCATGTTTATAAAAATATATACTAGTTTTACACGAGCATGGGTTAATGCCAAATGTTAAATACGGAGTACTAGTTTTACAGGCGCATGAGTTAATGCACAGTGAGAAACTTAATTAACTATGCTAAATTTGATTGGGATGGAGTTCAAATTAAATCTAATACATTTCTTATTAAAATCAATGAGTAAGATAATAATTAAGGATAAATTTAGAGATGTCAATGAAAAATAAAAATCTAAACAATCTGACCCATTCATTTGATTTAATAATTTGACTGTCACTTTTTATTCCCGCCTAACTTCTTCTTCTTCTTCTTCTTCTTTTTTATTTTTTTTTATTTTTTTTTTAAAACTCTTATAAGTATAGTAGATAATATTAGGTTCATTAAAATGGGGTAGATTTTGTGTAAAATCTGCCTTTTTGTGAAATGTATAATACTTTTAAATTAATATATATATATATATATATATATATATATATATATATATATATATATATATATATATATTCATAAACCTATAAAAAAAAAAGTATTACATGTCCTACATAAGATTTATTAAAAAAATGCATGTTCATAAAAATGACTCCATTTGATGAATCATTACTTAAATAAATAATTCTTTATTTCTTTTTATATAAATAAAATCAATGTACAAAAAGTATGTTAAAAACATTTTGTTGAAATCTTTAAAATTATACCTGATATATTTTCGGAATAAGGTTCAAATTAGCCACTGAACGTAACCTGAAAGTACAAACAATTAAGCCACTGAACGAAAAAAATGTGCAATTAAGTCACTGAACACTCCAAATATATGCAATTTCACCTGATAGCAGGTTACCTTCCATTTCATCAGGTTGCCTGCTTATGTGGATGGTGAGTGGCCATTTTAAAAATAATTAATTTTTTATTTTTATTTTTAAAGTTTATTATTAAAAAATATTTTAAAATGCCAATTCACCATCCATGTAAGCAGACAACTTGATGAAATGGAATGTAACCTGCTATCAGGTGAAATTGCATGCATTTGGATTGTTCAGTGGTCTAATTGTATTTTTATTTCGTTCAGTGGCCTAATTGCAATTTCAAGTCACATTCAATGGCCAATTTGAACCTTATTCATATATTTTTTTAATATATTGTTTTGATAATTGTGTAATGAACTTGCAGTAGTTTATTACTTCATGAACCTGCAATAGTGACTTAATGAACCTACAATAGTTATTACTATATTGTGGTAGTGGTAACAGGTAACTTAATGAATTTGTAATAATGGCTATATGATTCAAGAGGTCCCTAAGAGCATTCTTACTAGCGGTTTTTTATGGTAATGTCATACCAAATAATTAGGAATGAGTTTTTATTTGTGTGGGAAGTGGTTTTTATTTCATTTTAACTTCTGTAAATATTGGTTTATTGTGGGCTCCATTGCTAACCAAAGCTGAAGCAAACAGACACGATTACAAGCGCCGGTGCGCGTTTCACGCACCTACCGCGCGCCTAGCTGGCGCGTAAACTAAAATCTTCATATTTCTTTTTTTTTTTTCCTAACTGCATTGCTGGTTTTTTTTTTCTTTATTTTCTCTATCCTCTTTATTATCTTTCGTACATGGCCTAATATAATATTCTAAAAAATTTGTATTGATATTGATGCTCTAAGAGCAACTCCATTAGCTTGGAGTTTTTGTCAGGACTTTTGCCGGCCAGCTAGAACAAAGAGGGAAGAGATAAAGAGGAGAAAGAAAAAAGATTTTGATTGAGTGACTGTTATGAAGGTAAAGAGAAAATTTATGAATAAGTTGTACATTGTATTGTGTATTTTAGAAAAAAGAATGCACATCCCTATAAATATATGCCAGAAGACTTCTAAATTCTAATAAGGAAACAAGTTTCCATATGACTACTAATTCAAATCCCTATAAATCTCCAGGTTGCCTAATATATATAGAGCTCATATTACTTATATATTCCATAACACTCTCCTCAAGTTGGAGCATAAATATTAATCATGCTCAACTTGTTACACAAATAACTAACTTAAAAATAACTAAGTCAAATCATATTTAGTGCACTCCCTTGAAATGAAAGCTTGAACGCCACCAATACCACAGACTACATGGTGAACTCAAAGTGCACCAAACAAGTTTGGGATTGGACCTTCCCCTGAATCGGAAGCTTGGACGCCACCAATACCACGGAAAAACTAACACCGGGTGAACACAAAGTGGACCAAGCAAACTATGACTCACAAAGTGAAAAAAGCAAACTCGGAAAAGGAGGACACAATTTCTTTACCAACGAAAGGTAAGCATGCCCCAAAGAACAATGAGCATAAAAAAAAGGGGGTGATAAACAAGCAACAAACTCCAACTTAGCAAACTCCAGATCGTGATCAAGACTGACTTGGCGTATGTACCAGACTTATTTCTAGCCATCCAAAAAAAAAAATCACAAAGTACACAAAATTCAAGCCTAAATGTGTACAAGATTTTTAAAAAAAAAGTACGAGAAAAAGTGACCATAGAGCAAAAATTACTAACAACGCAGTGGTCCAAACCAAGTTCATAACCTAAACGGACTCAAGCAACCTAGGAGCAGTCAACCAAAACGTTTTTCGGTTGCTGAAGGAGCCTCACGCACCGGTGCGTGGGAAAGTGGCAACAGATGGTGGCGGCACGTGAAGCTCACACGCTAGTCAGAACGTCGTCGGAATTTCCAGGCAAAGTCTCCGGACACCGATACTGAAAAAAATTATCGTAAAGGCTCAGGTACCATGTTACGAAAGTAAAGAGAAAATTTTTGAATAAGTTGTATATTGTATTGTGTGTTTTAGAAAATAGAATGCACAACCCTAAGGAAACAAGCAAGTTTCCAAATGACTACTTACTCAAATCCCTATAAATCACCAGACTACCTAATATATATAGATCTCATATTACTTATATATTCTGTAACATTTACAAATTATTTTTTTTAAAAAATTTAAAATGTTATACATGCCTAGCGAGCACGGCACGTGCCAGCTGAATACAACTAGCCAGTGTGTTAAAAAAACAATTTGGTGAGCCTCACAAAAACTTTGATTATTGCAAATTTTTTCTCTTTCATCTTTTCTCTATCCTCGGCCCTTCTCTTCTCCAATTGTGAAAAAAATTGCCCAAAAACCTCTACTCGAATGCCTTAAAATTGTCACTGGTTATGCACTTTCTTTTAAGGCATTCCAGTGAGATCTTTGCTTTTATATATATATATATATATATATATATATATATCGTCATAATCAGGTGTGGCCGCTCCTTAACGTGCGGTCAGTGTGGCCGCATGGCCGCACCACTATGTATACAAATATACACCACTCAATGTTAGAAAATGCACCATACAAATATGCATCATTAGATACGCATCACTAAAAAACACACCACGTGGTATGCAAATATACACCACACAGTGTTAGCAAATGCATCGTTAGGGGCAGAGGAGTTATGGTGCATTACTTTGGGTGTGTGGTGTGTTTTTTTGTGTTTTTGTGTATTTTCATTATGGTGCGTTTTCTAACATTGAATGATGCATTTTCTAACATTGAGTGGTGTGAACCGTAGCGATCGCACGGGAAGGCGCGGCCACATTTGAACAAATTTATATATATATATATATATATATATATATATATATATATATATATATATATATATATATATATATATATATATATATATATATATATATATATTGCAAAAGGAGAGTTCCGAATGAGAGAAATTCCACATAAGGGAGAAGAAAAAGAAGGGGAGAAGAAATTAATGGCACGTTTGGTTCGCGGAATAGGTCTGGAATGGAATAGCGTTCCCAATAATATGCCTATTCCGTTGTTTGGTAAAACCTTCTATTTCCAGGAACAACGTTCCTAGGAATTATTTCCAATTTTACCCCATGACGTTTTGGAGAAAGATCTTCCTTTTCCCAAAACGCTTCTATATTATTTTAAAAAGAAAAAATTATAACTAAGAGCAATTAAGGCTCATTAAACGAATGAGCTTTTGGCTCTTGCTTCCTCATCGTGTTGGTAATTTCAAAAGAGAAGTCGTGCTTCCCTTATATGTGGGATCAAAAACTCCAATTTGTGTTTTTTTTTTAAATTTTTTTATATATAATTTTGTTTTGTATTATTATTATTATTATTATTATTATTCTTTTTTCTAATTATTGTTATTAATATTATTATAAGTTTTATTTTATTATTACATAATAATAATATTATTAACATTAATAATAACATGAATGTCCTTATTATTATTATTATTATTATTATTATTATTATTATTATTATTATTATTATTATTATTATTATTACTACTACTACTATATATTTTATAAGGGTATTTATGTCTTTTAACACATATTTCATTTCTATTTCTTAAACCAACCAAACACTGTAATATAATTCCTAAAATATATTCCTTTCGCGAATCAAACAATAGAATACAATCCTATTCTATTCCTTGCCTATTCCATTCCTTATGGAATATCACTTTTATTACCTCAAAATTTATTCTGTGAACCAAACGTGCTGTAAGAATTTAAAATTTGATTTTGAATTGGGTCAAATGCTTACATGTATTTCACGTAGAATAATAAGAAAAAATACATAATTTACAATCGAATCAACAGAAACCAGATAGTACTAGTCTTCGACTTTAGGTTAAGATATGATGTCAAAAGTTGAAAAACGAAATGAGGGACTCTCAAATTTAACTCTATCATTTATACTCCCCAAGGCCTTCTTCAATAGTGTAAATTTTGGTGTGATTTTTGAGAAGTGTTTGTAGGTGTGATTAGAAAAGAAAAAATAGAAGTGGAAGAAAAAAATAAAAAGAAAAAATAAAACAAAAGTATTTACGCGTCCAGGCGGGTGGGAGATTTGCGTCTCACGCACATGAGGGGAAAATTCTCCCCCAGTGGGCCCACTCTCCTCTGCCAAGAGCCCCATTTTTGCAGGAGAAAAATTTCCAAAAAAATCACCTCCCACATTTGTTAAAAATTTACCCCACAAATTTTACTATTCCAAAATCTCATTAAAACCTACTAATGGAGGAGGCCTAATGTAGCAAGCATTGATAAGATATTTTTTTCATCTTGTCAGTCCAGAAAAAATTGTCTATATCCAAGATTTGTGAGAGAGAATAAAAATTGAGAGTAGAATTTAAGGGTACAAATAGTATTTTCCTTTTTAAACTCGAAGATTGTGAGGCGAATTAAACCTTGCAAAATGTGTTATAATCAATCTGAGAAATACTAGCTACATCTGATCTCAAGAGCTCCTCTCCCCTTCATAGCCTATAAACTGGATCTATATGTACAGGAACAAATTGGAATACAAAGAAATTCCGGCCAGTTTTTTGTTCCTGAGCACAGATGAAAAGGGAGAAATTACTAACATACCAAAATAAAAATAAAAATAAAAACAAAAAAAAAAAAAAAATTAACCTAAGCTAGCTAGCTACTAGAATACAACAGATAAGTGGTTTGTACGTACTACTTAATTGTGATGTTGAGCTGCTAATAAGTAATAAACTCTTTACACACGATCTAACATACCCAAAAAATCTCTAACAATTACAAAAATCCTTAATGGGTTATTGGATTCCTCTTTGCTCACATCATCTCCATGGAAGTATTCTGTAATTTGTCTCACCCCTAACAGAGCCCTATGCTCATCTTCTCTCACCTCCTTCAAACTCCTCTCTGCATGCTTCAAGAATGCCCCCATTGCATCCACAAACTTATCTTCATCATCATCATCATCCTTGAGGAGCACTAGAAGATTTTGTGTGTTGGCTATTCCACCTGACAGATTTGAGACACAGCTTATGAGAGCATCTAAGTCTAAAGCTGCGGCTTTTTTCACATTGCATAGCTCAGTGCTTAGAGCTGCAGAAACAAGATGATGATGATGATGATGATGAGCGTTTGTTGATCCTAATTGTGGTGGCGTCATTTCTTGGAGCACGAAGTGGAGCAGAGTGGTTTTTCCATCGCTTCCCTTTATGTCTGAGAGCTTAAGAAGGGCGTCCAGCTTGAATGCTTTTGCTCCTCCTCTAACTGTTCCATTGTTCATCCTGTTCCCTGTCTTCAGTACGGCTTCTAGCAGTTTTAGGAACAGCTGGCTCGACCTCAGCTCCTTGCAAGCTTCCTGCCCGTTAGTTTGTTGGTTAAGATTAGTTTATATAAATACTGGTTTAAATGTGGACAGTGTTTCTCATGTAGCCAGATTCACTATTTAGATAGGTAAAAATGCACCACACAGTGTTCAGAAATGCACCACAATCAAATGCAAATGCACCACACCTAATGATGCATTTCCGAACACTTTATAGTTCATTTATGCATACTTACTAGTGAATGGCCACACATGAATTACTGTCTGCATGGGAACATGATCCATCCTATATATTCTTAATAGTTTATCTTATTTATGTTATTGTAATCAGCTAGTTAATGGCTATTTAAGGTTATTGTATGCCAATTGAAATATAGATTCCAGATGAATTTTTGAAATTAAAAGTTGAAATAGTTTTCTCATAGATCATGGCACTTCTCACTTATTAAGTGTGAAATCCACTTTTAGCGTCAAAATCGTTCTTATAGCTCTCTATTACCCGGGTAAGGCTAACAAATCCCTTACCTAACCTAAAATTAAACCTACAAATTGATCACATCAAGCCATAATAAACTTAGTGTGAAGAGAAGATCGAGCCAACCATGTTCGTATCATATGGATTTTGAAAGCCACTTGTTGCAGGATGGATTACCTACCTCTACGGTTGAGAAGGATCTTCTGAGAAGAAAAACTTCGTCTTCGAAGGTCTCTTTGAAAAGCATGGTTTCTACTCTTAGGAATGCAAATGGCACCTTTAGCATTGCCTTAACGAACCTTTCTGCAGAGGCTAATTCGTTGATGTCCCCTTTGTAATCCAACAATTTAGCCTCTTCCTCCTTTGCTGGTGCCATTTTCACCAGTGCCTCTAATTCTTGCAAACACAGCCCACTCCCTGTATGTATGTTTTCAAGTTAACTATAATGAGGGAAATCATTAGTTTTGGGATATATATATATAGGCAGCTTACCATTCAATAGTGCTTCGCATACTTGTTCAGAAGTGGCATTCAAAGCTTTGGATAGGATGGCTATGTTCTGTATTCTTTTTGGCTCAAGAATATGCTTAGATGGAGATGGGGATGAGGATTTGCATTTCACCTCCTCATTCTTTAATGGGTTTTGTAGGCTATAACCAAAAAGTGACTCTATCATCTCCTCATCAAATCTGCACCAATCCATTATCAATTTAGACAAATTTGAGGTGAAGTAAAAAATATTGCATGCAAAGTGTCGGCAGAGGCCAATAAAGTGCCAAGTCGAAGGCGGGACAGGTGTTGGGAGGGAAAATTGTTAAGCCAAAACCGATAAAGGACCAGTCCCCAGTCCATCAATTAGTGTCTAGGGAATTATTGGGCAGAGGTCAGTGAAGGGCCAAGTTCAGCACTCGATCTCTAGAAAATATGAGGCGATAAGGAAATAAAGTTGTCTTTTGACTACTAGCTATAGCTGTTGACGCAATAGTAAACGCTTGATCTAACAAGTGATATCATAAACAGGTCACCGGTTACTAGCTAGCTACAAAGCATATATATATATATATATATATATATATATATATATATATATATATATATATATATATATGTTCTTCAATTTAATGTCATCTTACTCAAAAGAGCTTGCTTTGAGCTTGTCCCACACGGTTGAGCATTCTGGAGCTGCTCTGACTTTGTCCCAATGGAGAGGTTTCAGTTTTGGGAGTATAGTTCCATCTTTGCCTAATGGTGCATGAATCTGAGATGGTTGTGCAGGAGGAGAAGGTGAACCTTTCGCAGAATTAGTAATCCGTCTTGGAAGTGGAGGTGGTGGCGGTGGGGGTGGAAGTTTGGTTGATAAAGAGCATGATTCTGAATTGGAATTTATGATTGTTGAGGGCACAGAAGTTTGAGGTTGTTTGGAAACATCTTGGGATATGATCTCACAGAGGCTACTAGCAGAAGCATTGGAAAACCTGATGGTATGATCAGATGAAAATGAATTGCATATGGAATGGAAAGATTGATCATCTGATGAATGGTGATCAGAGTTTACTGCTTCTATGTGAGAAACACAGATTATTTCTCCAGTACCCACTTCTTGCTCCTCTTCTTCTTCTGATGATGATGATGATGATTTCTCACTCAATGTATAATCATGTGTTCTTTGGTTTGAGATTGCATTGGCAGTTTGAGGAACTTGTTTAAGGAAATTTGTCTGTGAAAGTTGTAAGGTAACTAGCCCTACCTTTTCAACTGATTTCTGAGATGATTCACCTCTGGTTTCTCCTTCAATGCCGTGCACCAGCAAGGCTCTCACCAAATTCTTTCGTTTCGTTCTGAATTTTTGGCATCCCCAGAGAATGCCAATCGCGCATAAACAACATGTTATCCCAGCAGAGATGAGAACTGCAGTCACAACTCTTCTGTTAGCTCCTTCTCCTTTCTTCTTTGCCTCGGGTGCTTCCTGGATTGAAGGCGGGAGAGAATGCGGGTGAATCAATGGACTCGGGGGAGGAGAAAGAGATGGCAAGTGATATGCAGAATGGCCATTACTCAATGAAGCATCCACATTGGATAAGTGGGCACTGAAAAATGATACAAGCAAGAAGGCTATGATGATGGAGAAAATGGCATGATCTCCCATTTCTTGAGCCCAGATATCATTCATCTTTTCTTCTACATTTTGTTCCAAATTCTTCTTTATCTTCCTTGAAGAATCTTTTAAATTTTTTGGGTCTTTTTGGATGGTAAGAGGGAAAATGGAGAATAAGAAGAAGAAAATGCAGGTAGCCTTTAAAGCTACTCCAAGGAGCCCCTGAGCCTGCCTGAATGGCAGTTTTAGGTGAACTGGGGGGGCCTTCTTTATTTCTCTTTGCTTCTTGTCCTCTTCTTTCTTCTCTCCTGCATTAATTCTCCTGCCTCATAATATTTTCTTTTGGGTACTTGTGATTATTTAACAGATTTTTGTTTTTTATTTTTAAAAAAGAATTCTTTTTCTTAGGAGATGACATAGTGATTAGATTGAGGTTGGGTTTTAATGTCTTGTATAGCTGAAATGGAGTGTTTAAAAGTTTCTTATGATCTAGAAATTTAATTTGATTGATTAATTAGTCATCACCAACCTAAAAGTGCTTGTGTTTTCTTGCACTTTGTTTTTGGTTGGTGGGTCCAAATTGGTTGGACTGCCCTTGAATCTTAGGAAGAGGATGGGAATTTATTGTTATGGGAAATGACAAAGGGACAGAAATAATGGCCCATCACTTTCTCATGTGATCTCAACAATTAGATTAATTATGACAAAATCCATCCCATGCATTAAGGGGTATTTGGCTATGTACTTACCAATTTTTTTTTTTGAGGGCTTACGATGTAGTATCTGTTCATAACTACTTAGCACAGTGTAAACCGGGTACCACTAGATCATAAGATCTTTGTCATGTACTTACCAATTTAATATTGGTCGTGTTTGATAACATAGTTAGCTTATCAGTCAATTTTGACTTATTTGACCACTATTAATTGTAAGTTAAACAATCAATATAGAGGGTGTTTAGTAAATAGCTATTAGCGTTAGTTGATTGGGTTAGTGGTTTGACTAGTTGATAGCATTAGCTGATTGTAGAAAGATATTTGGTAAATTAGCTTTTAGTTGATAGTTGATTACATACAAAATGACTTTCTCAAAAACTAATCGAAAAAGTTGCTTTGAACAACTTTTTGAATTTTATTGTTTTGGAGCAATAAGCTGTTACAAAAAGCTTATTAATCAAACACTTATGGTCCTGTTTGGTAAAATAGTTAGTCGATTAGTTAATTCAAATTGTGAACATTCAGTTATAAATTGTGAACATTCAATATGTAAATTATGTAAATTTCATAATTGAAGACTGAAATATCATTGTATTAAACGATATCTAAACTATTTTGTTGATAAAGGATAAAAAATGGTTATGTCACAATAATACAAGTACCAAAAGTGGACGTTTTGATTTTTTTTTTAAAAAAAAAAAAGACTTAAAAGTGGACTGTCCGCCTATAAATCTAGGACCAAAAATGAAATTAACTATAATTTGTTTGGTTGAATGCTATTTTTCAATTAAAAACGTTATTTTAATACTCTAAATATATACATATGTTCAGGAAAAATGGCATGTTTAATTTAACCTTGAATTGTTTCGTTCCAATTGACCAAGTTCTTGAATTATTTCCATAAGGACTTTTCATCTTTCAATTATTACGTACTTTAGTGACTCTTTTCACTTATGACGGGATGAAACCATTACAACTTAATAGAAGTTTTATAAAACTTACAGAGAATGACATTTTTATCATTAAATTCTTCATACTATTCACCCCGTCTCATTTTATGTATCTGGTTCGGTTAACGAGACTTGACTGAAGTTATTTTTAATCTAATTTTTAATAATATTAAGTTTAATATTAGTATACACAATTTATATATTTAGAAACTACACAAAAAGCACTATTAAACACAACAAATCAAATTTAAAAATAAGTTAAAAAAATATTAAAAAATTAAACAAAGAATAAAAAGTTAGTTTGACCAATGAATAGTAAGTAACAAAGATAAAATGGGACAGAAGAAGTATCATTTTTCACCCTTCAATTATTATTTTGTTAACTCTTTTTCACTTACATTTAGAGTCATAGACAAGTGACCTAATTTAGATTATCACAGTAAAAAAAGTGACCTAATTTGGAGTTGGAGATACATTATTGTGTGGTGAAGAGGATATGAGGCTAGTCCCAACTTCCAACCAAATATAGGATGTAAAAATAGATGGTTGAACAGCAGCTTAATTTTAATGTTACGGTTTCTGCTTTGAGAAAAGAGACTTGCTGGTGTATAGTAGTTTCTTTTTTCCAAATCATTCTCTACTCTATAGTATGTGTTGCACAATGACAATAGAGAACCAAAGGTAGAAACATTCATGCGTAAGGCATAAACTCTTAACCGCCCATTTAAGTAGGTAAACAAAAATGATAAAGGTTACCTAGACAAAAAATTATCACTAAAATTTGACATGGTAATAAAATTCCTTTAATTAATTAATTATCATGTAGCTTCATCCAAAAAGAAGATTATAAAAAATAAAAGTTTAAATTTCATGAAACTGAATAAATGTAATTTCGTATTTCAATGTTTGTTTAGTAGAAAAAAAAAATACTATAAATCATTTGTACAACGATTAAAATATAGTAATATTGTTCAATGTGTTGTTATTAAAGAACTAGAGAGAGCAATAAAATTAAATTAAAAAAAAAAAGCCTTAAAAGAACTTAAAAGGTCTTTTGAAATTATTAAAGAGCTACACCATAAATTTTATATACTCCTATGAATCTAACCATAAACTATAAACTAAATATAGTAAATTGTGCGAATGAACGTGGGAAGCGGTCGACTTCACAAAGGACTAGAGTTAGGCTTTATAGACAGATTTTCTATAGAGCTACAAGGCCTTTTAAAAGGGCTCTAGACTTATAAAAGATAGGGGTCTTATTATTTATTTTAGGTGGCAAGGAAAACCTTAACTTTTGGGAATCAAGAAAATATTGATATGTCCTAGGAAGATAAAAAAAAGTCCAAGAAAACATAGATACATGCCATAAGCAAGCTGGAAATGTATGTTTACCACATGAATAGTGATGAACAGAGCCACCTTAGAACTTGAAAACAGACAGAGCAGATCATGGTTTTCATAATTTTAAGGATTCAAAGTTTGCATAACAGTTTCAAGTAGACTCTAACACAAAGACAACAAATATTTGTGCAAAACTCATACTTCAAAATCAAAGGTATGATTTTAGAGTGTACAGAATTGTAAAACCAAATGCACATCACAATGTGCACAACAGTTCACCAGAAGACATCACTGTTGGCGGGCTTCAACTTTCTTTTTCTGCCAGAGCCTATCAAGACCACTGTCTGCATCTCCCTGCAAAACATAATTCAAGTGTGTGTATCATTAGGCTAGAATTGTTAGTTTAGGGTTGTACTAGACACCATATCTAAAAGCACAATATAATATCTCACCGACAAGGGGAAAACACTGAAAGGCCAAATTTCATTAAGTTGCTATTTGAATACATGAGTAGGCCTTATGTGAGACCCTTTTAAGTAAGACGTGCAATATATTTTTAACTAAAATATAATACTTTTCTATGAACCGATGGAGAAGTACTACATTTTTTTAGTTAAAAAGTACTACAAGTTTCACATGAGACGGTCAGACTTGCACAAGACTTAATACACATTTGCATATCAAGACCATCAAGAACAAAGACTGGAATTCACAAAATTTCAAATAGCCAAATATCAGCCTGCTTAATACAATGAACACAAAAAGAAACACAGCACATGCACCAGCAAAAAACAATAAAGCAATTCAAGTGTGAAAAATGCGGAGAGAAACAGAGATAGAAAGTTCAGTATCCATATAGTATAGGACAGCATAGCAAAGTCATGTGAAACAACCAATAAAATATAAGGGAATATTGATTAGATGACATCCTTAATTTTAATCTGATGAAATGCCGGGATAATTGTGAGAGTGTAGTTACACTGGAGAATTATAAAACCAAACTCATATAAATTATAGCACTAGAGTCCCAATAAACACCCAACCATTAATTTGTCAAACAAACTTGAAGAAAAACATTAATGTAACACTCAATTTATAAAATTATGGAAGAATAAGAAAAACCAACATCAACTTGCCTGTGCACGAACAAATCCACACAAGGCAAAAGTGGTGTACTTTCCATCATATACACCATTCTCATTCAAATGACCAACATTAATTTGAACAGATGCATGATCCTTAGAAGTGATTAGCCTATTTGTGGCCGAGCTGCATCAACACAAAATATTGTTAACTCATGCACATGACATAATCAGCAACAACCAGCCCCCCCCACCTTTTCTCATGTTTGCAATCATGATTCATGATATGTCAGTCAAAAAACAGAACATCTCAATCCAATCATTAAGAGGTCATAGAGATAAATACCACTTCCTCGGGATGTAGAGATCCATATTTTGTCCCTCGTCGTTCTGCATCTTAGCAAAGCGATTTGATACTAGCAAAAACTTAATATATTAAAGCACCTGAGTACAGCAACAAACAGTTACTGTTAGTAGAAGAGCAAACAAGTATTCCCCTTCTAATTAAGGAGTTGCAGTTCAGTTACACATTTTTTCCTCAATTTTGAAAAAAGTATTGCAATATTTCTTACCCAATTTATATAATCAAAGTGTCTATTCCCCTAAAATTAAAAGCTTTTAATCTCTTGAGCTGCACAAATTCAAAACTTAAGCTTTATTATAAATCTTTCTTAAGAACCTACTTTAACATAACCAATTTAGCTAATATCTAGTTAAACACTGAGCTCCAAACAACTGAAACTAATTTGTCTTTTTCACCAAAGCTAACTAATCACCAAACCTAAGCATTCTGAAAACAGAAAACTTCTAGCTGGTATATTGAGCCGCATCTTGTATAATATTACATATCATTTGAGATAATATGGCTTATCAATTTCTTATATATTGTACTGCATCTTTCACAAATCACAATCACATTTGGGCCAATTGAACAAAATAAGACATGCCCAAAACGATATATTTTAGTCGAGTCGGTGATTAACCGGAAAGTAATAAGCGAATATAAATAAGATTTTCATGCCTTAGATCAAAACCGCAAAATGAAAAAACACATAAACCTAACTAGTAAATCACCGTTTGATAACAATTGCCTGCGGATGGATATGTCATTGAAGAACATAAAGACTAAAAAGCACACGAGTGAATATATGATACATATAGAGAGAGAAAGTACCGCGGACGGGAGCGAGAACTGCGAAGAAGATGGCTAAGCTGCGAGTCTGCGACTGAGAAGAAAGAGTGGAGGCGCTATGTTGGTTTATATTCGTTGCAAAGCCAAAACCCTAATTGTGCTAAATCAGAAGGTTTGGACAAAAATGACCCAGGTTTTGAGCATTGTGTCCCGACATTTTAACTGTTAAAGCGGGTCGGTCCGTCCCGTTAGACCCGCCCCACCGCAGGTCAAATTTCTGACGGGCTTTTGTGGATTTAGACCCGCGAGTCAAAATTTGTGTAACCCTAACCCGTCCTGTGCGAGTTCGCGGGCCCGCCTTTTCATCTTCTTCTTCCTCTTCTTTTTTTTTTTAATATACATTCACAGTGTGTGAATATCTACTATATACTAATAAGAGCCAAAGAGAGTTAGGCCTAAAATGGGTAGAAAAAATGGCGGTAATCAAATGGATGGTTCAGATGAATTATTTAATCAAATAGATGGCTAAGATAATTCTGATTAATATTATTCATAGAGATTACCTAATTTAACCTTACTTTTATGATTTTCCGTTAAGTTTTCCGTTAAATATTCTCTTCTCCGTTAATATTCCGTTAACTTTTAACTAACCCATTAATTTCTATAAGAAAGGTCTTAGGTTCGAACCTCATCTCAATCAAATTTGACATAATTAAGTTTTTCACTTTATTTTACTCTTATTAAATTAAATAAATTAGTAGCTACAACAAAAAATGATACATATGTATTTCTTTAATTTAGAATTATGTGTCTACAATACTTTTATTTGAAAAAATTATTCATTATCAAAAAATTAAATTAAATAAGAGAAATAATTTTATTAGTTATATTGTCTTTATTTTCTCTCATGCAAATATTCTTTAATTCATTACATTGTCCATTATCTTATTTTTACAATATCTTGTAATTAAATATCAAAGTTATAGTACAAAATAATGTTATATATTTATTTACCAAATATTTTATTAATACTATGAAAAAAAAATTTGAATAATTTGAAGCTAATTATATTAACTACTTGGGATTGGTTGACAAAGAGAGTACTCAAATAGTCTAACAAATTGAAACGGAATCACTCTATTTTACTCTTATTGAATTAAATAAATTAGTAGTTACACCAAAAAATGATACATATGTATTTCTTTAATACCATGAAAAAATAAAAAAAAAATAACCCATTACCCAGCAAATTGAAGCGAGAAATTACCTTTTAATATCTTTGGAATACATAATATTTTAAGTTTTCAAATTTTTATTAATTTATTTAATCTTTTTTCTTAAACTAGGAATTTCCTTATCCACAATAACCCATTCAACAATAATGGTTGAACCAAATGAACCCCAAGCAGAGCACCTAAAGGAAAGTCCATAGCTCCTATATCGTAATCTCATTGCATGGCGTTGTCATCTATGTTACCAACAATAACGAATTGCAAATAACACACAACAAACAAAAAGGAAGAGAACAAATAGTAAAGATGAATTGAAGACAATGACAATGTTACTCAAAAAAGAATTAAGAACACTTTAAAAAAATTCAAATTAAAAGTAGTACGGAGTATTTATTTAGACTATCATTTTTAGACCAAATATTTAGACTATCGGTTTTACAACGTTGCAAACATTTATTTTAGTAATAATTATAATGAATTTTCTATATTATCTTAGATTCATATATATACTTTGAGTTAGATATTTAAATAAAAAAATTCGACATTCAATTACCCATGTATAAACTTTTCATATATAATCTTGCATTGATATACTTTCAAATATTTATTTAGATATAAACATTGGGCATTAACCTATTCGCGCTATGCGCGTATAAAACTAGTATATATATATATATATATATTCACGTGTGCTGTGAATATATATATATATTCACAGTATTTAAAAAATAATATATATATTTAAAAAGTATGGTGAGTTTGTGGGCCACAAAATAATATAACAATTTGGAAAGATTATTAAATAGGTTGGGTGGATTAAGTTTAGGATTAGGAGTATTTAATATATATATATATATATATATATATATATATATATATATATATATATATATATTACTTAGCTCGCGGGTCAATTTCGACCCGCCCCATTAGGCCCGCATTGCGGGTCTATTTTTCATTATCCTAATCCGTCCCTCCGCGGTGCGGGTGCGGGCCAGCCCGCGAGCTTTGGCCCACTTTGACAGCCCTAATTTTATCTATGTACTTTCGATTTTTTAATTAAAAAACATTTAATATTTATTTTTTTTAATTCTCAAATACTATAAGATTTTGTGAAATTATTATAAAGTTTCGATTTTTAAAATTTAATAAAAACATTTAATATCTAATTTAATTTTTTTTTTAAATCTCAAATAAGATTTTGTAAAATTTTCATAAAGTTGAAGTATATAATAATAATAATAATAATTATATCTTGATAAGTTGGGTGTTGTTTACATAAATTTTGTATATAAAATTACATCCAACCTAACTAATTGTGGGTTTAATTGTGTCTGTGATATGGTATGATGTGTTGGTACTTGGTAGTTCAGATATCTGTTCAACTGGTGTGTCTGTTTCTGATGCAACATCCAAGACATGGGAGGATTCAACAGTCTGTTGTCTATCTATTTGTTTCAACTTTGGGTGCTCCATGACTTAATATGGATATGCCTTACATCACTGTGTTGTTAGTAGTGCATAGATTAAGTTGGGATAGAGAAGTTTTACCTTGGGATTCTTGGCTTCAAGGAAACTAGTAACTTGATCATAGATAATTTGACAAAGGTTGATTGGAATTCCAAGTCCAATTTTATAGACAACTTCTGACATTTGTGGGTTCAGGTCTCCCCTATGTTCTCATGTTACCTATTTTGTGAGAGCCCAATTTGTTTAGGATTGAAAATTTCGATGTTAGAGATTTAGCTCGTAGCATATTAGTCTCTGTATGTTGGCTAGTAGCTTATCACCCCTCCGACTAGACTTTTTGTCATGACATTTGAAAAGATCTCACATTCCTCAACATCATCATAGATTCATAAATGCCCAAATAAATGTTGACTTTTCTATCATTGAAGTCATACCAACAATTTCTGATCCAGACTCTGCCACATATAGTGGTGATTTTGTTTTATTAACTTTTGAGGGTAGGTTAGCATATGACTCTTAAATAATAATGGGAAGATAGGGCTTGAGTTTTGTGACAATCTTCAATAATCCATTTTTGTTAAGAAGAGAGACAATCTGGCATTTTGCTTTGAACTTCTCCATATTAATGGTCCTTTCGCCTAGGATCTGTCTCATTGAAATTGAGTCCCATATTTTTTCTATCAGGGGGGATAGAAATTGTGGTCTGTAGACAGTTTGGACTTGTAGGTCATTAGGTTGCTCAGATGCAGCAACATGTTATGTAGGATCAAATTGTTTCATTTTCTTTTGTTTTTTGATTTGAGCGGGAGCAGGTTTAGTTTCTGGTTCTTCAGTGATAATCTTCCTTTTTGGTTTTTTCTTTGAACTAGGGGATGATTAAGGGATTGATTTTGTGACAAGATTAAAATGCTGCTGGGATCTGGTTCTTCTTCTTTGAGAATCTTGAAACGCCTAGATCTTTTGGATAGGATTCGTATGTATCTTTATCAGTTACCTTGCTTTTTAGCCTTGGCAGACAATAACTTAGACAAGGTTTCTTCTATGTCACCTGTATCAAGATTTCTTGGCAGAATTCTTACATGAAAATCCTCAAGGGTTTTAGTTTCAAGAGGCTCAATATTTGGTGTAGTATCAGGAATAGTAGGGAGATCAACAGAAAGAGTAAAATCTTGATGGGAAGTTTCCGCAAAGCGTCTTTGTTCAGGTTCTTAGGGTAAGGAAATTTTAATAACTTTTGAAAGTTGTCATGTTTGAAGAAAGTTATTTAGAATAGAATAGAGTTCATGTTTTGACAGAGGGAATGGAATTGGGGAGGATTCTTTTAAAATATTTTAAATTAATTAATTAATTAATTTAAAATTATTTTAAAATATTATTTTTAAAATTGGTAACCAGAAAATCAAGTCAACAAGTCACTTTGGATTAATTTGCATGAATTTGTGTAGTTCAGGGACCCAATTGCATTATATTGTTTTTGAGTTCGATGGCCTAATTGCAGTTTCGTGTGTAGTTCGGTGGCCTATTTGACCCTTATTCCAAATAAATATGTTAACGCAATTCACAAATAAATATGTTAACGCAATACATATACCACGAAACTTTTTTAGATTTCTACAATCACAACAAGGGCACACTATATAATTTTCACCAATTTTACTTGCATATTCCTCGGCAATTTTTACAAACTCTAGAACCCCATTGACATATTCAAGTGTATTGCGTTTCTTATACATCGAACTCCGATCCATATCTCCTATTGTCACACAACATTTATAATATGAGAAATGAATTAGTTTATTTGATCTGCAACTTAAAGGCTCAAGTTCAATAATTCAAAATTTAAAATTTAAAATACTACCAAAAACTAATTAAATATTTTACTACCTAAAACTAACTAAATAATTTAAAAATTTAAAATACTACTTAAAACTAGCTATTTACTTATGTACTTTGTTAAATTTGTTAGGCTATATACTTTACTTTATTTACTTTTTTTTATTGATTATTTTATTTAATTATTTACTTATATACTTGAATTTGATCATTATTCTTATTTATTGGACACTTTGTTAAGTTTGGTTATATACTTTATTGATTATTTACTTATATACTAATATTTATATTGATGTTTATAATTTTTCACTTTCATTTTTTATATATACATAACACATATTGTTTATATATATATAATACACAATATACAATTTTTATATGCGTATACATAACACATAATACATAATATACAAGAAAATTTCTAAAATATATTAATGAACATTTTAACACATAATAGCAAGTATATAGATATACATAATACACAATTTTTTTAATTAAACTATCACAATATTAATACCTAACATATACAATAACACACAATAATAAATAAAAATTAAATTAAACAATAATAAATATTTCTTAAATATATAAATAAATAAATAAATAAATAATAAAGTGGGTACTTGGGACGCAACTGGTCCATTTATACATAATAATAATTAAATAGTGATATTTTAATTACAAAAATGCCACCACGTCAGTTTACACGTCCGGAGTTCCAACTCCGGATGCAAATTGTCCTATATTTTTTGTTAGTTTTGTACTAGTGAGGACTCGTGTCACAAGCATACTAGAGTATGTGATTTGTTGTTCCCTTCACATACTTGATTATTCTTTTTATTGCATTGTAGTGTGTTTCTTTGGTATCAGGTTGAAATCTAGCACAGAGTCTTACACTATACATTATATCTAGTCTACTTGCTGTTAAGTAGAGCAGACTTCCTATCATGCTTTGGTAGATTTTGGTGTCCATTAATTTTGATAAAGTATCTTTTGCAAGTTTGGTAGTGGTTCACAAAGGTGTCCTGGTTTCTTTTGCTGATTCTAATCCAAACCTTTTGACCAAGTTGAGGGCATACTTAGTTTGAGAGATAAACAATCTTGACTCAAGTTGCTTTATTTGGAGTCCTAGAAAGGTAAGTTCACAAATCATACTCATCTCAAATTATTGTTGCATTACATTGATGAACTGCTCCTTGGTAGTTCTTGATGTTGATCCATAGATTATATCATCAACGTATTTTTGAGCTATTGTTATGTGTCTACCTTGAAACTTAACGAATAAAGTTTTGTCTGCCCCCTTTGCTCATAGCCATTTTTAAGTAAATAGAGTTTTAGTCTCTCGCACCAGGCGCAATGTACTTGTTTAAGTCCATACAATGTTTTTTTTTTCAGTTTGTACACATAATCTGGATGATTTTGATCTTCAAAGTCTTTTAGTTGAGCTACATAGATGTCTTCGTTCAAGAATTCGTTCTTAAATGTTGTTTAGCATCCATTTGATGTAGTTCAAATTTTAGTACACATGAGACAGCTAAGAGTAGGTGGAATGACTCAAGCCTGGCAACTGGAGCAAAAGTTTCATCATAGTCAATTTCCTTCAATCTTGAGTATCCTTGGGCAACTAATCTTGCTTTGTTTTTTGCCACATTGCCTTGTTCATCTCTCTTATTTCTAAATATCCATTTTGTACTAACAATATTCACATTCGCCATACATGGTACAAGATCACATACGGCATCCCGCTTAAATTGTGCCAATTCATCTTGCATGTCACGAATCAAATGTTCATCCTTCAGTGCTTCTTTGTAGTTCTTAGGCTCAATCTGGGAAGTGTAATATGAATAACCTGCTAGTTCAACTAGGCTGCTCTGCAACATCCATCGGGTTCATACATCTGTTGTTGGTAGGGGTGAGCATCAGTCGATTTCGGTTAATAACCGACCGATAACCGATAACCGAAAGCATTTTTTTTAGTCTTCATAACCGACCGAAACCGACCGATTATTTGCTTAAAACCGACCGAAACCAAATACGTCGGTTTCGGTCGGTTATTCGGTTAACCGACTAACCGAAGCTAAGCTGCTTGAGAAGTGAGAAGTAGGAAATGGGAATACAACCAAGTCTGGACTTCCTTAGAAACTCGGTGATGACTTCGAGTCTCCAACCTTCGGCGAGCTAGCAATGAACAGACGATGAGACGACAAAGATGGACACAGGCCGCACAGAGCAGCGACTCCGGCGAGGCAGAGAAGCAGTCGACACTCGACAGTAAGCTGAGGCGCAGAGCACTGAAGTCTGAAGAAACTGAGGAGTGAGCACTACACTTTGGTTGTTAGGCGTGGGTGAGTGGGTGACTTCACAACCCAATGTCACTAACTCCACTTTTACAAAGAAAATGCCACAAAACACACAAACCCAAAACCCAATACCCAAAAATAAGAAAAGTCTGCCACACAAATGACAAAACCCAAAACCCAATGCCACTAATCCACTTTTGAGGCAACCTTCATATTTACAGAGTATATATATAATATTATATAATTATATATATATCCTCGGTTATTCGGTGACCGAATCTAACAAAGCTTTATAACCGAAAAATAACCGATTAACCGTATAACCGAAATTTTTTTGGGTCTTGTAACCGATAACCGACCGATAACCGAAATTATCGGTCGGTTCGGTTAACGGTTTTTCGGTATTTTTGTTCACCCCTAGCTGTTGGAGTCCCAATGATATTTGAAGATGGGTGACTTTTCTGTATATGTGTTGGAACAGGTTTGGGAGTATTATCTACACTTGGCTCATATTTGTCTTTAGGCTGGCAGTAGATTTCTTCAAGTGGTGTCAAATTTAGATAGCTTTGTGATATGAGTTTCCCATTATGTAGTCAATAATAGAGACAAATTGGGTCGGTGTGGTCCTCTTGAATGCATTTTATTTTATTTTACTAAATTCATGTACTGCATTTTACAAATTGGGTTGTGGTGGTCTCCCATTGCACATGTTTTTTTATTAATTGTGTTAAGAGTATATATTAGTGAAATGTATACTATGAAAGCTGTGATATTATAACTAGCATGTTGCCTAAATGTTTGATGATTAAGAGGTACATTTGTAACACCTACTTTCTTAATAAATTGAATTTTCAAAACACTATGCTTTTTTTATTTAGGGACTACAAGTTATCGAACCAGATTATCTCATACAATGATAAATTCGAGACTGTAACTAGTGTAAAATATAGAGATTGGATCACAAAATAAAATCAAAACGGTTTCACAAGTGTTAGAACAATAAAGATGTTTTGTTATAGAGGATATAGTGTGCTCCATGGATAATAATATCAATATTTGCAAAACATAAGATTGACACAATTAATTCAAAAGATTAACTTGCATTAACATTTATTAGATAAGAATCCGACCTCAAATATATTAAACCAATGAGGAGTTTTATCACACGACTTGCTCTTGTTGAGAGTTGAACTCAAGACCTCCCGCTTACTAAATGGGTGCTCTAACCAACTGAGCTACACGAGCTAGCTTTTGATTTGTGAGTTTTAGAACTTTCAATTACGTGTAGTATTATTAGAAAAATCGTTTAAACACTTTCATTATATATGTATATAAAATCACTTTTAAAGTTGAAGAAATTGTATTAATTCAGTTTAATGTTGATAATACAAACAACTTGGAGGTGCAGGGAATTGAACCCTGTGCCTCTCGCATGCGAAGCGAGCGCTCTACCATATGAGCTACACCCCCAATGATATGTGGACAAGCTGAGATAATACTAACATCTGTGTAGATCAATTAATTCTTCAACATATAGCTTCACTGGTCCGGTACATGAATTATATGAAGATTAGCCTAATGCATGCAAATGGGACCTACATGTATGAATTATATTAAGATTAGTTTAATGGATGCAAATGAAGGTTAGTCTAATGCAGCAAATTGGCCTACACGTATGAATTATGCAAATTGGACCTACACCTACTATATTCAAGATTATTCATGCACTGCATGAATTGAAAGTTTGGGATGACATATTCAAAGCAAAACTGTTGGCTATTTTGGTCCCGTTCAAAAAGCAGTACGTGGAGGAAAACAATGGAGCTATAACCAAACGTTTCTATAGTAATGCTCCTTATTCTCAGGATTATTTTCCTATAAATTGACACCTTGTAGTAGCAATCAAAGTACAGTTTTCAGACACAATTGAGAAATATTCTACCTAGAAGAAAACTTCAACAAGCTGAACGGAGGAAAATTCGAAGTGGTACGACTTCAAAGATTAAAATTGGAAAATCGGGTTCATTACAATTTGTGTAATTCATTGAATTATCTAAATTGTTATTATTTATTTTTCATGAAGTTACTTACAAGATTAGTGGTTCCAATAGGTGTTAGTCCTAGTTTGTGTAATTCATTGAATCTTGTAAAGTGTGAAAACTTAGAATTGCGCTTGGCTGAAAAGTATTTTGGGAGTGGCCTCGCTGAATTGAAGACAATCTTCAACTGCGTTATCAAATAATTGTGTTCATAATTATTTGTCTTTTATTCTGTAATACCTTCTAAATTTATTTTTGAGATTGGTTTCTGTGATAATTAAAGTCGGTAGTGAACGTACATCCTTGCATTATAAACTAACAAAAACACTTGCTTAATTGGTTTAATCTTTGTTTATATGTTATTCATATTGGTCCAATTTGTGAAAGACATACATATTGTTTAAGACTAATGTATATAATTATGACTGTGACTCTTGAAGAATGTTATCCTTAAAGCATTTCTGGTACCATACTGTGTTGTTATATTTAGACCAGAAATTAAAAAATGTTAGGTACAATTTGTTGAAATGAATAGTTCATATTATTTTGATAGTATTTTTTAATTGTTTTTTCTACTTTACACTATATTATATCATTTACTTTTCCTAAATACCCCATACATTCCGTCAATGTAAATTTTAGTAACGAAATATATTTCATTAATTATTTATTATTCTTAGCTTACTCATTGATTTCCATAAGGAAGGTCTTAGGTTCGAACTAAATCTCAATCAAAGTTGACATAATTATTGAACATATACCAATGGTTGTGGTCATCATAGAAATTTAATCAGCTGTGGTCCTCCTGGAAGGACCATGATTGGTTAAAATTTCATAGTTATATATCTAAATCTAAAAACATAATAAATGTGACTGAAGGTTATACTCCTCATTTATGTCCGTTTTTTCCGTTAAGTTTTTTTTTGTACATTATGCTATAAAAGTTGTACTACATAATATTTTGGACAAATATACCCCTACCGTTATAACTTCCGTTATCTTTTCCACTATTGTTACTATGCACATGCATTCACCATATATTTTCTTATCTTATTCAATAATAATAATAAAATATACACATTAAATATTAGAGTTATATGTTAGTTATTTTTTAAAATATAAATATCTCATTTATAAAAATATTTTACATTATTATTATTATTATTTACTATATTAAAATTTAAATAAATTTAAAATTTTAATATAAAATATTAATATTGGGCACCTATTGTTTGCACATCGCGCATAAGAAAAATTAGTATACATATATATTAGGAGGTGGGAGGGGTGAGGGGGGACCACTGCCCCTATTGCTATCATTGTAGATTCGCCCATGCTTACGCACCATAGATGAAATCACATTGCAACAAAAGATAACTTAAATCTAACAACAAAAATGAACTTAATTTACCAGCATAATAAACTACAATAAAGGCAACATATACTCATATGACATCGCCCTTTGGTACAAACTTACATACATAACTACTCCTACAATTATTACTAAACAAATTATTATATTAATGTGTCTTTTTTTTTTCTTCGTCTTTAGCTTGAATATCCCTCTCAACATCATTTCGCAATTGTCGAATTTTCTCCATAATTTCAAATTTCATATTTTTCAACTCTAATTCAACCTTCTTATTTGAATCAGATTCAAGCTCTCATCCTTCCCATGAAAATGTTGAAAACCCATAAAAAAATTTCATCAATTACCTAAAAAAATTAAAAGCTTAAAAATATACTCAATATAAAATACATGTACATTAGCACCAAAAAAATCGTTATCAATTGTCTCAAAATATATATAATGATGATTTCAATCCATAGTGACACTACACTAAGAAGAAAATGTCACCTCCATCTCTCCAAGAGTATAAGAGAAGAGACTAACACAAAAAGAAAAAGAAAAAAGAGCTTCAAGAAAATAGTAGTCATGGTGTAACAAGGAGAGGAAGAGAGATTAGGGTTCGTGATTATTAATCCACAGGAAGGAAGAGAAGCTAGGGTTCACAATGGGATTATAAATATATATTCTTTATTCCATTTTGATTCTTTTTATTTTTTATTTTACTTTGCATATGTGACTCGTAATGTTAAGGACATGTCAACCGCCACATTGAAGTTTACTGGAGGTTATCAAGGGTTAATCACCCGTTGATATGTTTAAATGTAACTTTTTAAAGTGTAAAAGCTTAATTGTTTTTCCGTATAACTTATATATATTGAAAGTTTAACTTTTTAGACGTGTGTCACACTTTCACGAGCTAACATTGTTTTTATTTTATTCTTATTTAAAATTTATTTAATAATATATTTTTATTGACTTTTGTTACCTTCTCCAAATTTAGTATTATACTATTAGTGTATTGAATTTAATTTTATCTAAAAATTAAATTTGTAAAATAACAAAAAAATTGAAGAAATAAAAAACTGGAGAAATGAATAATGAAAAATAAAAAACTATAGAAAGTTAATTCCATTTTTTGTCCTAGATTTATAGGAGTTGTTCCACTTTTAGTCCCTTTTTTTAAACATCCTATATTAGTCTTAGTTTTATTGTGTCATGATCATTTTTGATAGTTTTATTGTGTCATGATCATTTTTGGTCCTCTGTTAATAAAACTGTTAACCTACCGTTAACTATTAGGATATTTTTGTCTTTTTTTTTATATAAAATATTAGTATTATTATTTATTTGAGTACTATAAACAATAAATAAATAATATACGTTATACTAATATTATATTACTAATTTACTAAACAAAGTTGTCACCTAATATATATATATATATATATATATATATATATATATATATATATATATATATATATATATATATATATATATATATATTTAATAAAATGTATATATTTTATATAGTATTAAATAATATAAAAAAAATATTACATGAAAACTTTGTTTACTAATATAATATTAGTATTATTATTTAATAAAAAAAAATACTATATATATATATATATATATATATATATATATATATATATATATATAAAGACAAAAATATCCTAATAGTTAACATAGGTTAATGGTTTTATTAACGGATGACCAAAAATAGTCATGCCACAATAAAACTATGACTAATATAGGATGTTTTGAAAAAAAAAAAAAAAGGACTAAAAGTGGAACCACACCAATAAATCTAGGACAAAAATAGAATTAACTCAAATGAAAAATTGAAAAATAAAAAACAAGATATGAACTAAACAACTATATTTTCAAACAAAATGTTCCCATTTCTAATTGTCCTATTGAATTCTATCTATTGTGCATGTGTCCCACTTCTTAGTTCTTTCTTCTAAAATGGGCATGTATCTCATAGGCTAGTGAGAAAGTAATAGATTTGAAGTTCTTCACTGAGCAAAAGTTCAGCAAACAATTTTTGTGTCTATATTGACCACTAAAGTGCTAATTGCAACAAAAAACTGTCACTACAAAGTGAATAAGCATGGTAAATGAAGTATTATAACTAATTGGGCAAATTATTGTATGGGCCATGGTCCACATAGCTGTGTGAATTATGAATATAAGATACATTTTTATTATACTAAAAGTACGTTATTTTTGTGCTGAAAGTACATTATTTCATAGTATATATAAAATAATGTATTTTCAATACTTAAATAATATACCCTAAAATAATGTACTTTTAGTATATTAAAAATGTACTTTTTATTTATGGTCCACACAAATGTGTGGACCACAGTCCATGCAATAATGATTAAACTAATTGTTCCTAGGCCTTGTTGATCTCACATATGCCCAATCAAACATAGGAACCACCTGCACCATGGTGTCCTCAGTTCCTTTCAGTGCCCCAATCATCTTCTAATTGACAATGTAGTGTGGGCACATCTGGTTAAAGAATAGCTCTTCTACTTGTTCTAATGCTTGACTAAACTATACTTCTAGTCTTCGATAGCTCTACTGAGTTTATATAAAAACACAAGGATCACAAAGTTTGCATTACAGTCTCAAGTTGAATATAACACAAAAGGCGGCAAATATTTGTGCGGAGCTCATACTTCAAAATCAAGGAAATGATTAGAGTGTACAACTTTGTAAAACCAAATAAATACTAGCGACTAACAATGCGCAGATAAGCTAACAGTAAAAAGACAGAAAACACAACCACCAAAAGACATTACTGTTGGCGGGCTTCGACTTTCTTCTTTTGCCACAGCCTATCAAGACCACTGTCTGCATCTCCCTGCAAGATATAATTCAAGCATTTCATTAGGCTAGAATTTCTTAGTGATGTATTAGGCATAAATAACACAATCACATTCAAAGAGCTATTAGATAACTTAATAGACATTGAGCCTGAGTTTCGTTAAGTGCTATTTTAATACTCTCTGCATAATAGTATAGCAAACCAAACAAGAATAAAGACAGTACATTACAAAAATTCAAATAGTCAAAGCCCAAAGGCCACCACAACTTCTAAGTCCTCAGTACTTGAAGATTACCTCATCAAAGTTTAAAGAATTTCCAGAATGCTTCATAAAATGAACACGGAGAAAAAGAAATGCAGCACATGCACCAGCAAACAACTATCAAGAAATTTGAGAGTTAAAAATGCAGTGATGCAGAGATGAAGGTTTGGTATGCATCTAGTCAAGGGTATTATAGCAAAGTTGTGTGAAACATCAACCAACAAAATATAACGACGAATACAAGGGAATATTGATTACATGACATCCTTAATTTTCATGAGGAAATGCCTTCACAATTGTGAGAGTGTAGTTACAATGGAAAATTAAAGCACCAGGCTCCTATAAATGATAGCATCAGACTCCTAATAAATGCTACTAAACACCCAACAATTATTCTGTCAAGCAAACTTGAAGAGAAAGAAATTAGAGTAACACCCAATTTATAAATTGCAAAAAAAAAAAAAAAAAATCAACATCAACTTGCCTGTGCACGAACAAATCCACACAAAGCAAAAGTGGTGTACTTTCCATCATATACACCATTCTCATTCAAATGACCAACATTAATCTGGACAGATGCATGATCCTTAGAAGTGATCAGCCTATTTGTGGCCGAGCTGCATTGACACAAAATATTGTTTAAGTTTTGCACATAACATAATCAGTCAAAAGTAGTTCCCCCCTTTTCTCATATTTTCTTATGCTTAATATCATGATATGTCAGTAAAAACATAACATCTCAATCCAATCAAAAGGAGGTCAGAGAAATATATACCACTTCCTCGGGATGTAGAGATCCATATTTTGTCCCTCATCGTTCTGCATCTTAGCAACGTGATTTGAAACTAGCAAAACTTAAAAGGTTAAAGCACCTGAGTACAGCAACAAACAGTGACTGTTAGTAGAAGAGCAAACAAGTATTCCCCTTCTAATTAAGGAGTTCAAATTCAGTGTCAGATAATTTACTTTTGATATAAATACAAACATGATGCACTAATATCACAGATTCCATATTTTCCTCAATTTTGAAAAAAGTATTGCAATATTTCTTACCCAATTTATATAATCAAAGTGTCTAACCCCCCCCCCCCCCTAAAATTAAAAACTTTTAAGCTCTTGAACTGCACATAATCAAAACTTAAGCTTTATTATAAATCTTTCTTAAGAACCTACTTTAACATAACCAATTTAGCTAATTTCAAGTTAACCACTGAGCTCCAAACAACTGAAACTAATTTGTCCTTTTCACCAAAGCTAACTAATCACCAAACCTAAGCATTTTGAAAACAGAAAACTTCTAACTGGTATATTGAGCCGCATGTTGTATAATATTACATATAATTTGAGATAATATGGTTCATCAATTTCTTATATATTGTACTGCACCTTTCACAAAATCACAATCACATTTGGGCCAATTGAACAAAATAAGACATGCCCAAAACGATATATTTTAGTCGAATCGGTGATTAATCGGAAAGTAATAAGCGAATATAAATAAGATTTTCATGCCTTAGATCAAAACCGCAGAATGAAAAACACATAAACCTAACTACTAAATCACCGTTTGATAACAATTGCCTGCAGATGGATATGTCATTGAAGAACATAAAAACTAAAAAGCACACGCGTGAATATATGATACATATAGAGAGAGAAAGTACCGCTGACGGGAGCAAGAACTGCGAAGAAGATGGCGAAGCTGCGAGTCTGCGACTGAGAAGAAAGAGTGGAGGCGCTATGTTGTTTATATTCCTTGCACAGCCAAAACCCTAATTGGACAAAAATGACCCAGGTTTTGAGCATTGTATCCCAACATTTTAACTTTGTATTCTGAATTTTTTTAAATTTAAAAACATTTAATATCTAATTTAAATTTTTTTTAAACTAGTATTGCACCCGTGCGATGCACGGCCTTTAGTATTTTTTGATTTGGAGCGAAAATAATTGGGTAATAAATTGGAAAATATAAAAGGAAAATAACATATTATACTACTCGCTGAAAAAGATTATGACTTCATTATATATTCAAAGGAAAAGAGAATTACAAATTATTGAAAATTTCATTGTAAACAACATTCTGTGTATAGTTGACTAAGCCCTTGGTTTCATCAGCAATTAAGACTTTGAGACCATCTGGATTACTAACACGGGAAACTGCAACATACAACTGACCATGGTTGAATACTGGCTTCTTCAATAGTAAACCTACTACAGACAATGTTTGTCCCTGACTTTTGTTTATTGTCATTGCATAGGACAACATGACAGGGAATTGCTTCCTTTGAAATTTGAACGGAAGTCTTGGGTCTGACGGAGTCAAAGATAGTCTGGGTATCAATACACTTGTCCCATAATGTGTGCCACATAATATCTTGGCTTCAATCACATGGTTACCCAACTTGGTGACAATCAACCGCGTTCCATTACAAAGACCAATCGAATGGTCGATATTCCTCAACAACATTATTGGANAGCAAATAAGAGCCAAAGATAACTAGGATCACTTAATTGGATACTCGGTCAGCCAAAAATGAATGCAAAAGCTACAGGAGAGGGGGAAATCCCTCATGCTATGTACAAAAGCTAGATGTCATACAACTCAAGAAATATTTTCGGGAAGTAAAAACTATTTAATGATAGTCATTTAAGCATCGGGGAGACACCTCTCACACCAATTCCAAGCATGCAAACCAATTTAAGTTCACCTCCTATTTAGCTAGGGCCTTAAAGCCGATCCCACTAGTGGGAACGATGTACACCAATCAATCAACCCTTCCAACCGAACGCCTATGCCTTGTTCGTAAATATAGATGTCGGTCTCGAAGGAAGCACGTCGGAAGATTAGTTAGCGATTAGTCAAGTGAATGCATAGTGGACTTGGGAGGTTGTCATGTTGTATAAAGTAACAAGCATTTGTTTGTAAGGAATTCAATCAAAGAAAGTAAACAAGTAATGAAACAATCAAATGAATGAAACAAGGGAACGAATCGTGCTCGGTTGTGATGCCTCACCGTGTATTTATTGCAATGGAACGTTGATTCATCGAAATTGGCTATTCAAGTGTGTTTTTTCCCAATTCCTTTCCACAAATAGTGTACTAGGGGTCTCTAAGTTAGGAATGCTTCTTAGGCAACCTACAAATCTAAACTTAGATATCCATAGGAATCATGATTATAAGGAGCTAGCCTCAAAGCTAATCACTAACATGCTTAGATTAAGGCCTTAATCATCCAAGATTTTGGCCACAACTCTTAGAGTGCAATCAAAACTACAATCAAGGAACAAGAATAGAAATTCCAAATAGAGTAAATCAACTTCCACAATTGAGAATTAAAGACCAACACTAGGTATCACTACATTGCACAATTCAATCCCTAAATAAAAATTAGCTACTCATATTATGAATTGAAATAGCAAAACCTAATTTCATACATGGAATGTAAATTGCGATCGAAATTGAAATAGAAACGAGATTAGAAATGAAGACTACCTAATAGAACTCAAACACAAGATTAATCATTTCAAACCATAATCAAATAAGAGCCAAAGATAACTAAGATCACTTAATTGGACACTCGGTCAGTCATAAATGAATGCAAAAGCTACAGGAGAGGGGGAAATTCTTCATGCTATGTACAAAGAGTTTTAGCTAGATGACATACAACTCAAGAAATATTCTCGGGAAGCAAAAACTATTTAATGATACATTTAAGCATCGGGGAGACACCTCTCACACCAATTCCAAGCATGCAAACCAATTTAAGTTCACCTCCTATTTAGCTAGGGCCTTAAAGCCGATCCCACTACTGGGAACGATGTACACCAATCAATCAACCCTTCCAACCGAACGCCTAAGCCTTGTCCGTAAATATAGATGTCGGTCTCGAAGGAAGCACGTCGGAAGATTACTTTGCGATTAGTCAAGTGACTGCATAGTGGACTTGGGAGATTGTCATGGTGCATAAAGTAACAAGCATTTGTTTGTAAACAATACAATCAAAGAAAGTAAACAAGTAATGAAACAATCAAATGAATGAAACAAGGGAACGAATCGTGCTCGGTTTTGATGCCTCACCGTGTAATTATTGCAATGGAACGTTGATTCACCTAAATTGGCTATTCAAGGGTGTTTATTCCCAATTCCTTTCTACAAATAGTGTACTAGGGGTCTCTAAGTTAGGAATGTTTCTTAGCCAACCCACAAATCAAAACTTAGATATCAATAGGAATCATGATTGTAAGGAGCTAGCCTCAAACCTAATCACTACCATGCTTAGATTAAGGCCTTAATCATCAAAGAGATTGGCCACAACTCTTAGAGTGCAATCAAAACTACAATGAAGGAATAAGAATAGAAATTCCAAATATAGTAAATAAACTTCCACAATTGAGAATTAAAGATCAACACTAGGCATCCCAACATTGCACAATTCAATCCCTGAAGAGAAATTAGCTACTCATATTATGAATTGAAATAGCAAAACCTAATTTCACACATGGAATGTAAATTGCGATCGAAATTGAAATAGAAACGAGATTAGAAATGAAGACTACCTAATAGAATTCAAACACAATCTTAATCATTTCAAACCATAAGCAAATAAGAGCCAAAGATAACAAGGATCACTTAATTGGACACTCGGTCAGCCAAAAATGAATGCAAAAGCTACAGGAGAGGGGGAAATCCCTCATGCTATGTACAAAAGCTAGATGTCATACAACTCAAGAAATATTTTCGGTAAGTAAAAACTATTTAATGATAGTCATTTAAGCATCGGGGAGACACCTCTCACACCAATTCCAAGCATGCAAACCAATTTAAGTTCACCTCCTATTTAGCTAGGGCCTTAAAGTCGATCCCACTAGTGGGAACGATGTACACCAATCAATCAACCCTTCCAACCGAACGCCTAAGCCTTGTTCGTAAATATAGATGTCGGTCTCGAAGGAAGCACGTCGGAAGATTACTTCGCGATTAGTCAAGTGAATGCATAGTGGACTTGGGAGGTTATCATGGTGCATAAAGTAACAAGCATTTGTTTGTAAAGAACTAGTATTGCACCCGTGCGATGCACGGCCTTTAGTATTTGTTGATTTGGAGCGAAAATAATTGGGTAATAAATTGGAAAATAAAAAAGGAAAATAACATATTATACTACTCGCTGAAAAAGATTATGACTTCATTATATATTGAAAGGAAAAGAGAATTACAAATTATTGAAAATTTCATTGTAAACAACATTTTGTGTATAGTTGACTAAGCCCTTGGTTTCATCAGCAATTAAGACTTTGAGACCATCTGGATTACTAACACGGGAAACTGCAACATACAACTGACCATGGTTGAATACTGGTTTCTTCAATAGTAAACCTACTACAGACAATGTTTGTCCCTGACTTTTGTTTATTGTCATTGCATAGGACAACATGACCGGGAACTGCCTCCTTTGAAATTTGAACGGAAGTCTTGGGTCTGACGGAGTCAAAGATAGTCTGGGTATCAATACATTTGTCCCATAATGTGTGCCACATAATATCTTGGCTTCAATGACATGGTTACCCAACTTGGTGACAATCAACCGCGTTCCATTACAAAGACCAATCGAATGGTCGATATTCCTCAACAACATTATTGGCGATCCAACCTTTAATTCTAAAGAATGGTTTGGTACACCAGAACACTTTAAACTGTTTAAAAATTCAGTAGTGTGCACTTCGGCCAACATATTGTCATTAGTATCCGCTTTGCAAACATAATCACAACTTAGATAAGTCTTTGATGATGATTGATTTAAATTGTTCATGTATTGATTGACTTGATCCACGACATCTAATGTTGGTGCCAAAATAGCTCTACTCTTCAACTGTTCAGGATCTATAACACCAGTACCAAATGTCGGAAATGTTTCGTCAACAATTTGTTTGATAGGATCTCCTCTGCTTTGCAATAGAAACTGCGAGGGAATATTGATATTGCAATCATCCTCGGTATTACCACCAAGCTTTCCATCACCTAAGTCAGCAATCCATTTTGCAAATGTGTCTAATTTTTCTTTCTCCCCTTCAGCCGTAACACTGCGCAGTCTGAGATTCTTTGTAAGACGCAGTACTTGACAATTATTCCAAAGATATGAAGAATTTATACTTGCTTGAACAATGTCCTGTCTTGTCCCTTTTGGAATAACTGGTAGTATCTGCCTGAAATCACCACCTAAAACCACTGTTTTCCCACCAAAGCTCTTGTTACAGCTTAAAGAATCCGAGAACCTGAGGATGTCTCTCATTGTTTTATCTAATGCTTCAAAACAATGTTTGTGCATCATAGGGGCTTCGTCCCAAATTATTAGCTTTGCTTTGATGATGAGTTCAGCTAATGGACTACCTTGTTTGATGTTGCATGTCGAGTCCTCATTTTTAGAAATAGGTATTGCAAACCTTGAGTGAGCAGTCCGACCACCTGGTAGCAATAGTGACGCTATACCACTGGATGCAACATTCAGTACAATCTCTCCCCTTGAGCGTAAAGCAGCTGATAATGTCTTCCATAGATATGTTTTCCCCGTGCCACCATATCCATAGACAAAGAATAGCCCACCTTTATTGGTATCCACATCATACATGACTTTATTGTATATCAGTAACTGCTCATCAGTTAAGTTTCCAACCAAAAGGTCGTGTTCTTCCATTAACAGCTGCCGATCATATGAGAGTTCTTCATATATGAGAGGATTCACCAATAAACTATTACTTGGTCCATCAGGTATAGGCATTGGTGGATAATCTTGTAATGACTTGTTGCAAGAAGTCAATAATTTTTCAATCTCTGTCAATGCATAGTTCTTCTTCTGTGTATCTGTAAGAACTACATCTGTTGAAAAGAAATGATGTAATGGAATTAAGTATTACATTTGATGGTAATTTAGTAATGTATAAGAGTAAAATACACATGTGTATGTGTAAATATATAGAAGGATATATATATATATATATATATATATCTACGTACCTGGGACTCCTAAAGTTCTTCTAGCTTGGTATTCTGCATCTTCTGCTAGATGAATCCAAACAGCTTCCCATACGTTTTCTGGCTTTGACATTGAGCTCGACGTCAACAATGTGACAAACAGTTTCCTTAGAGAATAAGCAGTTGACCATAGTGATGCCTCTATAATAGCGTCCACATATTCTTTGTCATCCTCAATTAATCCTCTAGCATAACATGCATCTCTAGATGACATATACTGCTTTCCATCAACAAATTTGATTTCTTCAAAACTTGTAGGACCTCGGACCAAATTTAGTAAGCATCTCAAATAAAATAATTCACCGCATTTTGGTGGCACATAGAAAATCCTTCCAATTGCAAAATTTCTTTGTCTAGGTTGCCATTCTCTTTTGTCTTTCTTCCACACAAATTTCCTAGGCATTTCAGCATACGTTAACTGCCTAGCTTCCTCAAATTTCAAGTTAGCGGCAAACCATGCAGTGAACATACTTTGAGACACGGTCGGACGATTAATGACACTATCCACATTATCACCATCATCGAATATAATAGATTGCTCATCTGGTAAGTGGAAACTTAAGCGTTCAACTGAAGGGTTTCTGAATTGTATCTCAAAGGAAAATATCCTCCAGGCAGCCTCACACGGTGATATATATCTACAATCATAGTACATCTTGATTTCATCGATTTCTTTCCCAGTTGATTCATCAACTGTACTATTGTAGAACTCAGCAGTTACTCGATCATTGCCCTTGTTGACGTACTTGAATAAGTACTTAATTGATCTTGACTGATTGCACCATTCAACATTAATGTGCGCCTTGTATTTCATCAATAAGTACCTATTGTGAGGCACAACATATCTGTTGTCCAAGTTGATCCCATTCTTGTTTATTGTGCGGCCATTGTCACGCCTCCGATAAATTGGATATCTATCACGATCCAAGACTGAAGTTGTAACATATTTCTTTGGAAAGAACTTAGAACAACGACCATTTACCATGCAAGGTGAATTCTTCCTACATGAACCACAAGGACCATGCATCATGAATTCTTGAACGGCTTTGTAGTACTCAGGATCACAAATCTCATTTGGAATCTCAGCAGATATCCATAAGTCTATATCTTTTGGGGTTTTAGGAGAGTCATTCTTTGTCAAGAATACCAAAATATGAGCATGCGGCAACCCCCTCTTCTGAAATTCAATAGTATAAATGACTGGAAAAAAAAAATTCAAATTAGTTTCCACCAAAACGATAATGTGCATAATTGGGAATTTAATAAAAATAAATTTACCTGCTGTAACAACTCTAAATATGTTATTCTTCCGAATCTCTGAAATAAGAGCGTTTAGCTTCATTTTGAAAACTCGGCATATGAT
>CP025653.1:14089194-14118198 GCA_003576665.1 Ipomoea trifida
AACCAAATTTATAACATTAGGGCAGAATAAATAAACAGTTCAGACATTTTAAAGCGTAAGAGTGATTAAAAATAAGATATATAAACAACCAATTTGTATTCAAAAATTAAGAAGAGCATATAACTTAACGAAAAGTAATTAGAAAGAAGAAGTAAATATAATTAAAGAAACTATTCTAATCACGGGAGAAATACCTTTGTTGTTGGGATTTGCTTTTCTTTTATTGCCTACAATAACACATGACTCCGTTATTTTAGTCGGGTGATTATCTGTTATCAAATGGGAAACAATTGCAGCGAACATAAATTAGAACACATTTGAGAAATAGACAAACAGGTAATTAAAAATGGTTGAATTTAAAAAAATTACAGACTAACCTTGTGTTAGTTGACTTCTGGGCGTGTTGAGAAATAATCCATTGTTGATCACCATCATGTCAGGAGTGTTACCAATGAAACTAAAATGACATGATTTTTGTGGTAGAAAAAGAGACTTCCGAACATCTTCGTTTTCTAAGTTATAACATGATAAGAAACAAAGTTGATTAAAATAATATAAAATACATTAACCAAATTAATAATATTATAACAAACTAAATTAACAGTTTAATTACTATTATGCGTAATAGTAACTAAAAAAAGATATATAAACAACTAATGTCGCTTAAAAAATAAAGAGAGCATACGTTTTATATAAAAGTATTTAAAATAAATAAATGAAATTACATAAACTATTATAATCACTGGATAAATACCTTTGTGATTGATTTTTGCTTTTCTTTTATTGCCTATAATCACACATGACTCCGTTATTTTAGTCAGTTGATTATCTGTTTTCAAATGGGAAACAATTACAATAAAAAAAATTTAGAACAAAGTTGATTGACTTCTCAAAACGGTAATTAAAAATGGTTTAATTAATTAAAAAATAAATACTGACCTTGTGTTAGTTGACTTCTGGGGGTGTTGTGAAATAATCCATTGTTGTTCACCGTCACATCAGGAGTGTTAGCAGTCAAACTAACATGACATGATTTTTGTGTCACAAAAATAGATTTCCGACCATCTTGATTTTCTAAGTTATAACATGATAAAAAACAAAGATGATTAAAAGAATATAAAATACTGTAACCAAATCCATAACATGAACTCAAAAAAAATTAACAGTTAAAACGTTATTATGCGTAATATTAATTAAAAAATAAATATATAAACAACTACCTTAAATATATTAAAAATAAATATAATTAAAGAAACATGGCATTACAAATGACAAATACCTTGGTGGATGGCTTTTGATCTTCTTTTATCGCCTATAACCACACATGACTCCGTTATTTTGGGCAGGTGATTATCTGTTTGAAAAATTAAAACAAATGTAGGCAAACAATTTAAGAACAACATTTTTAGATGGAGCATAAGGTAATAAAAAATATAGGAATTACACATATAATAAATGTTGACCTTGTGTTAGTTGACTTGTTGGTGTGTTGAGAACTAATCCATTGTTGGCCAAACTTGCGTTAGGAGTCTTATTAGTCAAACTAACGTGACATGATTTTGGTCGCAATGCAATAGATGTTCGACCGTCTACATTTTCTAAGTTATAAAGTAATAAAAAACAAAGTTGATGAAAAAAGGCAATAAAGTAATCAAATAATATTAATAACATGAGTTAAAAAAAAAAAGAAATAATTTACAAATTTTAATGTGACATAGTAATGCAAAAATAAAATATATAAACAACAAATTTCTTTTATAAATGTAATGAGAGGGTAATTTTAACCAAAGAGTAATTTAAATTCATGCATTTCAAAAAATGAAAAGAAAGTGCTCATAGAAAGGGAGAAATACCTTGGTGCTTGGCTTTTGCTTTTCTTTTGTTGCCTATAATAACACATGACTCGGTTATTTTGTTCGGCTGATTGACTGTTTCAAGATGGAATAAAATGTAAGAATATAGCTAAATTGACAAAAGTGTAGTTAACAATATAGTAAATAATGATAAAATAAATACTGACCAGGTGTTAGTTGACTTTTGGGTGTGTTCATAAATAAACCATTGTACGTCGATCTGACATCTTGATTGTTATTAGTGAAATGAAGTTGACCAGATTTGGTTGGCACAAAAAGAGATGTTCGGGGATCCTCGTTCTCTAAATTATTAGAATAAATAAATAAATAAATAAATAAATAAATATATATATATATATATATATATATATATATATATTTTTTTTGATTTATTTATTAAACGATTAGAAAATAATAAATACAATAATTTGTATTTATAAGGTTTTTAGAAAAAAGGAGAAAATAATAACATTATGATATAACAAATAAATAAATTAACAACCCTAAAAGACAAAAAATAAATTGTTGTAATAAGGTGATTAAAAAATATTAAAATTGGCAAAAAAGTATTTGTATCAATAAAGAGGAGAAATACCTTTGTTGTTGTTAGTTGCTTGTCTTTTATTGCCTGTAACACATGAATTTTTTATTTTGGGGAGTTGATTATCTTTTGAAAAAAAAAGGAACCCAAACTAAATTAGAACAAAAATATGACATAAATTCAACAGTTATTGCATATATATTAATTAATAAAAGAATATAAACTAACCTTGTGTTTGTTGCCTTTTAAGTGAGTTCACCACGCAATCTTTGTTGGTAAGAATCAAGGGCGGAATGTTGTTAGCGTAATTGCCATCAATTGGAAATGAAGGGACTAAAATTTCTGTGCGTGGTTCTTCATTTTCTAAATGAGAATGTAAACATATAGTTGAAATTACGTAAACATATAGTTGAAATTACGTAAACATATATATATTTAATGATTATAAACTAATATAGTTTAAACGAAAATTAATAACCAACAAACTCAAAAAATATAGTCTTAATGTGATAAAAAAAAGTTATAATATTATGAGAGAATAAATAAATACATTAAAGTTCTAAAACACAACATGAGAAAAAATTAACATAAACTACTATTAATAGTAACTGTATTAAATTAAAATTCATAAGGTAAACTAATATGGTAATTGAATTAATTAATTTTAAAGTTGAAATTAATATAAACTACTATTAATCTATTATTAGTTATATATATATATATATATATATATATATATATAAAGAAAAAAAAAAGACAAAAACGCAGGTGGCATTTCAGGCGAGATGCAATGGATATACATCGCCTCTCGTCTCTCTCTCTAGAACACGGCCGAGAGTTTCCGCTGCCGTCCTTGGTCTGTAATGGCGGATTCAATGGCTAGAAGACAACATTGATTCAAAGCTAAGTATCCCTAACTCAAAAAACTTTAGTAATCCTTTACTGAAATCATATTTCTTTCGGGTATGAGCTTGCTATCGATCTTGCGTTATAGCATCAGATTTCAAATTTCCCTATGTTTTTGCAAGAATCTTTGGTATTATTACTGTGATTTTGCCGATCTGTGTAGTAATTCGTTCTTATATGCTTTAATTTCAACCTAGGGTTCTTTGAAGCTATCATCGGGTGCATGCATATTTCGATAAATCCACCTCTCCTCAGCCCGTCGAAATATAACACCCAGAGTAGCAAAGTAAGAATTCCTAACACTAAACTCTAATTCAGTTGTAGATTGTTACTCTTTACTGCTTGGTAAGTGTTTACTAAACTTTTAGAATATGTGTTTCTTATGTTGTGTTCTAACAGAAGATGAGGCTACCAGATAAAGCTAGCAGATACAATGTACAAAAACAGATGAGTTCTTTCAACACAACTCTACAGGGAGCAAATATGATTTCTTTTCTTAGAATAGATAATACATAGAATGAATACAGTATAAATACCTTTGTTGTTCGTTGCTGCTATGAGTCCATTGCGTATAACACATGATTGTGTTAACTTCTTCATGGAATTGTCTGCTGTAATTTGCCAAAATTAGTTGTCTTTGGTGTTTCTCTCTGGAAAATGCAGATTTATGGTTTTGTATGTGTAAAAAGCTTACATCTAGAACTGAAAAAGTTGAGAGATGCAGTGAGTTTTAAAGGATTACATTTCAGGGTTTTTAAAGTTTGATAATTGTAATTTTCAATGCAATGTGTAGAATTTGAAAAGTTTTATGCTCTAAGTATGTCTCAATGTAATTGATTAGGTGTTTGGGATTTTAAAACATGATGAGTGTAATTTCATTGAATGTTAAGAAGACAAAGAGTTTTATGACTTAAATTTCTATAACTATAAATTATTACATGGTTGTGAGTTTCAAAGTTGATAAGTGTAAAGTTCATTAAATGTTAAGTAGAGAAAATATCTGAAGCTGAAAGTTTGCATTAGTTGAAATGATTAACAAATATATATTTTAAATAATAGCCATGACAAATGTTCTATAACTATAAATGATTTTCTGGTTGTGACTTTGAAAGTTGATAAGTGTAAAGTTTATTAAGTGTTAAGTACAGTAAATATTTTAAGCTGAAAGTTTGTGTTAGTTGAAATGATTAACTGTTTTGTGATTTTAAATAATAGGCATTTGTTTTTTTTTTATGTTAGCAGAAAAAACGCAAGGGAATGAGTTGACAATGGAGATGGAGATGACTGGAAGAACAGAACACTAAACCCTATAGTACAAATTTTGCTGGTAAGTTAGTTAAAAAGTTGACCTTATACTTTAAATTACTTTTTCTCAATTATTTCTTAAATGTCTCTTTTAAAAACTTAGATGTAGTGTAAATATTTAACTACATAACTGAAAGTAAGAAAAAAATAATTTATATTATTTAAGTTGACAATGCCATGTACATGGCATTAGGATTTACATGACAAAAAAGAAAAATATACAGCTACTAATAGATACATGTTAAGGAGAATAAAAAAGAAAAAGTTGCATGTCATCCTCTCTTGACCTTGACTCTTCTTCATGACTAAGCACCTGCATTGCAAAAGAAATAGGAAAAAGAAGCAAGTAATGGGTGTACTAAGCAATTGAGCATCTAAAAACAGTAAAATAGAAAATGAGAGTTAAACTCTCCAAAAAAAATGCAGTAAAACTGCATCAAGTCTCAAACAGATCATTGTCCAACCCTAGATCATTGTCCAACCCTAGAAACATCATTGTCCAGTCAACCTTACACATAGAACCAAAATATTTTCAGACCATCATGCAGTCTTTTCTTCCTTGATAACTAAAGCTCTACACTTCTTCAAATTCTGACTTGATGAGAACCCTGTGTCAACTTCATCTTGGTCATTGGCCACACCTTTTAGCTTCAAGTTAGCTTGCACTATAGGACTGATTGCCTCATCTCCTGATTCACTTTCCTGCATATGAAAAAAAAACAGTAACTATGAAACATCTAATAAGTAGTATAAAACAGTTGTGTAAGTAAAATAATTAGATATATTACCTCAGATTCCAGATCATCTGCATCTTCCTCTATCATTCTGGATAATTCATCTTGATCATCCAACATAGATGGACAGTATTGAGCTTCCAATTCCTCATTACGAATAACACTTAACACTGATATAGGCTTAGCTGGATTCCTAATGTGTTCATTCTTAAGATTAATTCTAAAGACCATAGATTTGTTCTTCAATAGTTCAAACTCAACTGGAACCTGCATCTTAGACTGGGAAACAGAAACAGTTAGTGTAATTAGAACAGAAACAGTTACTGGAATTTTTTTAATTTGTAGTCAGAAAAAAAAAATTACCATGGAGTACTTGAATTTCAAATCATAGGCAGTAATGCCAAGAAGTTCAAAACAGTCCTTATCCCACAGTACAAAAGGTGCATCACTTGTTTTGTCTAAAACCCTAACAATTACTTTGTATCTAACATTCCCTTCTGCCCAATTAGTCTTGCAGGTGTCACAAAAGTAGTATGTATCTTTAAGTTCAAGTGATTTATAGCAGCCCGGTTTTCTACATGCGTTGTAGAACCATTTCTTTCCACTTTCAGTTGATATAATGGTACCTGGGACATAATAATACCCTTCCTGCAAATTTGATTCAACCAAAAAATGAAATTAGGCATTAATAATATAGTCAATGAATATGTTGTTTGTAAATCAGATATAACTTACCTCAGCCCTTTCATATAGATCTCGAATTGTGCTGACAACCATAGGAGACTGTGAATTATTAGCACTGTGACCATAAGACACCACAGAAATACTTCTGAGTGGACTACAATTAGCCTTCAAACTGTTAAATTAAAAAATTTGTCATTAGTTTTAAGAATGTAAAAAAATAGATTAAGAGAATTTGTAGGGTACCTATTTCTGAAATCTGCAAACTCTTGGCAGTCCAAATTGAATAAAACCTTTGTAGCAGTGTATGAGCTGGAAATCCTGACCTCATCTAAAAAAAATACAGCAAAATAGGTATAAACTAAGAAAACAAATAATCAGATTTTTTTTTATGATGGCAGAGAAGGGGAACTTACTGTCAACTGTTTTCGCACGACAGAGCTGGAGCAAAACAATCAAATGGCCATCACTATGGTTATTGAAAAATGGCATAACAGCAGGTACGTGCTCATCCCATAATGTACATTTGATTCTATTTCCCCTAAGTAAAAAGGAAAAGTGTAGTGAACTGTAAAGCATTTAAAAAAACAAATGGATGAAATAATTTAGCATTTGACAGTAATTGAGAAACTTACTTTGAGTCTTCAATTAGAAAATCAACCAATTGTGTTGGAAAACCAGCAATGACCTTATCCTTAGGAGAATAGAATTCTACTACTCTACCAATAACATCTATAATGAAATGTAGATGTGTTGAGAAGTATGCAGTATAAGTTAAAAAAAAAATGGTGTAGAGTAGATTACCAACCTTGCCAGCCAATAACTCCTCAATAGGTTTAATCCTAAACAAAAGGTTTGGAAAGCCTTTTCTCCTATGTCTCTCAATAGTAGTGTATTGATTGAACCTCATCATGTATTTATGCTGGGTAGTTTTATACTGGTAGTAATAAGACACAGCCACAAAATTTTTGACTGCATAAACTTTACCTTCCTTTAGCAGATGGGAAAACTGATCAATAAAATCGACATGTATACTTGCATGAACATAGGTACCCTAGAAAAATAATAAGAAAAAAACAAAAGGAAAAACAGAAACTGTGAAGGAACAATTTGCAGATTATAATCAGTATTAGCAGTTTATGAACAATGAACAATTACTGTTTGATTAAGATGAAGCAGAACACTTTGCAGATTAAGATGAAGCAGGAAAGGTTAAATGTATTTACCTCAATATCGTGAAAGACACACTCTTGACTCTTCACAGCAGATTTGTTCCTACCTTCAGTCACAATGTAAGTACGAATCAACCTTAATCTAATGGCTTTCTTATAGCATTGAGGAGAAATGTCTTTTGCTAATACATAGAGCATTGACATTTTGTTTGTAAGGTATGGACAATGGCCAGCAGAAGACTTACGTAGAAGGAAGACGAAAGCAAAACCATTTTATAGAAGGATTCTGGAGGCTGAAGAATGATGATAAGTTGCAACCTATGAATACACCGATAAACGAAACGACATGGGGCTTAATACGCATGCCTGGATTTTGAAATTCAAAATCGTAATAATATCATTAGGGTTTATGTAATTTGAGTGATGTATGTAATATAAATATAGTATTTAAGTAGCTGAGTCTGATGAAATGGCAAAATATGTAATATAAAACCTACGTATATAAGACCTGTAATTGAATTATAACAACTTCCCATAAATTGGGAATGCCAAAAGATGGTAGTATTTAAGTATAACTTAAATACTAATTGATATTGATTATAAGTAATTGATTGATGAGTGCTTCCGCCAAAAGACTACCAAAAGACTACGTAAACATGAGCGGGAAAAGTTCACCAGATGTTAGAGCCAAAACGCAAACGACGTAGTTTAGGGCGAGCGGGAAAATGCTGCAATTTCATTGGCCGAAATCTTATAGCTTTATTAGATAGAAGGATTCAATTTAATTCATACGTGTACTATATCGTCATGTTCGTGGTAAAATGAAAGTAATTGTATTAGTAAATGAGCATTTAAATTGGACAAATTCAGGAGCACACTCCACATTTTTTGTAATATAGTATCCACATATGATATCAATGATGATTTTATCAGACCACACTATAGAGTAAAAGATTAACTTCTTTAAAAGTTAAATAAGCAGTTTTATCTCAATTTTACATGAAAACTTCAAAGATTTTAAGCACGCAATTTCATAATACACAACATTTAATGATTCATATATATATATATATTTAACTAGAGATATCAATGGGTTTGATTTCAGGTTTCTTAACTTCCATTTTGGGAACAATCACAGTGAGCTCTCCATTCTCCATCGAAGCTTTCACCTCATCCATCCTCACATTCTCCGGCAGCCGGAATCTCCTTAGGAACTTGCCGCTGCTCCGCTCCACACGGTGCCATTTGTCGTTCTTCTCTTCCTGCTCTCTGCTCCTCTCTCCGCTGATCTGCAAAACTCTCCCTTCCTCAACTTCCACCTTCACCTCCTCCTTCTTCAGCCCCGGCAGATCCGCCTTGAACACGTGAGCCTCCGGCGTCTCCTTCCAGTCAATACGCGCGTTGGCGAAGGCCGATGTTTCCCCCGCCGAGGCGCCGGGGGCATTGGCGACGGCGCTCGAAAACGGGAACCCTTGGAAAGGATCCCACAGGTCTAGAGAGAAGGGATCGAAGATGTTGCTCCGGCGAGTTCCAAAGATGCTTGGAATCAAAGACATTTCCTTGATTGATTGAATGAGATCAGAATTCTTCTAGTAATAGCTGACTGTGAATACAATGAGGAATGCTTGAAGTTGTTCACTTTCGATGCGAAAATGAGGAGCATAAACGGTGTTTATATATGGGAGAAGATAAAGCTGGAACATTCATGAATCATCTATGTGAAGTTTGAACTGGAGGTTCTACAATCTTCCATTTCCATCATTCTGCAGTGTTCTACTATGTTCTTGAATCAGAATATCAGAAGATGGAACATGGGCCAATATTACATTATGATTTTGAGAGTGATTTGGGCTTTTCCGGCACAATTGTCTGCGCTCTATAGCCCGGCAAATTATTGTGGGTATTTATCATGTGGATCATGGTCACTATAAAGGAAAATTATGCTATGGAACGGGTCCACCTTGCAAGGTGAATTTGAGTCTATGTTCATAATTTTAGAATTTTATGTTCACAATTTTAGATCTCAATATACAAAATTATATTACTCAATATTCACAATTTTTTAACTCTATATTCACAATTTTGTTATATAAATTCAAAAATTGTGTTATATGTTAAACATAGAGTTTTGATACTGTTGAATATAGTGTTATGAAATTGTGAAAATTAGGAACATAGAGTTTTAAAACTGTGAACATAAAGTTATGAAAATGTGAACATGGAGTTATGAAATTATGAACATGAAATTATGAAATTGTGAACATGGACCCGGATCCACCTTGCAAGGTGGACCTGTCCATGGTATAACAACTGCACTACAAAAAATATATATATTTGTAATATATTAAAAGTATATTATATAAAATAATGTAGTGTAAAGTCAATGGGGGTGTTTGGCAAACGGCTGATGGCTTATAGCTGATAGCTGGTTGGTTTAGCTAGTAGTTGATGGCTGATTGCGTTAACTGGTTTGACCAGCTGGTTGTATTAGCTGGTTATAAAAAACTGTTTGGTAAATTAGCTGGTTACTAGTAGCTGATTGAATGTAAAATGACATTTAAGGGTATGCGTGTATTGTATTATTTCAACCTTTAAATATAACAAACCCACCACCCATTTATAATTAAATTTCATTGATTTCAAAGGACAAAATAGTCAATATACTCATTAATCCCAACAAGCTAATAGAAAAAGCTACATTCATTGGGGGTGTTTGGTTATTGGCTTATCAGCCAAATTTTAGCTTATTTGATCAAGTTTAGCTTCTTTGACCTACCAATAAGCTATTTTGAAGTGTTTGGTAAATGGCTTATTGGCCTTGGCTTATTGGGCCAATAAGCTGAAAATTGAAAAGCTAATGAATGTAGCTTTTTCTATTAGCTTGTTGGGATTAATGAGTATATTGACTATTTTGTCCTTTGAAATCAATGAAATTTACTTATAAATGGGTGGTGGGTTTGTTATATTTAAAGGTTGAAATAATACAATACACGCATACCCTTAAATGTCATTTTACATTCAATCAGCTACTAGTAACCAGCTAATTTACCAAACAGTTTTTTTTATAACCATCTAATACAACCAGCTGGTCAAACCAGTTAACGCAATCAGCCATCAACTACTAGCTAAACCAACCAGCTATCAGCTATAAGCCATCAGCCGTTTGCCAAACACCCCCATTAGCTTTTCAATTTTCAGCTTATTGGCCCAATAAGTCAAGACTAATAAGCCATTTACCAAACACTTCAAAATAGCTTATTGGTAGGTCAAAGAAGCTAAACTTGATCAAATAAGCTAAAATTTGGCTGATAAGCCAATAACCAACACCCCCAATATCGCCTCTACTGAGACTCAAACCCACCCCTTTTCATATGGGAGTGCAACTGGGTGCCACTAGACCACAAGGTCTTGGCAAAATAACGTAATTTAAGTATTCAAATAATGTACTTTTTCTGAATATAAGATATATTTGTAATATATTAAAGTACAATATTTGTGAACTGAATGTATATTATTTGATAATGTACAAAATAGTGTTCTTTCAGTAAGAGTAATTTCACATGTACTCCCAATTTTCACTCTCATTTTATATTCCCTATGATTTGGCATGTCTGAATTGCTCAATTTAGTAGGGGCCAAGATATATATATATATCCATTTATTTTTTTTCCTCCAATTAAATTTGAACACGAGTGGCAATAAAAATTGGAGTAAGGTTTTAGAAGTGTGTCAAGTATTTTCCTTCAAATAATGTAATTTATGTATACAAATAATTTACTTTTTATTAGCTGTGTGGACCATGATTTACACAATAATGATTGATTAGTGTGTGGACCATAGTCTACACAGTGCTGTTTAGACCATACAAAATACATTTTTAATAAAAAAAAATACTAACGGGGGTGTATTCAATCAAGACTTTTATACTATAAAATTTTAACAACTTTAAAAGTTTGGTGGTATTTGATTATTTAAAAACTCTTTAAAAGTCTACCAGTATTCAATTCATACATTTAAAGAGTCTTTAAAAGTATACTAGTATTTAATTCAAACTTTTATAGAGTCTTTAAAAATATACTGGTGTTCAAAACTTATTAACTTTTAGGAACTCTATCATAATAGAATTTTTGTAGACTTTTCCTTCACAAATATAAATAGTTGAAATTCAACCCTCCAACCACAAACTTTTCAACTTTCTCTACATACTTTTTTTTCTCTATCTAAATTAGACAAACTTTTCATCTATTCTTGTCAAATTTTACGGTACGTTTTAAAACTTTTATAAATACTCATATACCTTTGATTTTTTCCTTCTTATTTTTACACATATTTATAAAAAATTCATAGCGAATATTTTATTCTTGTTGCAAAAAGCAACTAGGTATTGTTACTCTTTAGGCACATTTTAGTCTTATACTAGTTGATTTTCCGTACTTATTAATTAGACTCATCTAATGTTTATTGAGTTCATAATTTTAGTTAGAATAGGTATACATGCTAGTTTTATCACTCACACTAACTTAACAATTTGAATTTAGATGGCGCTTGATAGCCAAGATCGAATTTTCTTGAAAATCTAAAAGGTGAGTAAATAATATTTTTGGCTTAAGAGATTTTGGGTCAACTAAGAATTTGATTCTATGCTATTAAGGAAAGTAAATCTAACTTAAGGATATGCTTATTTTTTTCGGGTGAGTACTATTGACTCTGTGTTCATAGCTACTTTCTCAACTTATTGAAGCACTGAAGCACAAAGAGAAGATCGAATTTTCTTGAAAATCTAAAAGGTGAGTAAATAATATTTTTGGCTTAAGAGATTTTGGGTCAACTAAGAATTTGATTCTATGCTATTAAGGAAAGTAAATCTAACTTAAGGATATGCTTATTTTTTTCGGGTGAGTACTATTGACTCTGTGTTCATAGCTACTTTCTCAACTTATTGAAGCACTGAAGCACAAAGAGTATACAGTTGCCTCAGTCTACTGAAGCACAAAGAGTAAACAGTTGCTTCCACTAAGGCTCGAACCCACTCCCATTAACTACTTTCTCAACCTACTGAAGCACAAAGAGTGAGTACTACTGACTCTGTGTTGTGTTCATACCTACTTTCTCAACCTACTGAAGCATTGGCACTGACTCTCAACCTACTGAAGCACAAAGAGTAAGGCTCGAACCCACTCCCATTAACTACTTTCTCAACCTACTGAAGCACAAAGAGTAAACAGTTCCCTCCACTGAGGCTCGAACCCACTCCCATTAACTACTCTCTCAACCTACTGAAGCACAAAGAGTGAGTACTACTGACTCTGTGTTGTGTTCATACCTACTTTCTCAACCTACTGAAGCAAGCACTGGCACTGACTCTCAACCTACTGAAGCACAAAGAGCAAGGCTCGAACCCACTCCCATTAACTACTTTCTCAACCTACTGAAGCACAAAGAGTAAACATTGCCTCCACTGAGGCTTGAACCCACTCTCATTAACTACTTTCTCAACCTACTAAAGCACAAAAGGCACAAAGAGTAAACAGTTGCCTCCACTGATGAGGCTCGAACCCACTCCCATCATCCATGTGGGAGTGTTAACCAGGACACTAGATGCCACTAGACCACAAGATTGATTCTTTTATATAGTTGTTAACAATTTTGAGTGTTATAAATGCAAGGGGACACAAGATTGATTCTTTTATAAGGATGATCTCATCCGGTTTTTGCATCCTCATGGACAATAGAACTTTTGTAGCAGCCTCAAATTAAATGGTCATCTTACATATATGTTCCGATCCTTTACTAGCTGAAGCATTGGATACTAAGGAAGCTCTCTGGTGGATAAAGAGTAAGGGTTGGAATAATGTACGTGTGCAAACGGATCGGATGGCCAAAATTTATTCCATAGCATCATTAGAAAATTCAGCGATTTAAATTATTTAGATTTTGTCTTTCGTTATTGAAATAACTTCGTGGATTTTGAATGCAACACTTTAGGGATTATTTAACGTTTTTATAGGTTTTAGTCCAGATTAGATAAACTAAAAGCCAAACAATAAATAAAAACGCAAGTAAAGAAAGAGAACCAGGACACAGGAATTGATCACGCAGTTCGGAGCTATGACTCCTACATCTGCGAGGCTACTCAGCTTTTGCCCAATCCACTAGATGCACCAAGGTTTACACAAGTTGGAATACAACCCAAACGTACAAAGGTTCACTACCAACACACAACCTTCAACATCTACTTTTGAATTGACAAAACTGCAAGCCAAGAATTCTTCAATTCTTCATCTTGACTCAGCAACAACGACAGCTTCAAAGACAGTGGTAAAACTTCATTAAATCTTCAATTGATCTTCTTAATATTCACGTGTGAAAGCTCTCAACTTATATTGTATGGAAAAGGTGAATATTAGAGCTTCAAGTGTCTTCCTTTATATAGTGTAGCATCCTTTAACAACCTTCACAACTTTAGATCTTAAAACCTCCTTGAATAAAAGAGAGCCACAATCCTTAAAATTCTGTTAGCCACACAATTTGAATTGGTGGACTAATTCCTTGCTGTGTGAGACAGCATCCGCTGGCACAACTTCAACTTTAGCACTGGTGGACATACTGACTTACGGTCCAAAAAACTAATAAAACCTAGATATATGCTAAGTGTATTTTTGACAAATAATGTAGCCAATAACATAAGGACCGTGTATCATTTGTACACTTACAGTTATTAAACTCTATTTGTTCTTGCTCGTTAGAAGATCAGTGAACCAGTTAGTTCATTCTTTTTTACTAAGACAGTTGCTCTTATTCCTTTGGTATGAGAGTTACCCTCTTCTAATTGTATTTTACATTTAATTCATTAATGATATCACAAATTTTTACTTACCAAAAAAAATGAAAACTAAAATTGAATTTAAAAATTTTCTAACAGAAATAAATAAAAACGCCATTTTAAAATGAAATGGCACTATTTTTTTTTTTGAATGCTACTGACTCTATTACAATGTAGTATCTGTTCATAAACTACTTTCTCAACCTACTGAAGAACAAAGAGACAACAATGCATCCACTGAGGCTCGAACCTACCACCTCCCGTATACAGGGAAGGGTTTGATGCCACTGGACCACAAGGCCCTTGGCACTATTTTTTATTCGGCTCCATTTTGTAATCTGGACTGTGCACTCTCATTCATGAGTTGTTATGGCATGGCTCAGGGTTCACTAGTACAGAATCAATCATTTGCATCCGGAGTTGAGGACTATTTAGCCCGGACGCATATGTCACGGATGCAGTTAGCCAATACATAATACATAATACAAAAATACATAATACACAGTTCAATACACAATTTTTATATACGTATACATAAAACATAATATACAAGAAAATTTCCAAAATATATTATTGAACATTTTTAACACACAATAGGCAATAGCAAGTATATATATACATAATACACAATTTGTTTAATTAAACTATCACAACATTAATACCTAACATATACAATAATACACAATTAATCAAAATTAAAATAAACAATAAGAAACATTTTTCAAATATAAAACAAATAAATAAAATAAATAAATTTAAACGTACTTGAACCGACGAGCAGACTGGCGGCGAGGAGCAGTGGTGAGTAGCAGCGGGAGGCTGGATCTGTTTGTCGGCGTTGGCGAGCGGTGTTAGCTGCGGTGAGGAGACGAGACCGGCGAGCAGATTTGTTCTGCGGCGATGAGGAGATTTGTGCATTGGTGTGGGGTGGTTTGGTGCATGAAGATGGAAGAAGCTAAGTAGTGAAGAAGATGGAGTGAGGAATTGAAAGTTGTAATTTTAGTGGTGATGGAAATTAAGAGTATCGTTCTCAAGGAATGACTTAATGGGAATTTGAGTAATGAGGGGTTAAGCATAGGTTCATGCAGTGTTTGAAAGCTAACCTAAAGATATTGGAGTATTGCATGTTCAAATAATCGGTAATGTAAACAAGTAATTGAAGTAAAAGAACAATATATGGAATAGAGATTTGAACCAAACATCCTTGAATAAAATTCCTTGTGTCTAAAGATTAAGATATGTAAGTCTAGATGATGAACTTGAGGAAATGGTTTAAGTGCCAATGTCACTCTCGTGATCAATTGGACTATCAACTAATCCTAAGTCCCATTCTCATGGCAACTTGGTTAGAAGAGGCAATTTAACAAACACTTTGTGTGCCTATTTCCTTCAAACTCCCTTTTCTCAAAGGTGAGTAAGAAATATGAGAGGTATGGCTATGGTGTAGCCATATTCTCATAGGTGGAACACCAATTCCAAAAATCTCTTGCATAGTTTGGCCATAACTATGAAGATTCAAATCAATTCTACCCAATTCATAGGCAAGTTCAACATTAAGACAATACAAACCTAATTTATGCAATTTAATTCATATTGGGATTCAAGGAAATTCAATTCAAATCCTAAATATGTTTAAGTATTCATATTTGGAATGTAAAGCAATAAGCAATTGAAATAATACACATGGAATTCAAAAGAAACTTTAAGAATTATAAATGCAAATATATGAGATAAAGAACTTAACTTGATAATTTAATGGAATGAATAATCTGAAATTGATGTTGAATGTTGGAAATACAAATGGATTCTTCTTCTAAATTTCCTAATTAATGGTAGATTACAAGTGTGGGAAGTGTTTTCTAAAGGTTCCTAGAGAGAAAAACTAAATGGGGAATTTGGAAATTCAAAAGTGATTACAAAATAACCAACCAAGGGTACGTATTTATAGTGTAATATTTGCGCCATTTCGCACCTTTCAGGACTAGAAGTCACGGTGGGACTCACGGTGTGAGTCTCAATGATCAGAAACTGATCATTGAGACTCACGCCGTGAGTGTCAGTGTGAGTTCAATGATCAGTTTCTGATCAGCACTCACGCTGAGACTCACACCGTGAGTGTCAGCGTGAGTTTCTGATAAGAAACCACACTGAGGACTCACGCTGACACTCACGGTGTGAGTGTTAGCGTGAGTTCTTCACAATGACTTCCACGCCTTCGTTTTGCTCCGTTGTTCTCCGGTGTCCCCTTGGGTGTTTTCCTTATGCTTTAAAGTCCCGTTTTCTCCAAAGATTAACACCTTTTCATGATTGTTTGCTCATTGCTCGGTCATCTCTTCCTTCAAACAAAATGTAACAAATTAAGAGTTATTCCACATTTCTTTACATAATATTTGAATAAAAAGCAAGCATAACAAGCACCAATATGATGCCATTTAATGACATATCAGGAATTGAAGTGCGTTCGCAGATCTGGTAAATTAACCCTAAGCATCTGCGTTCCCACTTCGGACGCAGATAGTCGCACGTGTTATACCATATCTGCGTTCGAAATGTGAACTTTATACGCAAATACTCCTATATTTTAAAAAATAAAAAAAATTAAATAGTGAAATTTTAATTACAAAAATGCCACCGCGTCACTTTAGCGTTCGGTGTTTCAACTTCGGACGCAAATGGTCTTATATTTATGGTCCTTTTTGTACTAGTAATTCACCTTACAAGGTGACCCCTAGTGCTAAACTGTATATTTTTAGTATTAGAATTGTGAATTTCTAAAATATAAATTGTGTTTCTAAGTCAACACATAAATTGTGTATGTTAACATTGTTTGTTCGTAGTATACAAATTGTGAATTCTTAAAAGGTAAATTGTGAACATTCACATTGTGTATTCACAATATACAAATTGTGAATTTATAAAAGATAAATTATGAACATTTAGTATGTAAATTGTGAACATTCAAAATTCGGATCCACCTTATAATGTATGGACCATAATACAAATTTAATTTTTTTTTTTTTACAAAGTAGTATCTGTTATATACTTTCTCAAACATTTTTAGATCATTGAATCAATTTTAGTATAATTCAAATTCATTTTCTTCACTACACATTCATTTTTAGTAAATTCATTATATTTTTATACAAGTGCATTTTAATATCTTTAATGCATTTCAAGTCAAAACAAAGATATACAATATACTTATACTAAAATGACCTCTACATAGGAGTTTATCTTGCTATGTAAACTTGATTTATTTTATAGTATAAGCATTGATAATTTGGCCTGAGCCCTCAAAGCACATTTTTTTTTTTTTTTTGAATCATAGCCTACATAGTTGTATGTCTCATGAATAAAATGTATACATTTAATATATTAAATGTATACATTTTTTGAGAATGTATACATTTAATGTACCTTTAATATATTAAATGTATACATTTAAGGTACATTATTTAAGAATATATATTAAATGTATTAAATGTATACATTCTCAAAAGAAATATTATTTTGACAAAAACTTGAATGAGATCGTCCAGGAAGGCCAGATTTTTTATTAATGATATCTAAGGTCCGACCTATTAATAAAAAATTGAGTAAATTGTCATTTTGGTCCACTGACTATAGGGCTGACCCATTAATCAAATATTTGATCCGTTTCACGAATTGAGATCCATGAATGCAAATTATATTGTGGACCATGATCATAGCTGATACTGCAGTTGTGTTGAAAGGAAACTGCAATTGCGTGGAATAGAGGCCGTTCGTCCGTTCAACACAATTACGTATCCTTTCAACATAACTGCAGTATCTGTTCAACACAACTGCAGTATCAATTCAATACAACTGCAGTTCCAGACGGATGACATGACCTCTTTTCCGCGCAACTGCAGTTTCTTTTTAACATAACTGCAGTATCCATTCAAGACAACTGCAATATCAGTTCAACACAACTGTACTATCAGCCATGATCCATGGTCCACAATGCATTGGTCCACAATGCATTGTGGATCATGATCGACCGTATAACGACTGATCGTGAAACGATCTCACACAAGTGTTATCATACTACTTTATATACTATTAAGTAATATAACTTAAATACATTAATATACCCTTAAATCCTTGATATATACATTTTATTCAAGTCAATAGAAAAATTTGCCGTGAAAGGACTAACGCAGACAATTGGGCCACAAAAAAGCCTAAATTATATTCGAAATTATAATGTCAGCCGAAGTTCCATCATCTGAAATTCTGCTTCAAGAACATAGTAGAACATTGCAGAAGTATATATGGAAATGGAACATTGTAGAACCTCCGGTTACAGAAGCTTCGTGAATACTCTGGCCTCATCTTCTCTCATATATAAATGCCGTTTATGCATCTCCATTTTCGCATCGAAAGTGAAGAAGTTCAAGCAAAGCATTCCTCAACTCGTACTCTCAGTCAGCTATTACCCGAAGAATTCTAAGCTCATTCAATCAATAAAATGTCTTTGATTCCAAGCATCTTTGGAGCTCGCCGGAGCAACATCTTCGATCCCTTCTCTCTAGACCTGTGGGATCCTTTCCAAGGGTTCCCGTTTTCGAGTGCCGTCGCCAATGCCCCCGGCGGCTCGGCGGGGGAAACATCGGCCTTCGCCAACGCGCGTATTGACTGGAAGGAGACGCCGGAGGCTCACGTATTCAAAGCAGATCTGCCGGGGCTGAAGAAGGAGGAGGTGAAGGTGGAAGTTGAGGAAGGGAGAGTTTTGCAGATCAGCGGAGAAAGGAGCAGAGAGCAGGAGGAGAAGAACGACAAATGGCACCGTGTGGAGCGGAGCAGCGGTAAGTTCCTAAGGAGGTTCCGGCTGCCGGAGAATACGAAGATGGATGAGGTGAAAGCTTCCATGGAGAATGGAGTGCTCACTGTCACTGTTCCCAAAGTGGAAGCTAAGAGACCTGAAATCAAAGCCATTGACATCTCTGCTTAAATGTCTGATTTCGTGTGCATGAAATTTTGAATCAAGTGCTGAACAAATGTTGTGTATTAAGAAAATGAGTGCTTAAAATGTAATAATATATTTTGTATTAATGTTATGAATAATATATTTTGTACTATATTGTGAACTATTTATTACAAAATCCAACAGACACACAAATAAATAGTTCTTTCGTATGTATAAGAAAAATTACCTAGAGTCAAGTATACCTCTGTAAAACTTTTAAAATGAACTGCATTCAGAACTAGTAACCGGAAGCACAAGGGAGAGGAAGTGCTCACACAGATCACAATGGTAAAAGCCCTGTACAAATTGAACTATCAAATATATGGATAGCTAACCTAAAACTAATTTTTTGATACTTTTTAGTTTTCCTGAAATTGTCCTATGCATATATCAACAAGATCATTCAATCCCAGATTATACAAGTTCCGATCAGAGGAAGGAGGTTGTTAACAGGAAATAGAAATACTATGTACCTTGGATCAAAAGAAATACAAACTCGTGAAAAGCTAAAGAAATACATACTCGTGAAAAGCTAGAAATACTATGTACCTTGTATCAAAAGAAATACATACTCGTGAAAATTAAAGCTGAAAAGAGAAGTCCATTGTGAAGATAATATCAGAATTTCAGAAGGCAAATGTATGTATAATTGAGTAATTCAAACTCAAAGACTACCATACTAAGCCCCGGATGCTTCTCTAACTCACAAGTAAATAGAGTTCTATATAGAAATGATGTTTTTAATGAAAACACAAGGACTAATACAATTGCAATGAACATCAATCACAAATAATCTCTATATGCAAAATTATGTCATGGTTAAATCTTGGTTCACAGTCTTTTTGAAAAAAAGACAAGTATACTACTTGAACATAACTCCAAAAAAATAACCACTACAATTAATTAATTATCTAGAATAATTTTACTACAAAAGGAGTTATAAAGTATAAAATATAACACTTAGATATTAATCTAACCTACTATTCAAAGTGCTTTTGAGTTTCAAGACAATTGTATATGTGGTTTTTAGAAATTGATTGCAGCTTAGGACAAATACAAGAATAAGAGGCGTTGATAAATTTGCGCCAGTTTGTGCTAATGTTACGAAACGAAGCTTATCGTCGTTTCATAGTCTTCTTCTGCAGCTTCGATTCCCTTTTCCGCCGTTGATAATACATTCTTCGCAGCCTTTTTTGCTGCTTCTATTCCCTTGATAAATGGAAATAAAAATTTACAGCACGTTTGGTTCACGAAATGATTTTGGAGAGAACATGAATGTTATTCCATAGGGAATGGAATAGGTAAGGATCGTAATAGAACATAAATTGTATTCTATTGTTTGGTTTGTTGAAAAAATAGACTTTAGGAATTGTATTCCAACGTATATACTACTACTACCATCAATTACTACTAGTACGCATCAATTAACCATTGTTCCACAATCAACTGCTAATCAATATATCATCATCATCACGTCAACTTCCTCATCTACCATCTACTACTACGACTACTACTACTACTGCTGCTGCTACTACGCATCAATTAACCATCGTTCCATAATCAATTGCTAATCAATATATCATCATTATCACGTCAACTTCCTCATCTACTAATCAACAACTTATCGCCATTATTCCTTATCAACAATATTAAAACAATGATTTCTAAATTATGAAACAAAATATTCATATAATATGCTAAAAGTACAGTATTTGTGTACTAAATGTACATTATTGATAGTATACAAAATAATGTACTTTCAGTACTCAAATAATGTAATGTAATTTATATACAAAAATAATGTATTTTTTTATTTATGGTCTACACAATAATGATTGTAATTTTTGCAATTTATATCATAGACCATGTGTAACGCCCCGTAAATTCCTTTTCAAGCCTTTCATTCGTTAATTAATTCCTTGGGCAAGTTAATTGATTTTTCGGGCAATTCAATTAATTCCAATTGGGCTAATTCTTCCTATTAAAAATATATATATATATATATATTACGCTCCTTGAGATTAATTTGATTATTCTAATCAAGAGCCCAATTAATTGAATATATTGTTGTAAGGGATTTTATTCAATTTGGACCCTTGCAATATTTGTTATTTAATATTCTTACAAGCCCACATTCTTGATCATATAATATATATAAACATATATTGATCCTAAGACATCCTTATGGGCTAATTCTTGTAATTAAATTGTAAGGGGTGAATTTAATAAGCCCAACTTACTAGTCTTGATTATATTAATTTTCCTACACCCATTATTCTATAAGATTACTTAAGCCCACATCATTTAAATGTCTTACACCCTAAATATTGTATGTATTCTTGGTATATAATGTGAAGATTAAAATACCCTAAGACTTTCACTCTTTCTTCCTCCTACACACACTCCTTGCGCCATTTCCTCTCCACAATTTCCTAAAATTCATCTTCATCTTCCCTACAAGATTTCAAGCCAAGATTGCTCTTTTAAGCTTTGTTGGGAGTGGGTAAGTGCATCTAACCTAGGATTCATCTTGCATTTTGTGTTTTAGATAGCCTTTTTACATAATCTTATAAGTGTTCTTTTGGGGATTCTTTGGGAAAAGATGATCAAGGTGAAGGTGGGGCTTCTTGAGCTAGCAAAAGGCTTATTGGAGTAGGAAAAGCTCTTTGAGGTAACCATCCATGTCCATCAAAACTATTTTATTCCCTATTCTAAATATATTGATCTTGGTGTTGGAAATCCTGAAAATTATTGTTGTATAGCCTATTTCTTGGATGTTTCTTGTTGGATTTCATCTTGATCTTTGTCTTGTGTTGTATGATCAATGATGTTATGTATTTCCTTATTCTTGGACTCTAAATTGGATGAAATGTGAGTGTCTTTGGTCTGATTTTGTATTCTGGAAATTGGATTTGTTCATGTCTGCTTTGCATTCTGGAATCGGGGATGGGGTTTGGCCTTGCGGAAGACCCAAGCGGTATAATGTAACCCGCGAGGGCGATCCGCAAGGTGGCAACGGATGTGTTGGGCGGAGGGGAGAGGCCCGTTGAGGGGGACCGTCTCCTCTTTGCGGAGGAGGTCGGCGGAGGTGTGAGCTCCGTTGAGGTGATCCGCAAGTTTTGCTGGGAATCTGCTTCCAGTAAACTGTTTCTGTTGTTGTTGTCTGTTGTTGGTCCCTTGTTTCAGATCATTATTGGATTGTTTTGTTGGGTATTTTACCATGTCTTTGGAGTATTTATTCATGTCATTCATTGAGCATTTGATGCCTTAGTTTGGAGTATTGATTCATGCTTTTGGTTTCCACTTTTGGTGTCCTTGGTCTATTGATCTTTTGATTCATAATCTGGGAGTTGGTTGGTGTTCATATTTGAGATGAACCCACGTCTTGGTTGGTTGAGTTTGATGTTGGAGTATGGTTGTGGTGGTGGACCATTGTGTTACTATTGTGGACCTTTGTGCTCTTATTGTGGACTATTGGTTACTATTGGTTACTATTGGTTGTGGACTATTGTGTTACTATTGTGCTCCTATTGTGGACTATTGGGTTACTATTGGTTGTGCTACTATTGTGTTACTATTGGGTTCGCTACCCCTGTGATTTGGGTTGATTACCCCTGTGGTTACTATTGGTTACTATTGGACTTCGGTCCCTGTGAGTGGGACTCATCACCCCGTCTGACTCGTGACTATTGACTTCTGACTTGTGGTGTGACTTGGTTTGATGGTTGGCTTGGTTTGGTTGGGAGGTTGGTATTGGGATGTCCTTCTTTGTTGGTTCTTATGAGTTCTTTGGATTGTTCGGTTGATACCTTGTCATTCTCTTGAGTTTGGATGTTCCCTTTTGGATTGTGTTCAGTTGGTATCTCATTTATGATTCGTTATGCACTATGCTTTCGTTATTGGTTATTGGCTTTATTTGATTGAGTCTTGGTTTGTGATTCGTTCAGTTTATCCTTGTTGAGTATCGGGTTGAACTATTGAACAGTTCGTTGGTGTTTATATTCTATATGGGTGTGTAAACCTATTTACAAGCTTATGTATATCTATATCTCCTTGCGGGTGTGAATGGTGGTTGCTTAGCATTCTTTTGCTAATGGTTCTTTGCGTGTTTTCCAGGTATGGAGTAGTTACATCGTGAGCGCGCTAGAGCTTTCCTATGAGGATGTTTAGCCTTAGTTGGTTCTGTTTAGACTTTGGTTTGTTGGCCTGTGAGCCGTGAGACATTATGACTCTGTTTAGTATTTTGAGTATTTCCTTTGGATAGTTGTGGATTATGTTGAGGATTATTATTACTATTACCGTTCTATGATATGACAGCTTAGTTTATCCTTGTGTTTAGCCTGTGCATCTAGGCTGTGATATACCTAGATGTGGCATGACGCCCTTAAGTTTAAATTGCTTCCGCTATGTTTGGTTTGTTGGTTGAGATTGGCAGCTTTTATGTTAAGTTTTAGCTATCTCAGCCTGTGTGAGGTTGGGGTGTCACACCATGGTCCACATCGCATTATGGATCCTAGATCAAAACGACGAGTGATACATAATTCATACTCCTAAAGTACATAATTTTATAACACAAGACACAAAAAATCACAACACAAACACATATACATGTTATATATTTATTATTTACTTATTTTTTAAATATAATTAGGTAAATAATTTTTGTTAATAGGCACAGAATTTCATAACACAAGACATATAAATTCATAACATAAGACACAATTACTAATTTGTTTCAAGTACAAAATTCACACTTGGTACAAGTTTTCATAATACAAGACACAAAAACTCACAACATAAGACACATTTACATGCACTAAAGTCCACAATATACTGTGAATCCCTGGTCAAGTTATCCCCAATAGTGGTTTTATCATGATGTTTTTAGAAAAAAGAAAGATAATGCGGAGGAGGGAGTGTGAAGAGAGAGAATGGATGAGGTTCTCATGAAAATATGAGGTTTTTGGCAGTGAAGTGGGCCCCACTATGAGGAGAAGAAATGCACCTCACAACACGTGAGGCACAACTCTCGGCACTAGGCGTGTGCAAGCATGTATATCTGTATTTTTTTTTTCAGATCTTTATATTTAATTTGTTTATTATTTTATTTTTTCCTTTTCTTTGATCACCTCTTTTCTAGTTACACTTACAAAAATTTTTCAAAAATTCACCTTTGATCATCTTTTTTAGTCGCACTTAAAAAATTCCTTATCACCACCGTACGCGCCTGTTGAAGACAAGATGAACATTGCTTTAATAAAATAAATAGAAAGGGCAATGAAGCATTCCATACTAAGATTAGTACATCCCGTACGAAGAGCTCGATAGCAATTGATCCTTAGTCAACCTATACGTGAGGATAGGGAGAATCCTTTGACAGATGCCCCTCAAACCTCTATATAACTTTAGAAAGTTATATGCCACCGCATAGGACGCGAATCAAAGAGTGGAATAGTCGTTCCATGATAAACCTTGTTACCGCGGGGATCGGTATGACCAAAGTATTAATAATGTGATGATTTAAAAATTTTATAATTTGTCTTTAAACAATTGTTATGCCGTGGACCCGGGTGCACCTTGCAAGGTGCACCCGGGTCCTTAAACGGCGTCGTTTTAGACGCTGGGTGTAACGGTGTTAGTGGCACCGTTACACCCAGCCAATCACATTATTTTTTTTTTTTTTTAAATATAAAATTCATCTTCTCGCGCAAGTTACGACCTTTGCATCAACGTTCTCCTCCCTTCGCCGATACACTCTACAAGCTTACAGCCATCACGTTCGCCGCCGATACACTCTGCAAACCCCATTCTCGCCGCCGATACACTCTCCATTCCGACGATACACTCTCCTTCTTCGCCATCACGTTCGCCGGAAGTTCACTGCAGCAGTTTTCGGATTTCAACGCCGACGAGCATTTCGCCGACGATCAGCAGTCGTTCACTGCAGCACTAGAGCACTCGTCCACTACAGCACTACAGCACCAAGCATTTCACCGACGATAAAGCAAGCAACATGTATTTCTTCACATTTTGGGATTTTAGTTCAAAAATTTTACGATATATTCAATGTTTTGTGATTCTTAATAGTTTAATGAGTTTCTCTGTGAATGTGAGGTTTTCAAAATGTGAATATGTCGAATATGAAGCGTGAAAATGGAGTTTCGAATGTCTAAATGCATAACATTGATAAATATAATTAAAAAACATATTGCCATTGAAAATGTGTGAATGTAGGGTGTTAAAACTGTGAATATAGAGCATTGCTTCTGTGAATGTAGTGATTTGAGTGTGTGAAAGCATACCAGTGTTGATATAGGTACTAAACATATTGCCCCTTAATGTGTGAATCTAGGGTTTTGAAAATGTGAATACACAGTATATGGTATGTGAATCTACTGTATTGAATGTGTGAATATGAACCTTTAAGAATGAAAATCTATGAATCTGTAGTTTACAATGTGTGAATCTGTAGTTTACAATGTGTGAATCTAATGTATTGAATCTGTGAATCTATAGTATTGAATGTGTGAATCTATAACAGGTAGTAATATAATTAAGGATATGTGTGGATATATAACTTTCAGAATGTGAATCTAATGTATTGAATCTGTGAATATATGGATATGAATGTGTGAATCTATAACAGATAGTAATATAATGTGTGAATATGAACCTTTCAGAATGTGAATCTAATGTATTGAATCTGTGAATCTATAGTATTGGATGTGTGAATCTATAACAGGTAGTAGTATAACAGGTAGTAATATAATCTGTTGTTTTCTAACTGTGAATATCTAGTATAGCTTATGTGAATATATAGTTTTCAATGTGTGAATCTATAGCCCTGTGGTGTTCTGTTTTTTATTTCTAAATTATTTAGTGTTACAATTGGCAGCAATGGTGAACACAAGAGCTATACTTTCCTCCGAAGCTGCAGAGGCAGCCAGTTCAGACTCGTCTATCCCAGTTGAAATAAGAACAAAACAGCGTAACGATAGGCCCTCTGCTGCTGAAAAACAAACGGGAAAGAGGAAAGCAGTAGAAAAAGGGGAAGCTGGTTGCGCTGAAAGGGCAGCAAAGAGAAAAGCTGCAACAAAAGATGAGGATGAAACTGTGGACAAACAACATAAGTCATGGAATACAAGAATGAGCCCGAAAAACGTGGTGGAGTTTGTCCAACAACTAACTGCTGAACAGAAAAGGGCCGTGGAAGAGATCGGCTTTGGAGGGATATTACACCTCCAACTGACAAAGAGTGAAGGCCCTCTGATGAAGTACTTGATTAGGCAGTTCGATATCTATCGCTCTGCAGTCCAACTTGAAGGGGGTGAATTGCTCATTATAGAAGAGGATGATGTTGAAAGAACCTTGGGGATCCCGCAAGGGAGGAATGTGGTTGAGGAGGCCACCAGATTTGAGCATCTGTCAGAAGATGCTGATAGTGCAGCATATGCCAAGCTTGTGGCATCCTGGAGGGAGAGATGGGGGATTGATGCTAAATCCCCAGTCACAACATCAATGCCCGGGCAAATTCTGGAAAGACGAGACCATGTAGACATGTTTAAACGCGACTTCGTCTTGTATATAGTATCAGCAATGCTCTGTGGCCACCAAGATAGGTGTTGCAACTTCAGGATTCTAAAATCCTTAATACACCTTGATCAAATCAAGACCTTCAATTGGTGTGCCTATACACACAAGTCCATGGTCAACTCCATCCAATCTTTCCAGAAGAATGACAAGCAATTCTTCACTGGACCCGTTGCATTCATCCTAGTAAGTTCACTTTATTTCGATTTTTCATTACTGTTTTTATAAAGTATTGACTTATTCATTTGTGAATCTAATGTATTGAATCTGTGAATATATGGATATGAATGTGTGAATCTATAACAGGTAGTAAATATAATGTGTGGATATATACCTTTCAGACTGTGAATCTAATGTATTGAATCTGTGAATATATGGATATGAATGTGTGAATCTATAACAGGTAGTAATATAATGTGTGGATATATAGCTTTCAGAATGTGAATATAATGTATTGAATCTGTGAATATATGGATATGAATGTGTGAATCTATAGTATTGAAGGTGTGAATATAATTCTAACTCCATGTCTTGTGCAGCTTGTGTACTTTGACCGAGTACAATTCAAGGGGATGAGAGTGAACAGAACATACCCAACCATTGTTGGTTGGAGTGCTGAACTTGCAAGGAAACGGGTTAGAGAAGAAAACAAGGCAGGATCATTTGGAAGGGGGACAGTGCTCCCTAGAATATCAAAACCTGCAGATATTGCTGCTGCCACCTCCGGGCAAACTGATCAACCCCCTGTTGCTGCGTTGAATATCCCATCATCAAGTGTTGATAAGGTTGCTGGGATCCTACAGAAGTTGGCTTCAACAGTAGGAGAGTTTGGTGAGGCTATGGCTGAAATAGGAAAGCAAGGAGCACCCGTAAATGTTATGAGGAAGACATTTTCGGGCTTATCAAACATGCTAAATGTAGCCAGCACCATAGAAGCCACTGCAACCCCAACATCCTCCCAGCTAGACGACATCTTTTTTGGTAGTGAAAGCTTCACTACGGCTGTGGATGCCCTTGTCGAGGCCTTTGAAAAGACAAGGAAGCAAATAGACCCTAATGCCCCTCCTTTTGACTTGGGGCTATCTCAAGCAACACAGCCATCAGACCAAAATGATGCTCCGACCTTTGATTTGGGGATCAGTCCATCACCAGCAGCAGCACAGCAACAGGAGGGAGATTTAGTGCTGACTCCACCACCACAGCCTGCACAGCAGCAAGGCACTGGTTTGGGGCTGACTCCAACACCTCCACCAGCACAGCAGCAGCAGCAGCAGCAGCAAGAGAAGGAGAAAGGGAAGGGGAAAGAGAAGGAGAAAGAGAAGGAGAAAGAGAAAGAGATAGAGGATGATGCAGGGGGACCGGGGCTTGATGCCCTGGTGGATAGAATTGCAGGGGAAGCCACAGAAGACGCAACATTTTCAACCCCTGCGGTGACTAGAGTTCCTTTCCAAAGGACTGAGTCCCCTGCTGATGAATTTGATAGGTAATGGAATACTTTTACTTAGCAAACTCTAGAACTCAGACTACAAACAACGATCTTAGTACTATGTTTTTGTCAATCTATACAATGGCTGTAAAAGTTAGCAATGAAGCTTCAATACTATATTACTATATATTCACAAACTGACCAATATATATTCACAGATATCCTTAATTATATTCACACCTTCAATACTATAGATTCACAGATTCAATACATTAGATTCAAAGTTTACAAGGTTCATATTCACATATTTCAAAAATTAAAAGTAGTATCTGTTATAGATTCACACATTCATATCCATATATTCACAGATTCAATACATTAGATTCACATTCTGAAAGGTATATATCCACAGATATCCTTAATTATATTACTACCTGTTATAGATTCACACCTTCAATACTATAGATTCACAGATTCAATACATTAGATTCACAGTTTGGAAGGTTCAAATTCACACATTTCAGCGATACTTGTTCACATATTTCAAAAATTAAAGTAGTATCTGTTATAGATTCACACATTCATGTCGATATATTCACACCTCCAATACTATATATTCACAAACTGACAAGTATATATTCACAGATATCATTCATTATATTACTATATGTTATAGATTCACACATTCATATCCATATATTCACAGATTAAATACATTAGATTCACAGTTTAAAAGGTTCATTATATTACTATATGTTATAGATTCACACATTCATATCCATATATTCACAGATTAAATACATTAGATTCACAGATACTTGTTCACACAGATTGTGAACATAGACATAACAAGGTCTGAATATATGGTTCTATATTTGGTAAGCATAAGCTTCTATTTTTTGTTGACTAAATACTTCTATTATGTGAACACAGTGCATTAGCCGAGAGCGAATCCGACGTTGAGGATGTCATTACACGAAAGA
>CP025653.1:14123146-14149179 GCA_003576665.1 Ipomoea trifida
TACAGATTCACACATTATGAACTACAGATTCATACCTGATACTCTGTTTTGCAGTGATGGGGTATTCATGTTTGGATTCACACTTATACAACTATAGATTCACAGTTACATAGTGTTAGATTCACACCTTATGAACTACAGATTCACACATTGTGAACTACATATTCATACCTGATACTCTGTTTTGCAGTGATTGGTATTCATGTTTGGATTCACACTTATACAACTATAGATTCACAGTTACATAGTGTTAGATTCACACCTTATGAACTACAGATTCACACATTATGAACTACAGATTCATACCTGATAATCTGTTTTGCAGTGATGGCAGAGGCAGTAGATGAACTAAGTTTACACGTTGATGGCTCATCTTCGATTGCAGGTTTTAAGTTTGGATTCATGTTTGATGAATTGTATAGATTTATGTTTGTTTTTTCGAATTTAGGATTTATTTTTAGATTGATTATGTAACCATGTATTGAGTTTTACGCTTATACTCTGTTTTATTTTTTCATATTTGTAGTGAATGCAGATTTAGTTGTTGGCTCAACAAGCAATGATCAAGGCTGTATAAATGCTGAGGATTCTACTTCAATTCCAGGTTTTTTTTTTAAAATTGTTTTTTAGAGTAAAATTAGTGATTCATATTGATTTACGATTTTTATGTGTAGTTGTGTGTAATAGTGTTTGATGTGTGAATATAGAGCATAGGACTTGTGAATATATAGTTTTGAATGTGTGAATGCATAACAGTGTTGATATAATTGCTAAACATATTGCTCCTGAAATGTGTGAATCTAGAGGTTTCAAAATGTGAATACACAGTATATGGTATGTGAATCTAGTGTATTGAATGTGTGAATCTATAGAATATATTTTCCATTAGATTGCTTTTTAATTATTTGTTTTCTTTGGTATGTTTTTCCATACTTGAGGTTATATTTCATATGTGCAGTTGATCAAGATTTGGTGGGTATTGTAGTAAGTAATGGTGATGAAGCGTTCATAAGGTGTGAATCTATCACTATGTAACTGTGAATCTATACTTGTATAAGTGTGAATCCAAACATGAATACTAAATTCGAAAAAAACCTGCAATCGAAGATGAATCCAAACATGAATCTACTGTCTCTGCCATCATTGAAGAAGAATTGCAAAGAAGAATTACGATGGTGAATGATAGAACTGCAATGATGAATCAAACAAAGGCGATGAATCGTTTTGCGAGAATTGCGGCGATGATGAATTGCCGCAATGGTGAATTCCGAGAATTGCGACGATGATGAATGACTGTAATGCGATGAATTGGCTTAGCAATGGTGAATGAGGCGATGATGAATTGCGGCGATGGTGAATTCCGAGAATTGCGACGATGATGAATGACTGGAGTGCGATGAATTGGCTTAACAATGGTGAATGACTGGAGCGGCGATGATGAGTGACTGGAGCGGCAATGACGAATTGCTTAGCAATGGTGAAGGACTGGAGCGGCGATGATGAATGACTGGAGCGGCAATCGTGAAGGACTGGAGAGCGATGATGAACGGGACAACCGCCGTTAACGCCGTTAATGAACAATTTTTTTTTTTTAAAATAGTAAAACGACGCCGTTTAAGGACCCTGGTGCACCTTGCAAGGTGCACCCGGGTCCACGGCATAAATTGCCGTCTTTAAAGGACAAATGCACATAATTGGGCCGGAAAAGCACAAATTACATTCCAAAATCCAAATCATAACATAACGTCAGCCCAAGTTCCATCATCTGATATTCTGAATCAAGAACATACTAGAACGTTGCAGAAGTATGGAAATGGAAGATTGTAGAACCTGCTGTTCAAACTTCACATAGATTCTTCATGAATCATCTTTTCTCATATATAAACACCGTTCATGCTCCTCCATTTTCGCATCGAAAGTGAACAAGTTCAAGCTAAGCATTCCTCAAATCATTGTACTCTCAGTCAGCTATTACCAGAAGAATTCTTATTCAATTAAGAAAATGTCTTTGATTCCAAGCATCTTTGGAGCTCGCCGGGGCAACATTTTCGATCCCTTCTCTCTAGACCTGTGGGATCCTTTCGAAGGGTTCCCGTTTTCCAGCGCCGTCGCCAATGCCCCGGGCGGCTCGGCGGGGGAAACATCGGCCTTCGCCAACGCCCGTATTGACTGGAAGGAGACGCCGGAGGCTCACGTATTCAAAGCAGATCTGCCGGGGCTGAAGAAGGAGGAGGTGAAGGTAGAAGTGGAGGAAGGGAAGGTTTTGCAGATCAGCGGAGAGAGGAGCAGAGAGCAGGAGGAAAAGAACGACAAATGGCACCGTGTGGAGCGGAGCAGCGGTAAGTTCCTAAGGAGGTTCCGGCTGCCGGAGAATGTGAAGATGGATGAGGTGAAAGCTTCGATGGAGAATGGAGTGCTCACTGTGACTGTTCCCAAAGTGGAAGTTAAGAAACCTGAAATCAAAGCCATTGACATCTCTGCTTAAACGTCTGATTTCGTGTGTATCAAATTTTGAATAAGTGCTGAACAAATGCTGTGTATTAAGAAAATGAGTTCTTAAAATGTTGTAATCTTTCTTGTCCAAAAAAAAATAAACGGTAAAACTGCTTATCAGTAAATCCATATATTATTTTTATATGAATAACTCTGCCACATCCTTTCACCATAGCAAAACTTTTTCGCCAGGAAGATGGTTTGTTTCATAACGACTGTTCACCTTTTTTTTTTTTTTTTTTTTTTTTTTTTTTTAATGGTTGAACAAGTTATTAAAGCTACAATAATCCTGACACCATATAGTGATCACGCCGCTATGTGATTCATTATATCCTAAGTCGCCGTTTATGAACAATGGCGAGTAGTCGGTCGACGTTTCTGTAGGATTATTTCTAACTTCGCCGTTTCTGGACAATGGCGAGCAGTCAATCGACGTCTCTGTAGGATTTTCGTCTTGATTAAAAAGAGACGATATGATCTCTTCTGAGTCGGTTTTTCACCTCTTTCTTTCGCCTCTTGCTTCCTAAACAGTTCGAACTATTGAGCCTCCGTGCCATGCTGGTTCAGGCAACCGGCCAACCCTAGCTCATTCTTGATTTTGAATAAGTTTTTGAAACATTATCTCCAAATTTCGAGGCCGGATTTCATTTTTTTTTTGGAGCTAAAGAAAGAACTATGATATCTTCTCTTTATCCAGGGACATCAGTTAAGTTTTTCTCAAAAATCAATTTTTTTCTCTTTTATTTTTGCGCGATTAACGTGAGCCTGATGAAGTAGCTGAAGTAGCTAGCTAAGAGGGCAGAGAGAGCTTTGGAGAGAAAACTGATGTTGAGTTCATTATGATTGGTAAAAGTGTGTGTAGCAAGAAGCTAACTGCACGTTTATATACAAAGCAAAGAGCAGTTATAACTGCCAAAAGAAAGGCTAAAAGACTAGAAAGTCCCTAAGGCTGCTTAGCTTTTGAGACTTGAGTCTTGATTACTTCATCATCCCCCCGTAAGCTGGAGCATGAAGGTCTTGAAGGCCCAGCTTAGAGTGGAAGGTGTCAAACAGTGGCTTGGTGAGAGCCTTTGTAAATCCATCTGCAATTTGTTTGTGAGAAGGAATACTTAGCAACTTGATCACTCCTTCATGAACCTTTTGCCTCACAACATGGCAATCAATTTCAATGTGCTTGGTGCGTTCATGGAAGACATAGTTCTCCCCAATTGCAACAGCAGAGTTATTGTCACAGAACAAAGGAATGGGAATGCTGCTGTCTGCTTTTAAATCTGCCAATAGGTATAACAACCACTGTATTTCACACACTGTTGAAGCTAAGGCTCTATACTCAGCTTCAGATGAAGATCTTGAAACAGTGGCCTGTTTCTTTGTCTTCCAAGAAATGAGAGATTCACCAAGGTAAATACAATATCCTGTGATGGACTTCCTTGTTTCTGCACAAGTAGCCCAGTCTGAATCAGAGAAGCCTTGTAACTTGATTTGAGACTTAGAGTCATAGAATAACCCTTTCCCAGGTGCACCTTTAAGGTATCTCAATACTCTATGAGCTGCAACCAGATGTGTATCTCTAGGCTTATCCACAAATTGGCTTAGCTGTTGGACAGCATAACAAATGTCAGGTCTAGTATTTGTCAAATACATAAGCTTGCCAACTAGTCTTCTAAAAGTATCAGGTCTGTCAAGCAACATGCCATCAGTGTGTGTGAGTCTTTGCCCTGGAACACATGGTGTTTTTGCAGGTTTGGCATCCAAGAAGCCATTTTCTTGCAAGATTTCTAGGGTGTACTTCTTCTGACACAGATTTAGACCACTGGAATTTCTGGATGCCTCAATTCCCAGAAAATAGTTGAGCTTGCCAAGATCTTTGATTCTGAAAGAGGTGTCCAATAACTGTTTCAGCTTTGTGATTTGAGTATTATCTATTCCAGCTACCAAGATATCATCCATATACACTAATAAAGCCATGAAAGAGTGTTGGGATGTGTTTGTGAACAATGAAGGATCAGCTGTTGACTGTTGGAAACCATTGTTCTGTAGGAACTTGGTTAGCTTGGCATTCCACTGCCTACTAGCCTGCTTTAGGCCATACAATGATCTTAACAGCTTACATACTTGATTAGGTCTATCACTTTTGAACCCTGGAGGTAACACCATATACACTTCTTCCTCCAAGTCTCCATGTAGGAAGGCATTGTTGATATCTAGCTGCTGAATATCCCATCCTTTAGCAACTGCCACAGCCAAAAATGTCTTGATTGTGGTCATTCTGGCCACAGGACTGAAGGTTTCAGTATAATCAACCCCTAGTTGTTGAGTATAACCTTTGGCAACCAATCTAGCCTTGTATCTCTCCACTGAACCATCTGCTTTATGTTTGATTTTGTATACCCATCTACATCCAATAGGAGATTTTCCTGTAGGTAAATCTGTCAAGGTCCATGTTCTGTTCTGGACTAAGGCATCAATTTCAGCCTGCATGGCTTGCTGCCATGCTTCACTTTGAACTGCTTCCTTATAAGATCGTGGCTCATGTGTAGAGATAATGGATGAGATATATGAGGATATGCTGTCATGTGATATGAATCTATGTATGGGATGAGGAGATGTTCTCATACCAGTTTTGTTTCCCATCAATGATTGACAGTAGTAGTCTTGTAGTCTTTGGGGTACAGTCCTTACCCTTGCTGATCTTCTAGGCTGTGACAGTTCACTATTATTCTGTGATGGTGGGCTGTCATTACTAACATCATTGTCTATCTGCTCCTCATTAACCTCATTGTGCTCACTGTGACCACAATTTTCATTATCAGAAAGTCTGTTGCCATCTTCTGCCAAAATTTCAGAACCAGACCTGCTCACAGGTTCTTCTGCCAAGATTTCAGAACCAGATCTGCTCACAGGTTCTAAGAAAGAATCTGTCTCAACTGAAGTGGGCACCAATGGTAAAGATGGAATGACTCTTTCATCTTTATTGAACTCTGCTGTGACCCCTGGGCCTTGCCCCTTGAAAGGATAGACCTGTTCTTGAAATTTCACATCTCTGGAAACAAAAACAGTGTTGTTAGTGATGTCATATAAAATGTAGCCCTTCACATTAGCAGGGAATCCCAGGAAAACACATCTCCTTGCCCTTGGTTGAAATTTGTTTCTCCCTTGTGCAACTGTTGCACCATAGCATAAACAACCAAAGGATTTGAATTGGTCATAATCAACAGCTTTCCCAGTCAATAACTCAAAAGGAGCATGGCCACCATTCACATCAGTGGGGAGTCTATTTATGATATATGAGGCATGTAGAACACAGTGCCCCCAAAACTTGATGGGCAGTCCAGATTGGAACCTTACACTACTACAGAAAACACATTTAACGTCGCCTAAATAACGTCGGTTTTTTAAAAAACCGACGTCAAATATTTACGACGTCGGTTTTACTAAAAAACCGACGTTGAATAATTTTTAAAAAATTACGATAACAATACGACGTCGGTTCTTTACAAGAACCGACGTCGTATTGTTATGTACGACGTCGGTATGCTTCAAACCGACGTCGTATTGTTATGTTCAAACCGACGTCGTACAGATTTATTTGTTTTTTATTTATTTATTTATTTATTTAACACAGACTAACAGATCTCCTTCTCACGCACAGATAAGACTCAGTCCTCTTCATCCCTTCTTCGTTCTCACGACTTCACGCACAGATCTCGCATATATCTCGCGCCTTCACCACGTAGCCTTCATCCCTTCTTCGCTCTCATGACTTCACGCACAGATCTCGCACATATCTCACGCCTTCACGTACAGCAGCCTTCACGTAGCCTTCATCTCTATTTTTTAACCTTCACGCACAGCTCAACGACGCAGCGGAGCGGCGAGTGGCAAGCAGCGAAACTCCAGACCATCTGAAGAAGCAGTGACGACGACGTGACCTCTGTCTCCGGTCGTCTCCTTCAGGTACGTATACATCTTCATTATTATTATTATTATTATTATTATTATTATTATTATTTATTATTATTATTAGATATTCATTCCTATATCTCTCTCTACATATGCGTATGTATAATAACGTTGTTTTATACAAATGGGAATGCAGATGTGGTTGGACTTGATACAAAAATCCAAAGATGGAGGCTTAGATGTCATCGAAACTTATGTTTGTTGGGACTTGCATGAACCAACTCGTAACCAGGCTCTGTTTTTTTTTTTTTCCTGGGAATTTCTAGTTTTAGATGTTTGGACTAATCTTGCATTTAGATTAGTTTGAGCTTCTCTGTTTATCATTATTAATTAAGCTTACTAGTTGATAATTCCTTTTGAAAATATGTTTGTCCATTACAATTCCTTATGATTTCAAGCTCAAAATTGGATAGTTAAAGATTTGTCCATTCTGCAGTATGATTTTGAAGGGAGGAAAGATTTGGTCAAGTTTGTGAAATTGGTTGGGGAAGCAGGTTTAAATGTTCATCTGAGAATTGGGCCTTACGTCTATGCTGAGTGGAACTATGGGTAAATAATTATAAAACCACATAAGGGCGTCGGTTATTAAAGATAACCGACGCCGTATGTATTAATATTTTTTTTAATACTAAACGACGTCGGTTTTGGTTCAAAACTGACGTCGTTTATTATTATTTTTTTAAAAGTATAAGATACGACGTCGGTTATTCTTAATAACCGACGTCGTATCCTAATATTTTTATTTTTTAAAAATTAAACGACGTCGGTTTTTCTTAATAACCGACGTCGTTTATTAATTTTAAAAAATAAAAAATACATACGGCGTCGGTTTTTACAACCGACGTCGTATCATTTATATACAACGTCTGCCAGATTGACGTCGATTTTTAACCGACGTTAAAAGTGCTAAAAAACTGACGTTAAAGGTGTTTTCTGTAGTAGTGTTAGAGCCCTGGCCACATTCAAAACATGTTGATGTTTTCTCTCTGCCACCCCATTCTGTTGGGGTGTGTACACACAAGATTTTTGGTGAACAATTCCTTTCTCATTAAAAAAGGAATTCATTAAGAACTCACTCCCATTATCTGTTCTTACTACTTTGATCTTAGCTGTAAATTGAGTGTGCACATAGTTGTAGAAGTTTTGAAATATGCCTTTAACCTCTGATTTGGTTTTCATTAAATGCAGCCAGGTAAATCTACTGCAATCATCAACTATTGTTAAAAAATAGTGCTCTCCTTTAAGAGATGCCACAGCAAATGGACCACAGACATCCATATGAATCAGATCAAAGCAGTTTTCAGCTCTAGAAATACTAACAGGAAAGGCAGATCTCTTATGCTTAGCTAGGTGGCAGGCATCAAAACAAAAGCAGATTGTTTATAGCAGAAATCAGACTTTATTCCATTCAAAGAGGTTATCTTATTTACAGGATAGTGACCTAGTCTGTTGTGCCACAGTTCTGCTATCAAACTATTACACTGAATATTTGCAGATTTATTAACACTTTGAATCTTCATCTTGACAACAGGAGGCTGACTGATCAAGTATAAGCCATTCCTTTCCTTAGCAAAACCATCCACCTTCCCAAGGGGTCCCTGAATATTGCAAGAATCAGCTTCCAAAACAAGTTTACATCCTGTTTGTTTAGTCAATTTGCTAACAGACACAATATTGAAGGTAAAGCTTGGGATGTACAGCACATTCTTAAGCACTATGTTCTCATTAAGTCTGATTTGTCCAACACAATTAACATTGACAGCTTCCTCATTGGGCAATTTCACAGATATACCTTGAATCTTGTGATATGTTTCAAAATACCCTAAAGAGCATGTGATATGGTCTGTAGCACCTGAATCTAATATCCATGTTGTATTTAAGTTTAAAACAGCATTGATATGTAGATTAGGAATGAGATTACCTTCATTCTGATTTCCTTCAACATCTTTGAAATCTGATTTGATTCCAGAGTTAGCAACTGTCATAACAGCATTGCTTGTGGCTTGGCTTCCTTTATTCTGATTCTGCAAGATAGATACCAACCTTTGAAATTGGTCAGAGGACAGCCCAATATCACCAACTTGGTTCACAGATGCACTTGAGGTTTGTGGTGCATCTTGAAATTGTTTATTCTTGGATTTATAACATGCTACCCAACCAGGGGGGTAACCATGCTTCTTAAAGCATTTCTCTATAGTATGTCCAAGCATGCCACAGTATGTGCACTTAGGCACATTTCTCCCACCAGTGTTGGTGAACTTCTTCCTGTTATTAAGAGCTGAAACTGCCACAACAGATTGTTCTTCTGTAGATTGGTTTGGAAAATTCTGAATAGCATTTGCTTGAGTGAACTCATTGCTCCTTTGGTTGATTGATCCTTTGATTTTCCTTTCCAATTTCAGAGTCATGTTCAGAACCCTCTCCATATCAGGGATAGGATCCATCACCAACACTCCAGACTTAACAGTCTCATACTCTTCATTCAATCCTTCCAGAAAACGAATTATATGATCTTCCTCTCTCTCTTTTTGCATCCTCATCAAGAGAGTACAAGTACATCTAGGCGTACACTCACATAACAACAAAGGTCTCAACACATTCAATTGCTGCCACATAGCATTGCTTTTGGTGAAATATTCATTAACAGTCAAATTTCCTTGAACATTCCTATAAATTTCATTCTGAATTTCTGAAATTCTGTGTGGATCAGACTGTGAGTACCTTTTATGAAGAGCACTCCAAATTTCTGAGGCCGTATCGAAGTACATTACGCCGTCGGCAATGCTAGGGTTAACCGATCTCAGGATCCACGATGAAACAATTCGATTACACCTTCTCCATGACGCAAACTTTGGATCGTTTTCCTCTGGACTAGGAATACTTCCATTGACAAAACCGAATTTATTCTTGACCTCCAGTGCGATCTTCATTGATCTACTCCAAGAAGAGTAGTTGAGCTCAGACAAAAGAGGTGAAACGAGGCTTACATTGGGGTTTTCTGTAATGTGAACAAAGAAGGGATCATCAAATTGATCGTTGTGCTGATTCGTCGCTGTCTGGTTCGACGAAGTTCCGGCGTTCTCTGCTTCAATTCCATGGCCGTCCTCTTCCTTCATCACTGCCGCCGCATAGCTGCGGTAGCGCTCTGATACCATGATGAAGTAGCTGAAGTAGCTAGCTAAGAGGGCAGAGAGAGCTTTGGAGAGAAAACTGATGTTGAGTTCATTATGATTGGTAAAAGTGTGTGTAGCAAGAAGCTAACTGCACGTTTATATACAAAGCAAAGAGCAGTTATAACTGCCAAAAGAAAGGCTAAAAGACTAGAAAGTCCCTAAGGCTGCTTAGCTTTTGAGACTTGAGTCTTGATTACTTCATCAGAGCCATGCATGTAAAATAATGCTTCATTCACTGCATATCAGTATCAATCCCCCATAAACCTAGTATGTGTAAACATTTCTTAATCTGTGTTCCTATTCTTAGTGTGTAGTCCAATTGTTATATCACCACCATTGCGTATCTTTATAGGCTATATATAAGATTATAAAGCTTCATCTATTTACATAGAGTCCATAATAGGGAATCAATAGATACGTTGACTGCATACTACAAATATGTTTCATGGCATTAGGAGGAGATATACTCGAATCTGTTTCATGGCATTAGGAGGAGATATACTCGAATTTAAATGCCAAGAAATCCCATAAAATGGAATGATCTTCATTATAATCCACGTACTAGTGAGACTGAACTAGAAGTTCAAAAATAATTTATTTGCAATATTAACAAATAATCTGCCAAATATATATACCGATAACACATATATACACTGATCATGTTGATCAGAAAAGAGTGACAAAGTCTCATATATAATTCCCAAATTGGACCAAATATATTTATCTCGATACTCCTTGACTCCAAAAGTGGAGAAATTCTATCGGTTTAAGAGATATGAAACATAATACTAAATCTAGTAAAGAAGCATTGTCACTCTTGTCTTAAAAAGAATTTTGTCCTGAAGACATTTGTCCAGACGACGAAAACCGGCCCTAGTAAGGTGCACCAAACAAACATAATACTAGGGATGCAGAACGATTATATTTTAATATTTAGAAAATATCAACGATTTAATTGATTTAAAAATTATCATGAATTTGGGAGAAAATTATATATTATAGTTGTCGATAACACAAACCTATATAATTGCTCATTTAAATAAACTGAATCTAGGTGAGGTGCTAGATGCATCATCATTATTTAATATTTAAAGGAGCAATTAAAGCATAGCTCAACTCGCTAAAATATATTGTCTTGATAAAACGTATACCATTGAATGTTAACCCTGTTGGTTATAAATGGGTGTTTGTACAAAAAAAAATGAAAATGATGAGATAATATGTACGTTTAATGATGAGATATATGTGTCATTATGAATTCTTTAAAGAATTACGAATGGAGTTATTACCCTCATTTAGAAGGGATAATATGTACCATAAGCGTTCTTTATTGAGTTGTAAATGAGCGTAGAATTGCTAAATTTATTTGAGAAATCTTTGATTGACTTATAAATGAAAGATTGGAAATCTCACAAAATATTTGTTGTAATAGTACAAAAGGTTTAACTTAACTTGAAATAAGTAAAGCAAATTAACTGAGTAATTTCCTCCTGAAGTAGGAAAATGTTAAAATGAATGCCATTAGGTACTCATTAAGGGGATATTAATCAAATTATTATCTCAATCTATATATGTTGGTGTTATAAACATCGTAAAGAGCTTAATGGTATTAGCTCTAAAAACGAATTTTAGAAATAAAAAGGGACTTGGAAAACCAAGTATCACCTCGACCTACAGATCGAGTATTTCCTTGAAAGGAATTTTATACACTAGTTTGTCTAATTTTAGAAAAATGTCTTTGACACATGGATAAGTACCATTGACTTATCACAACAATGGTTGTCTAATAATCTTTTGAAGTAGATAAAAGACCATTTAGACTCAAAAATGATAATGAGGAAATTTTGGAACTCGAAGTCCATTACTTCATTACTATTGGAACACTATTGTAGAACCAGAAGTTTTATGATCATATTTGGATTGACATTGTCCTTACAATGAAATCAACTATAACTCCTAATGCCTCAAATATCCTCTAGGATCTCCAATTTAAAATTTATGTGATAAATCAATGTGTGTTTCTCATAGATCACTTGGTGTTGACTTCTTTTGATCTCCATAATACAAAATTCTAAACTAGTTATATGTGTTCTACCTTCACTGACTTATGGAGGACAATAAAAGTGTGTTTTAAGTGGGTATAATTAAGGAATATTGGCTATATTCAACCTACATAAGCTCTAGAAGAATCACGAGAATCGTTGCATAAAATGTTAACTTATAGTGACAATCTTGAAGATTGCCATATCATCTCCTCTACACTCCATTTGAAATAGTTATTCTACTTTAAGAAATGTAGAACTTGAAGATTGTTATCTTTAGGGGGGAGTTGAGAACTACATTTTACTTAAATTAATCCTGAAGATTGAGTCTTAAAAGACTAACACGTTGTACTTTAGCAACATATGAATACATATATACATACCATGTACTCTTTTCCTCACTAGATTTTTTTCCATTGCGTTTATTCTTGTGTGGTTTTAACGAGGCATGAGCATGATATACTAAACAGGAGAAAGTTACAAATAAATGCTTAAATAGACGAACCCCGAAATCCTGAAAATTATGCCCTGAAGGCTTATGATTGTACTATTTTTCCCTTAACTAAGTTTTCCCACGGGGTTTTCTTAAGTTAAGGTTTTTAACGAGGCAATCAGAAAGGTTGTTGTCATCTAGGGGAGCAACAATATCTCGATACACATAAATTACTAGTCCAGAAGACCAACAACTTTTATAGATCCTGAAGATTAAATCCAGAAGATTGTGGTTGCACTCATGTTCTTAACTAAGTTTTTCCCACAAGGGTTTCTTAGTTAATGTTTTTAATGAGGTAACCAAATACAATATGTGGTTTTTACAAGTATCATGTACTATTTTCTTCAACTAGGTTTTTCCTACGTGGTTTTCCTAGTGAAGTTTTTAACGAGGCATGAAAATATTCGAATATAAATCATTTTTTTATTATCTAGCTTTTTCCCACAGGATTTTCCTAGCAAGTTTTTTTTAACCATGCAAGATCGTGAACAAATAATGTCCAAGTGAGAGTGTTATAAATAATATATTCAATGTGGCCATTATTATGTAACCGTTGTGACGGTCATCATAATTAGTATTGTTATTATTACTCATATATTATATATACATGCAGGTTTCCCTCTTGTAAAATTGATGATGATGAATAAGAATTATTTCCTTCTCTTTGTCTCCATTCTCTCTGTTATAGTAGCTTATAGATCTCCTGCAATTCACCATTCACTGGTTAGGAACTAAAGGCGAACGGACACAACAAACAACTTTATAACAAATAGATGTTACTAATATTCTAAAATAATTAAATAAAAAATATTTAGCGACACTTAATAATTAACACAAATATTTTAAAAAATAAATAAAGAAAAATATTTCGCAACAATTAATAATTGTCACTATTATTTATAAAAGAATAAATATATAAATTTTTAGTTATAAGCACAAGCACACATAATTGGGCCGAAAAATTAATAGCACAAATTATATTCGAAATCATAATGTAACATCAACCCAAGTTCCATCATCTGATATTCTGATTCAAGAAAATACTAGAACATTTTAGAACCTGCAGTTCACACACTTCACACAGATGCTTCATGAATGCTCCGGCATCATCTTCTCTCATATATAAACACCGTTCATGTTCCTCCATTTGTGCATCGAAAGTGAACAAGTTCAAATTAAGCATTCCTCAGCTCGTTGTACTCTCAGTCAGCTATTACCACAAGAATTCTCAGCTCATTCAATCAAGAAAATGTCTTTGATTCCAAGCATCTTTGGAGCTCGCCGGAGCAACATCTTCGATCCCTTCTCTCTAGACCTGTGGGATCCTTTCCAAGGGTTCCCGTTTTCGAGTGCCGTCGCCAATGCCCCCGGCGGCTCGGCGGGGGAAACATCGGCCTTCGCCAACGCGCATATTGACTGGAAGGAGACACCGGAGGCTCACGTATTCAAGGCGGATCTGCCGGGGCTGAAGAAGGAGGAAGTGAAGGTGGAAGTTGAGGATGGGAGAGTTTTGCAGATCAGCGGAGAGAGGAGCAGAGAGCAGGAGGAAAAGAACGACAAATGGCACCGTGTGGAGCGGAGCAGCGGTAAGTTCGTGAGGAGGTTCCGGCTGCCGGAGAATGCGAAAATGGATGAGGTGAAAGCTTCGATGGAGAATGGAGTGCTCACTGTGACTGTTCCCAAAGTGGAAGTTAAGAAACCTGAAATCAAAGCCATTGACATCTCTGCTTAAATGTCTGATTTCCTGTGTATCAAATTTTGAATCAAGTGCTGAGTGTATTAAGAAAATGAGTGCTTAAAACGTTGTAATTTTTCTTGTACGAAAGAACTATTTATTTGTGTGTCTGTTGGATTTTTCAGTATAATATATATTACTACGTATATATTAATGTTTTAATTGTGTGTTGCCATATTAAATAGTTTGGTTGAAATGATTAGAATTTGTAGGTATAGTATGCATATCGCCCATAATAATATTAATACACTATCTAAGTTTTTGAGTCAAGCATAACTCTGTAAAACTTTTAAAATAATCTGCACTCAGAACTATTAATACATTTATTTAAGATTTTGAGTTAAATATACCTCTGTAAAATTTTTAAAATGAACTGCACTCAGAACTAGAAACCGGAAGCACAAGGGAGAGGAAGTGCTCACACAGATCACAATGGTAAAAGCCCACTACAAATTAAACTATCAAATATATGGATAGCTAACCTAAAACTATTCTTTGATACTTTTTACTTTTCCTGAAATTGTTATATATTAAGAAGATCATTTCAATCCCAGACTATACAAGTTCCAATCGATGAAGGAGGTTGTTAAGAAGAAATATAAATACTATGTACCTTGGATCAAAAGAAATACATACTCGTGAAAAGCTGAAAAGGGAAAGTCTAATGTGAAGACAAAATCAGAACTCAGAAGGCAATTGTATAATTGAATAATTCAAACTCAAAGGCTACCACCATATTATCTAAGCCCCCGGATGCTTCTCTAACTCACAAGTAAATAGAGTATTAGAGTATAAACTGATTGTAAGTTGTATTCAATACTGAAAGTTAACCCACTATAAATAGTGTACAAAGGAGAAGGAATAGTGAGAAGTTACAACTAAGCTAGTCTACAGGAATGAAAATAGAGCTAACAAACTACTAAGGAGAATATTAGCCACATATAGGCTTAACACGCCCCCGCAAGATCGAGGATCCGTCGGAGACTCCGATCTTGGACCGGAAGTGAAGAAAAAGGTGACGACCCAGCGGTTTGGTAAGTAGATCTGCCAGCTGAGCAGTTGAGGGAATATGTTGCACAACCAGCGTACCATTAGCAACCAAATCTCGAACAAAGAAGTAGTCCAATGCCAGATGTTTCATGCGCGAGTGGAAGACTGGATTTTTGCAAACGTAGGTGGCACTCAAATTGTCACAGAAGATGACTGGAGGGTTAAGCAGACTCAACTTAAGTTCTTGTAAAAGACTCTTAACCCAGAGAACCTCTGCAGCTGCATTCGCCAAGGCTCGGTACTCGGTTTCGGTCGACGACCGAGAGACGGACTTCTGACGCGTGGACTTCCAGGAAATAAGATTACCACCCAGGTACACTAGGTACGCGGTAGTAGAGCGACCGGCAGTGGTGCAACCTCCCCAATCAGAATCAGTATACACGCGCAGCGACAACGGTTGGCCAGCCCGAAGGACCAAACCATGGCATACTGTTCCTTTGAGATAACGCAGAAGTCGTTTAGCAGCCTGCCAGTGACACTCGGAAGGTGCATTCATAAATTGAGAGAGCCGATTAACTGCAAATGCCATATCAGGTCGTGTGACCACCAAATACTGAATTAAACCAAGGAGGCGGCGAAACTGAGTTGCATCAGCCCGAGCACTGTCAACCTGCATGGGCAACAACTTTTCTGAAGCAGCCAATGGTGTGGAAACATCCTTTGCACCATCCATTTTAAACTGTGTCAGTATATCAGTGATATATTGGCTCTGCGACAAGAAAATTCCATCAGCAGTAGGAACAACCTCCACGCCCAAAAAGTGATGCAAGGCACCTAGGTCCTTAAGAGCGAATTGCACCGAGAGGGTCCGTATAAACTGATCAAGCCACTGAGTATTGTTGCCTGTTAACAAGATATCATCCACGTACACCAAGAAATAAATGACACCATTAGTGGAATAAATAAATAGCGAAGCGTCTGCCTGCGACTTAGAGAACCCACAATTTAGTAAAAATTTTGAAAGCTCCTGGTACCACGCCCGGGGTGCCTGTTTAAGGCCGTACAGAGCTTTGGTTAACTTACATACATGATTCGGGAAGAGAGGATCAACGAAACCTGGTGGCTGTTCCATGTATACCTCCTCATATAATGTTCCATTTAAAAACGCATTATTAATATCCAACTGTCGCAGACCCCAGCGATTACTTAACGCAATGGTCAAAACCACACGGATGGTGATAGGTTTCATAACCGGACTATATGTCTCAAAGTAGTCACGGCCAGCAGTCTGCAAGAATCCCTTAGCGACAAGCCGTGCTTTATACCGATCCACCGAGCCATCCGATTTGCGCTTGACACGGTACACCCACTTACAACCGATCGGGACACCGGCTCCTCAGGATACAAGCTGCCAGGTGTTTTTGCAACGCAGAGCTTCAAACTCCTCATCCATGGCTTTCCTCCACCGAGGGTCTTTCAGTGCCTGAGCGACGGTAGAGGGCTCTAAAGTAGGAGGTAAGGGGTGAGCTGTGGTTTGGTTGATAACATAATCGGTGTACCTAGGATTAGGACGACGATTTCTGGTTGACCGACGCACACCAGATTGCTCGGCAGTGGTGTCGGTCTGTAGAGACGCAGAAGTAGTGGGTTCGGAAGGGGGTTGATTTACTGGTTGGTCATTCTCCGAAACAGTGGGCGATGAACCGGACGGAGAAGAAGTAGACGAGGTAGGAGCAGACGGGGAATTGGACGGTGAGTTGTTACTGGAATGCACCTGGCTATTGTTATTAGGGGCACCAGGTGCGTCTAGGGGTGAAGGCACAGCCGCTGCAAAAGAAGAAGACGACTTGAACAAGACCTATTTAGGTGAGGTGTTTTGGATACCTGTTGCAGCTCGTAACTCAAGTTGCCAGTCTCGAGAAGGAAACATATTAGGTACAAACTGCACATGCCTGGACACATAGAGTCGATTTGAAACAAAATCAAGGCATTTATAGGCTGATTGGGTGGTAGAGTAGCCTAGAAAAATACAAGGACGTGACTTTGGCTCCAATTTCTTGGTGTTATAAGGCCATAACCACGGATAACAGAGGCAGCCAAATGGTTGTAATTTTGCATAATTAGGGGTTTGGTTAAACAAAACATGAAAAGGAGACTGATTACCTAACACCGGAGTGGGGAGCCGATTAATGAGGTAAACGGCTGTGAGGAAAACGTAAGACCAATACAAAGTTGGCAGGGAGGTAGAGTGTAGAAGAGACATGCCTGTTTCGACAATATGTCTGTGTCGTCGCTCAGCGGTCCCATTATGTTCAGGAGTGTGGGGTGGAGTAGTGAAGTGGGATATACCGTTAGCACTAAACAAGGGAGCTAGTTTAATGAACTCGCCTCCATTGTCTGAGTAAACAGAGACAATCAGAACCCCAAAGAATTTCTCAACCAACCGTTTAAATTGAAGAAAAATTGTAAAAACATCTGACTTATGTTTTAAAGGATACAACCAAACATATTTTGAGAAATGATCAATAAAAATAACATAGTAACTGAAATCATCAACAGATTTATCAGAAGTACCCCATACATCAGTATAAATTAATTGTAGAGGCTTGGTGCTAACAAGTGTACTTTTTGAGAAAGGCAATTTGTGGCTTTTATGTACACTGCAAGATGAACAGTGAAATTGACGTAGTGAGGAAACAGGAACATGAATATTACAGCGTTGCAACACAAGTTGTAACACCTTATTCGATGGATGACCCAGCCGATGGTGCCACTGAGAGACATGTGACAGATGCATAGTATTTATTGTAGGCTCGTAGGACAGAGGTCCAAAGTAAACACCATTAATGTTCGCCCCCCGTAACAGTGCTATCCCCGTTTGAAGATCCTTCACGATAAAATGAGAATCAAAAAATTCAACGGACACTCGATTAGATTTGCATAATTGAGATACAGATAGTAAATTATTATGCAATTGTGGGACACGCAGGACATTTTTGAGAGTGAGCACGGAAGAGGGAGTGGGAATGGTGGACTGACCAATATGAGAAATTTGTAAAGAATTACCGTCACCCAGGCGAATTTCATCGGGACCCTTGTACTCAGAGAAAGTCTGTAGAGGAGTCAGACTCGGGGTGGCATGGTGAGACGCACCACTGTCAAACAGCCATGGTGGAGACGACCCAACAGTGGAATTAGCTGTAGGTGATGGAGTTGCCTGCATGGGAAAGACGGTATGTTCCTTTAAAAAACGGGCTAACTTACGGCAAACCCGTGTTTCATGGCCTGTAAAACTGCAGAACTGACACACGATTCCGTTTCGGTTGTTGCCACCTTGCTGCCAATTTTGTCTGGGAATGCCGTTCGTACCATTATTATTGGTGCGAAACCTCCGGGTGTTCGTAGATTGTTGATTGTTCCGGGAGGTAAAGGAACCACGTTGGGTGGCATTAACTGTAGCCAACATGGACTGACGTGCTTCATCAGCATCCTTTAAGTGTCGTTCATGGTCCGTGAGAACATCTGCTAACTCCTCCAGCGAGATGGGAGTTTCACGAACACGGACAGCAGAGATTATAGGATTGTATTCATCTCCTAGTTGTGTCAATATGTAAACAACCAGGTCTTCGTCCTTGACTGGGCATTGAGCCAATGCGAGATCATCAGCTATGGCTCGCATGTCATTGAGATAGATCGTAATAGACCGAGAACCGCGCGGGTTCTTCGTGAGCCTGGCCTTGAGGGAAATGATCCTTCCTCGCGAGGCACTTGCATAACTGGCGACAAGCCGTGTCCAAGCATCATGGGCTGTCGTCGCTGAAGATATTAGGGGTTGAATTGTGTCAGAACAACTCCCTAGAAGAGCACTGACAATGATCTGGTCTTGGCGATACCAGATTGAATAGGCTGGGTTTGGGGTGGTTCGGGCAGTATCAGTGAACTGCGTTGGTTCTTTAGTTGTACCATCAATATAACCAAGGAGATTAAAGCCAACAAGAGTGGATTGAACTTGGCGTCTCCAGACTGGGAAATTTGAGGTAGTGAGTTTAATGGGAAGGTTGGTAGGAGCATTAAGGTGAATAATTTGGTCGGTGGATGCAGAAGACGAGCTAGAGGCCATTGATAAAGATTGACAAAGGGAATGAGGAAAAAGGGAAAAAAAAAACTTCGTAGGATATTCAAGCTCTGATACCATATTAGAGTATAAACTGATTGTAAGTTGTATTCAATACTGAAAGTTAACCCACTATAAATAGTGTACAAAGGAGAAGGAATAGTGAGAAGTTACAACTAAGCTAGTCTACAGGAATGAAAATAGAGCTAACAAACTACTAAGGAGAATATTAGCCACATATAGGCTTAACATAGAGTTCTGTACAGAAATGATGTTTTTAATGAAAACACGACTAATACAATTGCGATGAACATCAATCACAAATATCTATATGCAAAAATATGTCATGCTTAAATCTTGGTTCACAATCCTTTTGAAAAAAAGACAAGTATATGACTTGAACATAACTCCAAAGAGACAACCCCTAAAATTAATTATCTAGAATAATTTTACTACAAAAGGAGGTATAAGGTATAAAATATAACACTTAAGATATATATTAATCTAACCTGCAGATAGATGAACTATTCAAAGTGCTTTTTGAGTTTCAAGAGAATTGTATCTGTGGTTTTAACAAATTGATTTTGCAGCTTAGGACAAATCCAAGAATAAGAGATGTTGATAAATTTGCACCAACTTGTGCTAATGTTACGAAACGAAGCTTATCGTTGTCACATAGTCTTCTTCTGGAGCTTCGATTCCCTTCTCCACCGTTGATAATCAATTCTCCGCAGCCTTTTTTGCTACTTCTATTCCTTTGATAAATGAAAATAGAAATTTACAACATGTTCATTTCACAGAATGAATTTGGAGGGAATAAGAATGTTATTTTATAGGGAATGGAATAGGTAAGGATCGGAATAGAACAAAATTGTATTCTATTGTTTGGTTTGTTGAAAGAATAGACTTTAGCAATTGTATTCCAACGTTCAGTAGGTTAAATGAATAGAAATAGAATATATGTTTAATAGACATAAATGCCCTTCTACAAATTATATAATAATAATAATAATAAAAATAATAATACTAATAATAATAATAATAATAATAATTATTATTATTATTGTTATTATTATTATGCATCAATTAACCATCGTTCCATAATCAATTGCTAATCAATATATCACCATCACGTCAACTTCCTCATCTGCTAATCAACAACATATCACCATTATTCCTTATCAACAATATTAAAACATTGATCTCTAAATTATGAAACAAAATATTCATATAATATGCTAAAAGTACAGTATTTGTGTATTGAATGTACATTATTTGATAGTATACAAAATAATGTATTTTCAGTACTCGAATAATGTAATTTAATTTATATACCAAAATGATGTATTTTTTAAAAAATTTATGATTGTAATTTTGGCAATTTATATCATAGACCATAGTCCACACTACATTATGGATCCTAGATCAAAACGACGAGATACATAATTCAGACTTCTAAAGTATATAATTTTATAACACAACACAAAAAATCACAACACAAACACATATACATGTTATACATTTATTATTTACTTATTTTTTTAAATATGAGTTAGGTACATAATTTTTGTTCATAAGCACAGAATTTCACAACACAAGATACATAAATTTATAACATAAGACACAATTACTAATTTGTTTCAGGTACAAAATTTATACTTGGTACAAATTTTCAAAATATAAGACACAAAAACTCAGAACATAAGACACATTCACATGCACCAAAGTCCATATTATACCATGAATCTTGGTCAGGTTATCCCTAATAGTGATTTTATCACGATTTTTAAAAAAAGAAAGATGATGTAGAGGAGGGAGTGTGAAGAGAGAGAATGGATGAGGTTTTCATGACAAAAATGCGTGAGACACAACTCTCGGCACTAGGCGTGATGAACGAATGAATTCTGATTCAACTGACAAAGAGAGAGATACAGTCCTATAAGAGGAAGGACACTAAACTCTCCTATTCTATAGCTATTACATTATTGACTAAGTATTAATAATAATAATAAAGACTATACACAATATTATAATGCTACTTAGAATATGGTTAATACTCCCCATCAAGCACAAGGGTGAAGAGAAGAAACATTGAGCTTGTCCCGAAATAACTGGAACCTTGGCGCCGGGAGCGGTTTGGTGAAGATGTCAGCCAACTGATCTCTAGTTGAAATGAAGTTGACCACCAAGTCCCCAGAAGCAACCTTGTCACGCACAAAATGATAGTCGATTTCAACATGCTTTGTGCGGGCATGAAAAACTGGATTGGCCGCTAAATATGTGGCACCGAGGTTGTCGCACCAAAGAGTTGCCGGCTTTCCTGAATGCAGTCCTAACTCGCGGAGCAGTGAGACTAACCAGGAGACCTCGGCGGAGACATCGGCTAAGCCCTTGTATTCTGCCTCTGTGGAAGAACGAGCCACTGTGCGCTGTTTCCTGGAGACCCATGAAACAAGATTGTCACCGTAGAACACGGCAAAGCCACTGGTAGATTTCCTGTCAACCGGACACCCGGCCTAATCGGAGTCTGAATAAGCATGCAACTCGGTTGAAGAAGACACCACAATACGCAACCCCAAGTCCTGTGTGCCCTTTACGTAGCGCAACACCCTTTTAAGCAATCCCCAGTGCTCATCTGTCGGAGAGTGCATGAACTGACATAGGCGGTTAACCGAATAGGACATATCAGGCCGAGTAATAGTGAGATATTGCAAGGCCCCGACAATTCGACGGTACTGCGTTGGATTCTCAAAGGGATGCAGAGAAGGCGTGGCGGATTGAGTGACAGCGGCAGGCGTGGCAAGGGCTTTGCAATCGGTCATTCCGGCACGAGTTAAGATATCTCTCATATACCGACGCTGAGACAGAACGAGACCTGTGCTATCGGTGAGTGTCTCTATGCCTAGAAAGAAACTTGGTGTTCCTAAGTCCCTGATCTTGAAAGCAGTAGATAGCTGTGAAAGGAGAGAATCTACCAAGGTGGAGTCATTGCCCATCATGATAATGTCGTCAACATACACGAGTAAGAACACCCGGGAGGTATTCACGGTGTAGTAAAAAAGTGAGACGTCTGTCTTCGAGGCATGAAAGCCGGTAGTGATCAGAAAGTAGTGAAGACGTTTAAACCAGGCCCGAGGAGCTTGCTTCAAACCATATAAAGACCGCTTTAAATGATAGACGTGGTCAGGGTGTAGCGGATCTTCGTAACCAGGGGGCTGCTTTATATACACGGTTTCGGCCAAATGTCCATTCAAGAACGCATTATGAACGTCTAACTGGCGGAGAGTCCAGGAGTTTGAAACTGCGAGTGAAAAGAGCAGTCGAACTGTTGTCGGTTTTACTACTGGACTGAAGGTGTCGAAAAAATCCTCTCCTGCCACTTGATTATACCATTTTGCGACGAGGCGTGCTTTATAACGTTCCACTGTACCATTTGCTTTGCGTTTAGTGCGAAAAACCCACTTGCATCCGATAATGTTCATAGAAGGAGCAGCCGGTATTAAATTCCAAGTGTGGTTGTGTAACAGTGCATTGAATTCTTGGTCCATGGCATCACGCCAGTGAGGATGACCAACTGCCTGAGAATAGCAGGTAGGATCAGTCGTGGTATTGAGAGCATAGAATTGCTCACCCGTGCCTTTTCTCTTTTGCCGGGTTCTCATAGTGTGTCCACCTCTCTGAACTCGTCCTGCATCAGGTTGAGTCTGTGAGGATGTGGATGTGTTAGCCCCAGTGGTGGCTTGGGTTGGTGAGCCGGAAGAGGGCGGCGACGCAATAGGCTGCGGATCAGGTTCCACAGTTACGGGTGGAGCTGTGAGTAGTGGAATAGGTTGTGGATTAACGGGCGCAGCAACCCAAGGCAATTGAACTGGGGAGAGATTATCCTGTGTGGCAGTCTGCATAGCAAAAGGAAAAACACTTTCGTCAAACCGCACATGACGACAGATAAAGACCCTCCCCGTGTCAAGGTCCAAACATCGGTATCCCCTATAAGAAACTGGGTAACCTAAGAACACACATGGAGTGGATCTGTACTCAATTTTATGACGATTGTATGGCCTTAGGTAAGGAAAAGAGCGGCACCCAAAAACTCGAAAGAAAGTATAAGGTGGATGAGTGCGATGCACCCGATAATATGGTGTCTCAAAATTAATAGCAGACGAGGGTAGGCAATTTATTAGGTACGTAGCTGACTCAAAAGCAAAGTCCCAATATTTTAATGGAGTGGAACTTGTGGCTAGTAGGGCAAGTCCCGTTTCAACTACATGCCGGTTTCGGCGTTCTACCCTCCCGTTTTGCTCGTGGGTATATGCACACGACTGACGGTGAATAATACCAAGAGACTCAAAAGTGTTATGCAGGTGGCGGTATTCACCTCCTAAGTCGGACTGAATGGTTTTGATAGAACGAGAAAATTGCCGTTCTACCATCACCCGGAAAGCATCAAAGATTTTATAAATGTCTGATTTTAACCTTAACGGATAAAACCAGCAAAAACGTGAGTAGTCGTCTACAAACAAAACAAAATAACAACTACCCGAAACAGAAACAACTGGTGACGGGCCCTAGATATCCGTATAGATTAAGTCTAATACATTATTGCTACTGCGTAAAACCCTATCTAAAGGAAAACGGGCCGATTTGGCCATTTGACAAGCAGTACAAAGATGATCTAGATTAGCTTTATTTGAGGTGACCGGACAGTGTTTGAGGACTTGATTCAAAGCTTGAGTGTGCGGGTGGCCTAGACGCTGGTGCCATACACTAGAGGATGCTCTCGCGGAAAGAAACGCAGTGTGAGTACGTGGGACTAGGAGCTTGTATAGACCTCCCGCAGTGGACCCTTTAAGTAGAACCGCCTGCGTTTTGGAATCCTTCACAAGAAACAAACTCTTATGAAACTCAAAGAATACATCGTTTTCATTTGTGAATTTGTAAACTAACAGTAAAGGTAACGATAATTGAGGCACACACAGAATATTAGACATTTTTAATTGATGGGAATTAGAATAGATAACCGATCGACCGACACGGGAAACGTCCAAACCTGCACTGTTGCCGACCTTCAGGACGTCACCACCGGAATAGGCGGTGGAATGATCAACCATCTGATCATCCGGCGTTGCATGTGATGTCGCCTCGGTGTCCGGGTACCATGCGTCAACGCCGGCCGGAGCTGCACCGTCGGTGGAGTACGCCACATTAGCGTGAGACTCGGGTCGATCAGCGTAGCGCCGGAAGCAGGTCACGGCCGTGTGGCCGTGCGATTGGCATATCTGACATCGGGGAGTGCCGCCTCTGCCACGACCTTGGCCACCGCCGTTTCGGCCGCGACCCTGCCTTCCACGGCCATTGCTGCTTCGTCCACGGCCAGCATAGAACGCCTGCGGGGCTGAGGTTGCCGATGCGTCGCCAGGGAGAAGCTCGTCGGAGTAAATAAACTCCTGAGACTGCAGGTGATCGGCAAGCTGCGGGATAGTCACTGGAGCACCACCGGCAGTGAGAGATCCAGCCATCTGCTGGTACTCCGGTCGAAGACCTCGCAGAACGTACAGAATTTGTTCCTCCGCTGACAACGGCCGCCCGGCGAGCGACAGACCCTGGACGAGCATCTAAGTTCTGCCCAAGTATTCGGACGGCGTCATGCTGCCTTGTCGCAGCGACTGGAACTGCCCTAGCAGGCTAAGGCAGCGGGATCGGGTGGAAGCTGAGAGAGCGGTGGTAATGGAGTCCCATACCTCCCATGATGTCTCGAGCCCAACCGCCAAGTACATTACTTCATCCGACAATGACGATACGATCAGCGAAAGGATAAGCTGATCCTGTTGAACCCAGGCGTGGTACGCGGGATTCGTCGGAGCAGTGGAGGTGCCCGTCGGCGTCGGCGATCCAAGGTTGGCCGGCGGACATGGCAAACTGTCATCAAGGTAACCCAACAAACCCTGACCTTTAAGGAAGGGATAGATTTGGGTACGCCAGTATAGGTAGTTTCGGGAATTCAGACGTTGGGAAACAAGGTGATGGCCGGCCATGAGTGGGTTTGGGGTGGCCGGAGGCGGCGGTGGTGCGGTGGCTACCGTAACGGCGGTGGTGGTGGTGGTAGGATTAGCCATCGGATGAGGAGAATTGAGAGTAAAAAGCGCCTAACACTACTGATACCAGATGAACGAATGAATTCTGATTCAACTGACAAAAAGAGAGATACAGTCCTATAAGAGGAAGGACACTAAACTCTCATATTCTATAGCTATTACATTATTGACTAAGTATTAATAATAATAAAGACTATACACAATATTATAATACTACTTAGACTATGGTTAATAGGCGTGTGCAAGTATTCTGTATTTTTTTGTTTTTTCTTTTCAGATTTTAATTTTTTTTTCTTTTAATTTTTTCCTCTCCTTTAGTCATCTTTTTTCTAATCCCACTCACAAAAACTTATCAAAAATTCCAACCTTTGATCATCTCTTTACTAGTAACACCTAGAAAAACTCCAGCTATTAATTAAGGATACCATGATTTAAAGATTTTGTAATTCTTCTCAAAAAAAAAAAAAGATTTTGTAATTTGTCTTCAAAGGACAAATGCACATAATTGGGCCGGAAAAGCAAAAATTACATTCCAAAATCCAGATCATAACATAACGTGAGCCAAAGTTCCATCATTTGAAATTCTGATTCAAGAAAACACTAGAACGTTGCAGAAGTAAAGAAATGGAAGATTGTAGAACCTGCAGTTCAAACTTCACACAGATTCTTCATGAATGCTCTGGAATCATCTTTTCTCATATATAAACACCGTTCATGCTCCTCCATTTTCGCATCGAAAGTGAACAAGTTCAAGCTAAGCATTCCTCAAATCGTTGTACTCTCAGTCAGCTATTACCAGAAGAATTCTTATTCAATTAAGAAAATGTCTTTGATTCTGTAGACACGGAAAATTTGAACCGACAAATGGACCGATTAATTTATTATTGGGCTCAATTTTTTTGGGATTGATTATTGGACCAATTTAATTAATTGGGTCA
>CP025653.1:14149972-14169070 GCA_003576665.1 Ipomoea trifida
AATAGAGCCCCTCATTTCACATTTAAAACACACCTTGAAGATTGAAGACTTGAGAGCATTGAAGGTATTGAAGGCATTTTGAAGCAGTTAGAAGTTAGAGACTCGAATCGGTTAAAGATCTTGAAGCTTGACGGTTTCTGTTGAGTGTCACGCCCTTGAATCCCGGAAGGCCACGCCACTTGAATCCTGGAAAGCTATGCCATTTGAATCCCGGAAGCAACGTCAGTTGAATCCCGGAGGCTACGCTGTTTGAATCCCGGAAGGCTACGCCATTTGAAACCCGGAGGCACTTCAGTAGAACACGTCAGTGAAGAATCAGAGGACCATACAGAGATTTTGTACCCGCACATTCAATTACACACACACTGTAACCCGATATTGTGAATATATACAATTTCGAATTTTTTGTGTTTACAGATTTTGGCACGCCCAGTGGGACAACTCTGCCTCTCATCTCTTCACTTCCAAGCTATACAAAGAACCCAAATGGCATCAAGAAAGACTTACGCTCAAGCTACCGGCTCTAAGGCATCTTCTGTGGCCGGCTCCAACAAGCGCGGCTCTAAGGCATCTTCTGTGGCCGGCTCCGACAGGCGCAAGGTGCAAGGTGCATTGACTCGGAGTCGAGTGAGGGACCTAGGGGTGGAGTTGACCGAGACCCGAAACATTGCTCGCAACGTCGTCCGAAGGCTTGGAGGCGTCCCCATCGGCTCAAAGAAAGCTACATATGATAGGGGTTCATCCTCAACAACAGAGACCGTTGGTAGCAAGAGTCCTATTCCCTCAAATGAAGCTGCTCGAGGCGAAAGTCCTCCCCCTACTCCCTCAAGTACAACTACCAGCAGCAAGGGCCCTGCGAGCCCTACTCCATCAGGCGAGCCCCTTAGCAGCGGAAGCTCATCTCCCATATCTCATCCATCGCCGATGTGGAAACCAGCCTCGGAGTGGACCCACGTCTACACAGTCATGCCCGCTATGACAACAAATGCAGCTTCGGTGGAGGAACAGCTAGCAAACATCACCAAAGCTCTAGAGGGAATAAGCGGGCTTCTTCAAAGCCAGGAAAGGAGGATTAATGATCTAAGTGAAAAGGTGGAAAGCAGAAAGAACGGCGAAACAAGTCGAGCTTCCGAGAAACGACCTCAAACCCAAGAAGAGGCTATTGACGTTGAGTCGCCACGTCATCAAAGCAGGAACATGGAAGAGACTACCTCTCGCCCGCATCCCGTTGAAGGGAGTATTCAAGTTTCTGGAGGCATGATATACGTCGACCAAATGAATGACTATATCATGGGGGCAATCAAAGGGAGACTCGAGGGAGGACAACCTTCATATACTTACTCCAAGCCTTACACCCAAAGGATTGAAGAAATGAAGATGCCGCTGGGCTACCAACCTCCGAAGTTTCAACAGTTCGATGGAAAAGGCAACCCGAGACAGCACATCGCCCACTTTGTGGAAACTTGTAACGATGCTGGAACATATGGAGATTTCCTCGTCAAGCAGTTTGTTCGCTCTTTGAAGGGCACCGCCTTTGACTGGTACACTGACTTGGAGCATGGCTGCATCGACAGCTGGAGTGACATGGAGCATGAGTTCTTAACTCGTTTCTATAGCACAAGACGAACTGTTAGCTTTTTGGAGCTCACCACCGCTCGCCAATGGAAGGATGAACGCGCAGGCGCTTACATTGAGAGATGGAGGGAATTGTGCCTCAACTGCAAAGAAAAGATATCACAAAGTTCAGCAATTGAGATGTGTATCCAAGGCATGCACTTCGAGCTATCATACATCCTGCAAGGTATCAAGCCCAGGACATTTGAGGAATTATCCAGCCGTGCTCACGACATGGAGTTGAGCATTGAGAACAACGGAGGGCTTAATATGTCAAGTATGCCTAGCTCCTCTAAAGCACCTGCAAGGCAAGAAGTCAAGAAAGGGGGCAAACCCTTCCCAAAGCAAGAAAAGAAAGAAGTTATGAACGTGAAAACATCACCAGTGCGGGTTTTCACCAAAGTGACTGAGAAGCCTAGGCCTAGGTCATTTTTTGGGCCATCAAGGGGAACTAGAATCATTGAAGAGATGCAGCAGAAACAGTATCCGTTCTTGGACTCTGACGTCTCACCTATGTTTGATGAGTTATTAAAACTCAAGTTGATTGAATTTCCCGAGATGAAGCGCCCCGAAGAAGCCTCTAGCGTGGATGATCCCAAATATTGCAAGTATCATCGCCTCCTCGGACACCCAATTGAAAAATGCTTTGTTTTTAAAGATAATGTGATGGCGCTAGCTCGTGATGGAAAAATTGAACTTACTGATGCGACGACAAGCTCTAACCAAATCTCATGTGGAATGTTTGCACCATTACTCATGGAGGATGATGAGAAAGATGGGGAAAAGCAATGCAAACGCCCGCTTCCCTTTATTGTTAAACACACTGGGGGGCAACACTCAAAACTGCCACAGGTTGATTCGTTTTACGAGAGGGATTGGGTACTCGTTACCCGCAGAAAGCAAAGGAATGATGTTGGGCCTGTTAGGCCATTGAAGAGAATGATGAAGCGATGGATTAAGAAAAGGCCAGCAAGAGACCTCATTTCTGACGTGAAGAAGAAGGGGCATCCCAACAAGCCGCGAACACCGGTTACCCTGGCTCAATACATGCCAAAGGTGTTTCATCAACATAGGACGGATATTCTTATGCCTAGCCTGAACACTAAGGAAAAGCATGTTGAAGTTGAAGAATGCTCATTCCCTGTGGTCGAGGGAAGCGACGAGATCCTAGTCCACAAGGCTACGTCTTTCGCCACCGAAATAACTTTCAGAGACGAAGATCTATTACTGGGTGGAACACCTCACAATCGCCCACTGTTTGTTGAAGGTTATGCTCGCGAACAAAAGATTAAAAGAATTTTGATTGATCAAGGATCGTCCATGAATATTCTTTCACTCCGAGCTGTGAAAGAACTTGGTATTGCAACTGACGAACTCTCGCAAAGCCGCTTGATGATTCAAGGATTTAATCAAGGCGGGCAAAGAGCCTTGGGTATTATTAGACTCGATCTCAGGATCGGATCTTTGAGTTCAAGTAATTTGTGTTATGTAATAGATGCAAGGACATCCTACAATCTGTTGTTGGGTCGACCTTGGATACATGAGAATGGAGTAGTTCCTTCATCATGGCACCAATGCTTAATGTTTGAGAAAGGCGGTGTGATAGAGAAGGTTGTCGCTGATGAAATCCCATTCACTGAGGCAGAGTCATACTTTGCAGATGCGAAATTTTACTTAAAGAAACAAGTCGTTGAAGACGACGTTGATAAAAGCGGTAATGATACACCTCCCAATCCGAAATGGAAGGGTAAGCAGGTCGTAGACCAAGGTCGGTGTGACAAGGAACTTGTTTTCCCACTAACAAGAATTGAACCATTAAAAGCCACTCCGGTCAACTCGTTGGAAGATCAAGAGCGAGTGGGAACAAGTCAGACATTGCCCGAGAAACGCACAAATGGTTTTGACCCCAATGCCTATAAACTCCTGTTTAAAGCAGGCTTCGACCCCAAGGAACCGCAGAAATTGGGTAGGCTCATTCCAGAAGCCGGTGGTAGAGGCAAGTCAAACCAGCAGGACCCACATGCACGCAAAGGATTAGGCTATGTCCCTCCTAAACCTGTGCGAATTTTTATAAATAGAGCTTCAAGCAACTGTATATCTACAGATGAAGGTGAGTGTGATCCACAACTCCCTCCTGCCAATGGCAAAAGAAAGTCAGTCTTCAAGAGAATAGGGAAGATAGAGTCTCAACGCTCAGTCTTTGATAGATTGGGGTCAAACCCTCAAGCCTCCAAAAGAAAGTCAATCCATGATCGACTTGAAGTTGTCAAAGATGTGAAAAACAACGCGAGTCATCCTGTTGAAGCGGAACCTTCTAAAAGACCTCGAAGCATGATTCCTTCTCGTATCAGACGAGAAACAGATATTCATATTTCATGCGGAGAAGTGCTGAAAGTCCAACCTAGGACCATTGTACACACTCGTGTACATAAAGGGGAGAATGAGGAAAGCGTTGGCTCAAGTGATGATGTAGCACCACCTCAAGGCGAGGAGGCGTCGTCTTTCCACATCACTCTATGTGATGAGATCCCGATTGAGGGAGAGGACGCAGAAGAGGCACCCCTCGAGTTAGAGGAAGGGGTACGAGCCGCAATAGATGAATTAAAGGAGGTTGATCTAGGAACCCCTGAGAATCCTCGGCCTATCTTCATCAGCACACTCCTTTCTAATGAAGATGAAAAAATCTATGTCGAACTGTTGAAAGAATACATTGATGTCTTTGCATGGACTTACAAAGAGATGCCAGGGTTAGACCCAAAGGTGGCTGTGCACCGCTTGGCCGTGAAAAAGACATGTCATCCAGTCAAGCAAGCTCAACGACGCTTCCGCCCTGAACTCATTCCCTCAATTGAAGGAGAAGTCAACAAACTTATAGAGGCTGGATTTATTCGCGAAGTGAAATATCCAACCTGGATATCCAGCATTGTGCCTGTGCGCAAGAAGAACGGCCAAATCCGTGTATGCGTTGACTTCCGAGATCTTAATGTGGCGTGCCCAAAAGATGACTTCCCACTTCCCATCACAGAATTGATGATAGATGCTATAACTGGGCACGAGATCATGTCATTCATGGATGGCTCCTCTGGTTACAATCAGATTTGCATGGCGCCGGAAGATGAGGAGTTGACAGCGTTCCGAACGCCTAAAGGCATCTATTGCTATAAGGTGATGCCCTTTGGTTTGAAAAATGCAGGTGCTACATACCAAAGAGCTATGCAGAGAATATTTGATGACATGCTTCACAAAATGGTGGAATGCTACGTCGATGACTTGGTTGTGAAGTCAAAACTTCGCACAGATCACTTGGGACATTTAAGAAAAGTCTTCGACCGCCTGCGAAAGTTTCAACTTAAGATGAATCCCTTGAAATGTGCTTTTGGGGTTGCTGCTGGGAAGTTTCTTGGGTTCACTGTTCGACATAGGGGCATCGAGATCGAACAAGCTAAGATCGACGCTATAATGAAGATGCCCGAACCACGAAACCTTCATGAGCTTAAGAGCTTACAAGGGAAGTTAGCATACATCCGAAGGTTCATATCAAACCTGGCAGGAAGATGTCAACCCTTCAGTCGGCTAATGAAGAAGGGCACCCCGTTCGTATGGGACGAGGCGTGCAAGAATGCGTTTGAAAGTATCAAGTCATACTTAATGAAGCCGCCCGTGTTGACCGCTCCTATTCACGGTCGCCCACTGATCCTTTATATCTCTGCCCAAGAAAGCTCTGTGGGTGCCCTGCTCGCTCAAGAAAATGACAACGGGAAAGAGAATGCCCTCTACTATCTCAGTAGAATGATGACCTCGAATGAGTTAAAATACTCTCCAATTGAGAAGCTATGTTTGGCACTCGTGTTCGCCATTAAAAAGCTTAAGCACTACTTCGAAGCTCATATCATTCAACTTGTGTCGAAAGCGAACCCGGTAAAGTTTGTTATGGCGAAGGTCGTTCTCTCTGACCGCCTGGCAAGGTGGTATTTATTGTTTCAGCAGTTTGAAATCGTCTATGTGCCACAAAAGTCTGTCAAGGGGCAAGCTTTAGCCGATTTCTTAGCAGATCACCCAATACCGGCTGAATGGGAATTATCTGATGACCTACCTGATGAGGATGTGCTTATCATCGAAGTCCTACCCCCATGGAAGATGTATTTTGATGGAGCTGCGCATAGAGGAGGGGCAGGAGCAGGAGTTGTGTTCATCACCCCGGAAGGTGAAGTGCTGCCATATTCATTCACCTTGACAGAGCCATGTTCAAACAATGTTGCTGAGTATCAAGCATTGATACTGGGACTAGAGATAGCAGTTGACATGAAACAGCTGAGAATTAACATCTATGGAGATTCAAAGTTGGTCGTCAACCAAGTGATGGATCTGTACGAAGTGAGGAAAGCAGAGTTAGTCCCATACAACAACTACGCAAAGATACTCATACAATGGTTGGGGGACGTTACGATTGAACATGTACCAAGGAAAGAGAACAAGCAAGCTGACGCCTTAGCCGCATTGGCTTCAACTATTGCTCATCCTACAACTCGAGTACAAGTATGTCAAAAGTGGGTAGTTCCACCTATCTTCAACGAAGATGGCTCAGTCGATGAAACTGTTGAACTCCCTACTGCTTCCGTTTACGACATTGGCCAAGATGACTGGAGGCAGCCGTTGATTGACTACTTCACTGATGGGAAGTTGCCAGAAGATCCTCGCAAGAGGGTGGATATAAAGCGCCGAGCTCCTCGTTTCATCCACTATAATGAGACGTTGTATCGTCGTTCATTTGATGGAGTCTGGCTCCGATGTCTAGGAGAAGAAGAGGCATTACAAGCCATGCAAGAAGCTCATTCTGGGGTTTGTGGTGCACATCAGTCCGGCCCTAAGTTGCATTTCCACATTAAACGAATGGGTTATTATTGGCCTACAATGGTAAAGGATTGCATAGATTACGCTCGAAGGTGCCAAGCTTGTCAAGTTCATGCGAACTTTATCCATCAACCACCAGAACCTCTACACCCAACAGTCGCATCTTGGCCGTTTGATGCTTGGGGACTTGATGTGGTTGGCCCAATTACGCCCAAGTCATCTGCAGGGCATACATACATATTGGTCGCCACCGACTACTTTTCAAAGTGGGCAGAAGCCGTAGCATTGAAAGAGGTAAAGAAGGAAAATGTGGCGGACTTCCTCCGTGTTCATATCATTTATCGGTTCGGCATCCCACGATATATCTTAACTGATAATGGGAAACCTTTTGACAATAAATTGATGGACAAAATCTGCAAGCTTTTTGACTTTCAGCAGCGGAACTCATCAGCATATTACGCAGCTGCGAATGGACTTGCGGAAGCTTTTAACAAGACCCTATGCAATTTATTAAAAAAAGTGGTCTCAAAATCGAAACGTGATTGGCATGACAGAATGGAAGAAGCGTTATGGGCATATAGAACCACATATCGCACACCTACTCAGAGCACTCCATATTCTCTGGTGTATGGTGTAGAAGCAGTCTTGCCTCTAGAGCGCCAAATACCTTCTTTAAGGTTGGCCATACAAGAGGATCTCACTGATGAGGAAAATGCCAAGTTACGCTGCAATCTCAACAGAGCTTGGAATGCTATCAAGCTCGTATGTCAAGAGCCTTTAACAGAAGGGTGAGGACCCGTTCTTTTCAAATTGGTGACAAAGTACTAGTTGTTCGAAGACCAATCATTGTGACAAGGAAAACCGGCCACAAGTTCACTCCAAAATGGGATGGCCCCTATGTGGTTCAAGAAGTATACACCGGTGGGGCTTACAGGTTGGTTAGTGAAGATGGTTTGAAGGTTGGTTCAATCAATGGGAGATTCTTGAAGCTCTACTACCCTTAAACTTAGGGTGTCAACACAAGTCATAAACGCTCCTGGCCCGCATGAGTTAAAACTGTGAACGGCTTTACTTATTATTAAAAAAAAAAGTCATTTGAACTACGTTTGACTTGATCTCCTTCGCAGGAGTACATAGGCAGCTTAGAAACGCTTTCTCTTCTAAGTTCAGTCATAATTAAAATAAATCCTTTTATGTCAAGACCGTTCGAAAACAACTTAGATTCATTGAAGTTTAGTCAGTTCATTGTATGTTATGATTTAAAGTAGATTTTCTCGTTAGTTGATTTCGAAGTGACTCATTTGGAGTTTATTCAAGCTCATTTTCACACTTGTGATCGAAGAAAATTGTTTGCAAGTCTCGTGAAAAGGAAAAAATAATGAATTCAACTCACGTCAAAGTCTCGTTTCAAAAGAAAAGAACTCATACAAAGTCGAAATGAAAAAAGGCGTAAACTAAAGGAGTATGACACCTAAACATCAAAGATCTACACTATTCAAAAATTCATCAAATCTGCTTTGTCTGCTTCTAGATCTTTCTCCGCTAAGGAAAGCTTATCTTCATCTTCACTTGTCAACATGGGAGCTGAGTCTCCTGAATGCGTTTCACTGTTTCTTCGGCGGAAGTCACAACCTCTTGTGATGTGTCGCGCAGTCCTTGAGCCTCAGTCACAAGTTCTTGGAGCTTTGGCCTTTCATCATGGATTCTGGTCAACTCCTCCCTTGAATCCTTTATGGTTCTCTCAGCCTCCGTTATAGTTTTCTCTGCTTCCTTTATAGCTTCTTCTAGGAGGATCACTCGTCCGTCAGAATCCTCAAGGATCTTCTGCTTCTCCGATAGAAGGATTTGAGTTTCAGAGAGCTTTTGTTGAGCATCCTTAAGAGCACTTTGCGCAGAACATAACTCCGCAACTTGAGTTTCAACTGGCATCGCTTCTGAGTGCTGGGACCGTATCTTATCATAATACTCAGCCTTCTTAAAGAACACATCCACCCTGTTCTCTAATGATGACAGGTCTACTGCGTTATGTTTCATAAGTTCGAAACACTTCCTTTGAAAGAAGAAACACTTTCAGCTGGAGTTTCCTTTAGGTTCTTGCAGATATCATGCCAAACGCCTGTGATCATGGCCATATACTTTGACATGAAGGAATCTGCAATAGGAAGAATAGAGACATGAGACGATTCCGGTCGTGCTCCTTTGTGAGGTGGGTTTGAGGGCAACGGTGATTGCTGAGGTGCTGCCGCTTGATTAAGGGATTCAGAACTGTCGCTATGTTCCACCTCGCCTATAGAAGAATGTTGGTTCGACGACCGGGCGTCATTGTTGACATGTAACCCAGCAGAACCCTATAAAAAGAATACATATATCAATAAGACTAAGACTTTGAATCATGGTGAAAGGGAAAAATTTAGGAAAGTTTCCTAACCTCGTTCGACGGTTTTCTGTTTCGTTTAAAATTGCGATCACTATCAACATCCTCGTCCGAACTTCGGTGCCTCACTTGCTCCTCCCTCCTCTTTTGGGTCGCATGTTCTGGTACTTGATCATGGGGGGCATCCTGTACTGGTGCTTTGCCCTTTCTTAAAGTATCCAGTTGATCCCTCTGCTCTTGAGTTATTCCCTCTCTAACGGTTACGTTTGGGTCACCATTAACGACGATGTCTGTGACGCGAGTCTCAAGGAGATTTGCATGCACGTAAACCAACCAGGCTTTGTAAGTGTCTGACACATGTTTCTTTGGAAAAGTCGGGATCATGGGAAATGTGGCCTTAGACATAGAGTGGAAGTGCTCATACTGGCGATGGAGTTGAAATCCCTTAGCAAGTGTGACGTCGCGGTCATCCGTCAGTAACAAACCGGGGGCAGATGCTTGGTAGAATCCAAACTGACGACTGAAGCGATGGGGTACATAAGGCTCAGCCTTACATTGGCGTCCTTGGCGTAAAACAAGAAAACCAGGGCGCAAACATATGAAATATTCAAAGTTATCTTTACCTCCTCTCTTGTCATCACAGAAAAAGAAGTCTCTACCATTTTGACGAGACGTGCAAAGCCAAGACGCGTGTTCGCCCTTAAAAATCCTCTTACGAGCATCAATTCTGTCGTAATGCTTAGCACCACCTTCCCCGGAAGAAGTGACCATCTTTGGAGACAACAACATGAGGCTAGGGGTCTTGAAGTGAGTATTGAAGTAAGCTGCTAGCCATCCATATACATAATGGATGGGGAAGGGGGTGCCGATTTGACCAGGAGAGAAAGACTCCGAAATCGAGTTTAACCCGTAGTAGATGCTGGCAAGGACTGGAGGCGCGAGGCATACCTTAATCCCTCTCGCCATTCTGCATGCCATATTAAAAGTCTCAGGGCGAATGGTTGCCGTGGGGTCGCCAGGTAGTACGAACGTACAGAGCCAACACGCTAGAAATGCTGCTAAGTAGACTTCCTGTTCAAGATTTTGGGGGATGTTTAGTTCGACGAAGGGTGCTTTACTCACGTGCGACCATCTAGGAGCAGTTTCAAGGATCCGGCTCGGGTTGTGAGTAGCCTTTGGTCGAGATTTCTTATTCTCTTTTCGAGGTGGAGGAGCTGGGTATCTTCGGGTTTTCCTGCACCAGAAGTCGATCCATCGGGATGCTTGAATAAAAGTGGTGTGATTTTCTTGTTGAGTCAAATGGAAAAACGCCTCGAGTAAGTGTGCACAGCATGTGTATGAACCCTTGTTCAAGTCCAAGGCGTTTGGGATGCGCTCGTCGTAGATATCCCCAAGCAATGGCAACCCTCCAAGTATGTACAAATCTCGCAGCGATATGGACATCTCGCTGGAGGAGGTAATCAATGTGTTGGTTCGTGGACACCACGCTTCGCAAAAAGCTTGGATAATGTCAATATTGCGGTCATATGTGAATAATGACGCGAACACGGCATCATATATCATGCCTTCCCTTATAGGTTTTCTGAAGAGGTTAAGTGCATCTTCAGCCCATTCCCAGTATCCTGGAGTGTAAATGAATTCGCCTCTGAAATCGATGTCGTTACCCCACTTGACCTCATCATCAATTATGCGATTCCCCAGCGTGGGAAGGATGTCCGTGGAAGGTTCGTGTTTCAATCCCGGTTGCAAAGTCCACACTTTGGACGGTGGAATGTTATACTCAGGAGTCCAATTTCGCTCGTGATACGACACCGTGAGCTTTGGCGGTGAAGGGGATGCAAGGGGATGATTGACGGCCAATGTGACTTTGTGGTCGCTCTTGGTGCTTGATATCACCAATTTCCTTTGTCCTTCGAACCATTGGTCTCGAAATTGCACCATCTTTGAGCCGCGTTGAGATTATGTCAAAATTGAGAAAAATTACTGCAAAAAATAATGATGATAATGATTAAGGTTATCGTTATTATTTTCATCATTATTAACAAAGGTATTATTATTATTATTATTATTATTATCTAAGGTATAATATAATAGTAATAATTAACTTTGTTGTTGTTTAGAGTTTTGAGAGTAAAAAAAAAAACAAAAGAAAAAGCAAAACACAAAAGATAAAAAAAAACGAAAGAAAAAAAAAACGAAAAGAAAACAAAATAGAAAAAGTAAAAGCAAAAAACCTGGGAATCAAAAACGAAAACGGAAGAAAGAAACAAAAATTTAGAAACAGAAACAAAAGAAAGAAGCAAAAAAGTAACGTAAAAGCAAAACTAAAAAAAGAGCAAAAAAAAAAAGCAAAACTAAAAAAAAAAGCAAAAAAAAAAAATAAAATAAAATAAAACAAAGGGCAAGAAAAAAACGAAGCACAGAAATGAAAGAGCTACATCAGTTATATATTTTAATTAGTTATGCATTTTTTTTATGCACAATTATAATATATGTCAAGTGTTTGTATAATGTGCACAGTGAGATGTGATGGGTGGGACCCAATAGAGTCAATGGCTTCTTCCTTTCCCCATAAAGTTGTTGCCTGGCGGTAGTAATTTAGGTGCTCCAGTAAGCTTTAATTTTTCAAGGAAAACAGCCCTCTATTCTGCTCCAGTACACTAAATTTACCGATCTCCCTCCCCTAGCCAAACCACGGGTAGAAAAAAAAATCTCTCTAACGAGGGACTCTGCCAGTTTCATCGACGGGAAGGATGGAGTTCAGGTTTTTCTTGTGCGTGTTTTTCTCCGGCAACGACAACAGTGGAGAAGCTTCGCGATGCGATCCAACGGCGGCGAAACAGATGCCGGTAGAAAAGCAGCAGCAACTACCAGTAAGCGATGAAATCTAAAGAAATTTCAGCATCGACGGCAGAACATGGAAGCGACAATCCTCCGACGAGGGCTGAGCAGTCCGCAGCGGCAGAACACGGAAGCAACAATTCTCCGATAAGGACTGAGCAGTCCGCAGCGGCAGGAAAAATTTCTCAGTGGCTTTAACGTTAAGAAGAACAGAAAGTAAGGCAAATGGCTCCGGGCAGTCCAATGAGAAACTCTGTCAACAACGGAAATTCGTCTACTCCGAGTAGAAACCCACTCTCGGGCGGCATCAATGATACCGCGCTCCGGTGGTTGTTCTACTCGGCAGACTTCCCGTTGCTCGTCGTCGTAGCAATTTGACGGTGGAGAATGAAAGGTTACGGCAGTGTCTTTATTGATTTCTTTTTTGTTCTTGAATGTTGTTCTTTTCTCCTACGAATGAAACGCATATGGGGAGGATAAAAAAATAAAAGCTAGAATGTACCTGATTGAAAGCCAGCGAACGGTTGCTCCTCACTACTCACTACTCTGTTGTACGATATGGCTGGGAATGGGGTGGTGTTCAAGCTCCTATTTATAGTGTATCATGGGGAGAGTTGTAGTTGGAGTTGGATTGGAACTCCACAATTCTAGTGGGATTAAGATAAACTTCAGTGATAGAGGATTATCCTATGGAGGCTGGAATCCTGCGTGATAGAAGCTTGGGTTAGTTCAATTAATTCTTCGTATGGTTATCAGTTAAGGGAGAATTTGATTGTCTTTAGATTTTGATGGTTTAAACCTAATTGCAGTGAATATGGTTTTAATATGTTTGGGCCCGTGGAAAAATGAAATATTCAAGATTATGTTTGGGCTTATGGTAACTGGTCAATTTTATCTGTTGGGCTTATGGAATATCCAGGAACATGGCTGGGCTCATAAAATTAAGATGCACTATGGTGAATTTATATGGTTAAATCTCGAGACTTCTACGTTCCAAGCGTATCAAGCAGCATGTCCCGACAAGTCTCGAGGGGGCAATTTGTAGACACAGAAAATTTGAGCTCGAAAAATGGATTGATTAAATTGTTATTGGGCTCAGTGTGAGATGGATTAATGGACCAGTTTAATTAATTTGGGTCCATGATAATTAAATTAATTGATTAGCCCAATTAAATTGATGTTGGGTAATTGATTAATGGGCCAAGCCCGATCCATATTTGACTTTAATAATAGTTATAATTATAATTTAAATATAATTTTATTATATTTGAATTTAATAATTATAATTAATTTGAATTTGAAATAGATGATAGAGTTTTGAACCTGGACTTGATTATGGCAATGTTCATTCCCTTAATTAATTAATTATTTATTAATTAATTAATTAGGGAGTTTGTTGAGGGAAGTTGGTTGCACACTCCACTATAAATAGAGCCCCTCATTTCACATTTAAAACACACCTTGAAGATTGAAGACTTGAGAGCATTGAAGGCATTGAAGGCATTTTGAAGCAGTTAGAAGTTAGAGACTCGAATCGGTTAAAGATCTTGAAGCTTGACGGTTTCTGTTGAGTGTCACGCCCTTGAATCCCGGAAGGCCACGCCACTTGAATCCCGGAAAGCTACGCCATTTGAATCCCAGAAGCTACGTCAGTTGAATCCCGGAGGCTACGCTGTTTGAATCCCGGAAGGCTACGCCATTTGAAACCCGGAGGCACTTCAGTAGAACACGTCAGTGAAGAATCAGAGGACCATATAGAGATTTTGTACCCGCACATTCAATTACACACACACTGTAACCCGATATTGTGAATATATACAATTTCGAATTTTTTGTGTTTACACCTTTATCAAGTCGAGATTAATATTCTTTTTCACGTTTACATAAAATTAATCAGTTCTTTACTTTAGAGTAGTATTAAATGATAAAATAGATAGAAGCTAAGTCAATTCAAATATAGTACGATATTTTTCATAGAGAAAATACCCAAAATGGTCCCTCGACTATAGCATAATTAACAAATTAGTCCTCGACTATCGATTGAATCCAATTAAGTCCTCAACTATTCAAATTTTACCTAATTTGGTCCTCCGTCAATTCCTCCGTCTAAAGCCTGTTAAATCTAAGGTCATATGTGTAATTTCACCATCTCAACCTCTAAAATCACCCACCAGCTCACTGCTCTCCACCTCCACCTCACCGTCAATTCCTCCGCCTCTGGTGCCGTAAATCCCCTCGCAGATATCGGCGATATCGACGGGGAAGCTCGAGTCCTGGTCGGCGTACCACATGTTCACCAACGTGTAGCCGACGATTGATGGGGATGAGAAGTAATGGAAGCCGCAGACGTGGTAGAAATCCTGGACGTACACACCGCATCGAAATGGTGGCATTGTCACCACTCGCACTACCACTGCCACTACCGGCATAGCTATTGTGAGCAGTCTCCAAAGAGTCCCTAATCCTATGAGGATTGCTACTCTCCGTCTCCCCGTCCTCGTGATTGTCATAGTCCTCCAAGTGGCTAGAAACAAAGGTGGCCGACGACTGCGAGAACCTGGAAGCCATCAAATCCCCAATGCCATTCAAAAACAAACCAGCAAAGTACAACAACTCTGCCCTAATCTCACAAATTTTGGTCTGCAACTCATAACCCCAACCCCTGTTGGCCCAGCGGAAATGAATCCAGAAAAGATCGGCGATTGATTCACCGGTTGGGGCGCGAAGTTATACAGAGAGTGAGATGTGTGCGGTGAGGTTTTGGGATTAATCAACGAAGCCGGAGAACCAGCGGCGCTTGGAGACGAAAAGGAATACGAGAGAAGAATCCAGTTCGAGAACCACCAAGGAAGCTTCTGGGTCGGAGACGGAGACGGAGACGGAGAGTAAAACCAGTTGTTCTTCTCGGTCGTGGAAATATTGGCGCCAGTCTGAACTGTCTTCGACGACCACGATTCTCGAGCTCCCTGGTGGCGATGGAGTCTAAAATGAAAAGGGAAACAAATAATAGAACAAAATGATGACGTTTTAGGTATTAATTTCAAGGTTTGATGAAATTACGCATATGACATTAGAGTTAACAGGCTTTAGACGGAGGAATTGACGGTGGACCAAATTAGGTAAAATTTGAATAGTTGAGGACTTAATTGGATTCAATCAATAGTCGAGAACTAATTTGTGAATTATGCTATAGTCAAGGGACCATTTTGAGTATTTACTCTTTTTCATAATAAATTTAATTATTATCTAAAATTGGATATAATTATTAAAAGAAGTTAAAATTTATTTTATGATTGTTATAATTATTATTTAGTGTGGACATTATGAGTGGATTATATAACTGTTGTAACGGCCATTGTATTTATGTATCCATTATTCCTTTCAGTTACATATGTAATTATATAAACATCCCTTGTACTATGAAGAAGATGAATGAGAATGTCTCCTCCCTTTCTTCCTTGTCTCTATACTCTCTCTATTACCTCAATATTTACATTTCCTGCAAAATACCAGTTTACCGGTTAGGAGCTAAATGCCAACGGGCACAACAAATCTTTTCCAACACGTTATCAGCACGCTCAATACCACAGTCGGTAATGTAATATTATGAGTTTTTTTTTATGGCTTATACTTTCAGGATGCGTAAAATGTTCATGTTTATATTTTATGCATTTCTGAATATGTGAAAAGTGATAATATGAATGCATTTTTTTTTGATAGTATATATTTGCACCAAATGAATATATTTTGTAAACTTGTATATTCTGTTTAATGGCAACTGACACAAGCATACAGATCTTTTTTTTACATATTATCCTATATCAAAATACTCTTTGATTTTGAATCAATCAGTGATCAATGTGCTTATGATATTGGCTTTAGCATTGAATCGTCACAATTGGATATTTGGATTACTTTTGTTTCTATCATTCATGACATTCTTATTGATCATACTGAATTGTGATGACAAATTCCAGAATGTATTTTTTGCTATCTGCTGTACACTAAATACACCATTCTATATATATTCAGACCAAATTTTTCTTGGAAAAGGAGAAAATTTCGAGTTTTTTTTTCTCTACATATACATACTTCGCTTCTTTTATATGAATATTTTTTTTCCCTCGATTTTATCATGTGGGTTTTTTTTTTTCGAGAAAAAAAAACAAAAACAATCCGAAACCTGGCGATGATGCGATCTGCGATCGGAAACGACGACCGGTGTTCCTATGCGTGGCGGCGGAGAAGGTGCAGACGGCCTCCCACCCTGCTCGACGTTATCGACGATTGGCGGCGGTGGTTTGTGCACGGCAGTGGCGTTCTCCCTTCTCCGACTGACGATGGTGGAGGCAGACGAAAAATCGGTGGTGGCAATTGTCGATGATGATCGGCGTCCCTCCCTTTTTTATTGTTCTCGCCGTTTTCTTCTAATCTGCAGATTCCATCCTTGCAGATCCCCTTCTTCCAGACTTTCAATTTTGATTAGGTAACTACATATTATTATGAAGGCAAATTATTATTATTATTATTTTGGTAATCTTAAAGAGTGTTTATCAATCATTAGATTACTTTAATAATTTTTAGTATGGTAAATTGATACGATCATCCATACTATGTGATTGGTATTGAATTTCCTTGTATGGACTTAAGGAAACCGTTTCAATTATTACCATCCTTTATTACTGATTTAATTATTAATTTTATTATCATGCATTCTTATCGGTAATCTATTATAATATGTATGTTTTTATATATGGATATAAACTTTGAGAACTGTCTGCGGGTAATTTTAAAGTACTGTGTAATTGACATACAATGAGATATTATATTAATATTACCATCTAGTTTTCTTTGTTTGGTGGGTCAGTTTTATGGTAAAGCAATTCCATGCTTCATCCACCTCATTGTGACACCTTTCGAAATTGTGTCTGACTGTTTTTTTTGAGATACTATACATTTGCAGTCAAAATAAAGGACCTGCATTCCTTTCTCTGATTGCCTTCTCTTGCTCTCTTTTTTCCATTTTTCAAATAATTGGAATATACTGTTACTAAATGCTTTATGGGTTATTTATGCCTACTTATTGCATACATAGGTTTATGGCCCATTATAATTCTAATATTAATATTGGAATATCAATTATGTTAAGAAGGCAAGGTCTTTATGATTTTTTTCTTTCTTTTATATTTGCCTAATTTTGATTAATTACAATTTTATCGTAATACAAATCTGCGATATTTTGGCTATCCCTGCCAATTTGCAATTTGTGAAAAGGCGACTTTGGCAATTACCAACATCATATAAAGACCAGCGATGGCCATACAATTGCTCGACAAACATACTGAAGATGCCAGATAAGTATTTTTCTGAAAGAGGATATTTTATAATTATCTTATATTGACAATTGTGTGCCTTTATATAATGTGATATTTTAATTGTCTAAAAGAATATATGGCATGTATCGAAATTGATACTCATTTTTTTTAGAAAACATGATTGATAGATGCAAATAGTGATAAGATCACTCCATACGATATTGTATGTTGATAACCCTAATCATCATCATGAAACAAATTATTTGAGATAGACAATAAAATATCCTATTTTTAACTAGAGCTCTAAAATCTTAATAGAGCTTTGCCGGAAGGCAAATTAAGTAATTATGGAGGTAAATTATCTATTTTGGGGACCTCCACAAATTTAGAAACCACTACATATCACAAACACATAGTACATGGTTCAAAATCGCATTTCCCTATCTGCGTTAAGTTTATAAGATCGTTTCTCGACATTAGGGGGAGATTTGACCAAACTTTTTATAGAATGTCGAGAAAATTTCATAAAATTAAAAGATCTTCAAACCCATGTATTAGTTTTATTGAACCAGAAGATTCAGAAATTGAACAAAAATCTGCTAGAAATATCAAGGAGTGACTATGTCCATAGAAATATTATTGAAATCCCCAAATAGGACTAATCTTTTCTACCGATTTTCTTTATGCCAGAAGCATTAGAAATATTATCGGTTTCAAAATTTGCAAAAACTAGATCTAGTGTAAAAATTTCATCACTCCTGGAACATATCCTAAAGATATTCGTCTAGAAGGCGAAAATCCCCAGTAAAATTATAGGTGCACCAAATAACTAAAATACTGGGGAAGCGGAACAACCAAATTTAAAATACTCTTGGGAAATGTCATCTATTTGGTTGATACAAAAATGCCATGTGTATAAAAATATTTGCGAAATAGTTACAGTTGTCGACAACATATTTTGCCTCTATTGCTAATGAATTAAAAATCTGGATCCAGAAATTAAAACAGTAGTTTAACGCCTGAAGCGTGCTAACTGTTTTAGAAAAGAGCAATTAAGGCATACAAATCAAAACGCGCTAAGGATATATACACCAGAGGGTGTTATGAAAATTCAATGCAAGGCGAGTTGAGGGTTTTCGCAGAGACCCAATAATGGTCATGGCATTATATTCCGCTATTCAAATAAAACTAGCAGTAAATAAATAAGATATGTAGTCAATAGACACAATTATCACATATTCTATATTGGATAAGTTGATTACTAATATCCATTTTTCTCAAAAGGTGATAAAATCACAAAATTATTACATCATAAAACTATGACCTTTTTCTACAAAGTCAAATTGATTGAAAATGGATTTTCTCCCCATGAAGAAAGGATGAAAATATATTCAATAGTATATGTTATTGTGAAACTTAAATATATTTTCCTAGAAGGATATCTATAAATCCCTCTTGAAAAATCTAAATCAGTGGATTAAAAGTCATTATCTCGAAGGAGAAGGTACTTCAGGACCCGAAGTCCACTACTTCAAAATATAATAAGTAATTCCATCAGTCCATATGATCATTAAGAATATGATCAAATTCTATAGACAATCATGAAGATTGCGACATATATCTTCTCTACAACTTATTAAAACTTCAAGCCATGTAGAACTTGAAGATTGTTATCTTCAGGGGGAGATGAGGCTACATTCACTTAAATCAATCCTAAAGATTAGGTCTTAAAAGGACCAACAGTTGCACTCCTTTTACAACATATGAATACATATATACCATGTACTCTTTTTCCCTCACTAGATTTTTCCCATTGGGTTTTTCTAGTGTGGTTTTTAACGAGGCATGAGTATAATAATATAATAAACGGGAAGAACGTTGCAAATAAGTACTTAAATAGACGAACCCCGAAATCCTGAAGATTATGCCCTGAAGGTTCATGATTGTACTCTTTTTCCCTTAACTAAGTTTTTCCCACCGGGTTTTCTTAAGTTAAGGTTTTTAACGAGGCGATCATGAAGGTTGTTGTCTTCAGGGGGAGCAACAACATACATAAATTATTGGTCCAGAAGACTACCAAATCCTGAAGATTAAACGCAAAAG
>CP025653.1:14178951-14190043 GCA_003576665.1 Ipomoea trifida
TTTCCACCCTATCGGAACCAACAATATATATATATATATATGGTCATGTTCAAGTGTGGCCGCTCCTTAACGTGTGAACAGTGCAGCCACACAAATATGTATCGTTAGGTACACATCACAAAAAAATACACCACTAGGTATGCAAATATACACCACACAGTGTCAGCAAATGCACCATTAGGGGCATGGAAGTTATGGTGTATTATTTTGGGTGTGTGGTGTGTTTTATGGTATTTTTGTGTATTTTCATTGTGGTGCGTTTTCTAACATTGAGTAGTGTGAACCGCATATATAGGAATGCGCGGTCACATTTGAACAGATTTATATATATATATATATATATATATATATATATATATATATATATATATATTAGGTTAGGGTAATATTTCCATTTTTGGCTAGACTAAATATAGATGTTTGGTTTAAATGTTTGGCTAGCCTAGAATTGGATCAAATATAAGGCTTGGCATTTTGGGCTATAAATAGCTATATAATAGAATACATATTTATATAGGCAATTTATGCCGTGGACCCGGGTGCACCTTGCAAGGTGCACCCGGGTGGGTGTAACGGTGTTGTTAGTGGATTCACACTTATACAACTATAGATTCACAGTTACATAGTGATAGATTCACACCTTATGAACTACAGATTCACACATTATGAACTACAGATTCATACCTGATACTCTGTTTTGCAGTGATGGGTATTCATGTTTGGATTCACACTTATACAACTATAGATTCACAGTTACATAGTGATAGATTCACACCTTATGAACTACAGATTCACACATTATGAACTACAGATTCATACCTGATACTCTGTTTTTGCAGTGATGGGTATTCATGTTTGGATTCACACTTATACAACTATAGATTCACAGTTACATAGTGTTAGATTCACACCTTATGAACTACAGATTCACACATTATGAACTACAGATTCACACATTNTTGAAAATACCCAAAGGTTGTGGGTGGTCTCTCTTTGAAAAGTGATGAGAATTTCCTTATGAAACTAAGGAATGTTTAAAGATGAGAAAAGAGTTACTCTGTAACGTCTTTGAGAAAGAAATGATTTTATCTGATGAGACAAGTGGACTTTGATTCACTAAACCCTTTTTATGAAATTCTTCGTTGTAACTGATTTTCAGGTGAAATGGGTAAAACCTTTACAAGCTTTCAAACTATTATATTTTCAAACCTTTGTCTGCTTTTAAGTGACAACGGATTCCCTTACTTAGCCGTCGCGCTAACTGCACTTCAATGTGTTTCTTATCAGTTGCAGATTAGTGTGGACTCCTGTAGCCCGATGAGCTGAATAGAATGGAAATACAGGTTGAGGTCTTCTCTATCCTAGAATAGACACCCTGAAAGGGGTTACTTCCATATGTATTAAGTTTGATGTTAATGTAGTGTTTTGAGGTTGTAATTTTAGCCTGTGCACTTAGAGTGGAGTTTGTCAAAGAGGTGATAGAATTCACTCTAGGTGTGGCGGTGACACCCAGTTTTCTGCTGATAAGATGTAAGCTTCCGCAACGTTTTATTACGAATTTTGTAATAGATGTAAGAGTTGAAAATTGGGGTGTTACACAGGGTCCACAATGCAAGATAGACCCTAGTCTATGGTATAATTTGCCAGACAATTGTTATACTATGGACAAAGTTCATCTTGCATTGTAAACCTTGGTCCAAAAATTGTGTATCGTAACAATGCTTGTAAATAAATTGAAGGCAATTAATTATAGACACATAAAATGTTAACTACAGACACATAATATGTTAAATACAACAAATAATATATTAACTGCAAACACATAATATGTAGTTAAAATATTGATTTGGAATATAGATTTGAAATTTTAAAAACAAAATTACAATTTGTGCTACAACAAATAAGGTTTGATTTAAGTAAAGAGAAAACAATGTATTCTTACAATAATTATAGTATGATATTTATATATTTTTTAGGACGAAGATTCAAAAATTAATAAGTTTTACTTTTATAAACACTCTTCATTTTCACACTAAATTTATTCACTACAAACTCTTCTTATCGTTTTTAAAAGGTATGATTACTTAACTTAATCTTCTTACTTTATATTAGTTTTTTTTTCAATTCTATGTTTGATCATACATATCTATGCTCAAAAGACGTAAACCCTGATTGAGTCGAAGCAACCCATGTAGATGGAGAAATCTAGTAGTAGGTTAGGGGTGACAAGGTGAGGACTTAAGATAAAATATGATCAAATAATAGAGGTAAGAACTAGTATAAATTGATTAGATTAAAAAGAAATCATATTTTAGATAGCAATAAGAAGAGAGAGGAGTGAAACTTTAAAACTTTAAAGAAGTTAAAATTACAAGTAACAATACTAAAAACTAATGATGGATGATGAATTATTTTCGAAGTTATGTTTATTGTAAATTGTTTCCTTTAGCTCGTAGCGCTCCCTGGTGAAATGGATTACAATATAGCAAACAAGAGAGACATAGTATGAAAGGAAAAGAGACAAAGTATAGTAGTGTAATGGTAGAAATTTTTATTCCTATATTTGATCAGTACAATACAAGGTTATATATAATTACAATCATAATGGAAATCAATAATGACGTATATAAATACGACCGTTACAACAGTTACACAATCTACTCATAATGTCCACAATTAATAATATTTATAACACTCACCCTTGGATATTATCTTACCATAATCATGCCTTGTTAAAACTCACTAGAAAAACTCTGTGGGAAAAATCTAGTCGAAAAAACAATACACGATATATGGGTAATGCATGTGTTGTTTCGGTTGCCTCATTAAAAACCTTAACTTAAAAAAATCACGTGGAAAAAAAAAAACTTAGTTAAGGATAAAAGAGTACAACCATAAGCCTATAGGGCATCATTTTCAAGATTTTTGGGTTTGTTTATTAAAGTATTTATTTGCAATTTTCCCCATTGACATTACTATATCATACTCATGTCTCGTTAAAAACCACACTAGAAAAATTCAATGGGAAAAACTTAGTGAGAAAAAGAGTACATAATATGTATGCATTCAACCAACTCCATCTCAACCAAAGAAATCATCGTCTTTTGAGGATTCCTTGAATACTTTTATACAAGTCTGCACTAGACAACAAGAAGCTTATGAGCAGCGATTCCAGATGCAACAAGAAGCAAATGATCAACGATTCTAGATGCAACAAGAAGCGAATGAGCAACGGTTCCATAGGCAGCAAGAAATGACAGAGCAACATTTCTAGCAAAACGAGACTTCCCTGAGAAAACTAGAGGTATAAATGGGGCAAATTGCTAAAGCTTTGCAAGGATATGTGTTAGGTAAGTTACCTAGCCAACCTGAAGAAGCTAAGGCTAAGGCTGTAAGAAGTGGTAAAATCATTGAAAACAATTCAAAAGAAAATACCACTCCTAAACAAACTGAAATAACTGAAAAATTGAATAATAATGTTAATGTTAGTAGTATTGATAAGGATGAGCCTCAGTTACATAAATCTTATAATCCTTATGTGTTTCCCAAGCCTTATGTCCACTAATCCCTTTTGATGTTCAAAATGACAAACTGGGCAAAACTACGATTGATGAAACTGTTGAGGTTTCCAATTTTGACATCAATGAATTTGCTTGATAAAGTTATCCAATGTTTTGTAGTTAAGGGGTTGGACTTTGCAGAAAAAGATAATTGGAGTTTGATAAACTCCAAAAGGAGAACCTTTTGAATGACGTTGATCATAAAACAGGTTCTTCTTTTCATTTTAAAATTGGGCTAGATGAGAAATCCTGTAAAAGAAATTATGAATTAGGGAGGACTCTCTTTATCTTTTTTTCTTTCATCTCACAACATTGGGGACAATGTTGAAAATAAGTGTCTTGAATTGCCACCAATGCTATGTTGGACAACATGAAAGAAAGGATGATAAGAGAAATTGAGAGAGAAGAAGAAGGAAGAAGAATACATGTTCTCCAATTAAAATCTATAATGTTTATTTACTTTATGTTTTTTGCACTGAAATGAATTTGTAATCTTCTTGAGATATTAATAAAAGTTTTTAGTGTGAGTTGCGTAATGTTTTAAATTTCTAGTAGTTAAAATTCCTTAGAAAAACTTTGCCAAACTCAATTATGGGTTGAATTGTAATGAAAAATCAATTCAAGTCTAAAAAACTTTATAATATGGGTATAGATTTGATGATACCAAAAGTTAGGATTTTAGTCCCCACTTATTTTATCTTCTAGACTTAGGAACTATTTTCTCTAATTCGAATATATAGTCGAATGTTTAACCGAGAGGTTACATTTCGGATAGAAAAACAGTATGAATGTTAACTCGAGAAGTTATGTTTCGGATAAGAATCAACAAAGTTTGAATAGTAACTCGAATGGTTACACGTCGAATAGCTTGAAGATGAAGACCTCGAAGAGTTCGAGAAGAAGATTCAAAGAGTAGAAGATTCAAGAAAAAGGTTGAACGAATGGTAAAGTCAACTATTTGTATCTGAGAGGTACTAGAGTGTTATGGTTCGAAACGTTAACTTGAATAGTGATACTTAACCATTCGAAAAGAATTGCTCGAGACATTCTCTAAGCTAACTGTTCGAAACCTTAAAGCACTAGTGAATGTGACCAAGGCAAAGAGAGTCTTAGGTTCACATCCTAAGGAGGATTTTCCTTAAAAAGGCCTAGACATTTTGTATAGAAACAAAAGATATGTTCAGCACAAATTAAGTGTCTAACTGTGGAAAGTGTTACAAGTGTACTTAACCTTCGGATTACACGCTAGTCTCTACCCATTGGTCAATAGACATTTGAAATGGGTTTTCCTCCAATGGACACACTTCTAAAACACCTATAAATGCCTTCATTCAAGACTAAAGAAGGTGTTGGTCTATTCAAAAATTTTATAAGTGTTCAAAGTGTTCAAAGCAATATTAAAAAATCTCAAGAGATAAAAAAACTCAAAATTCTTATCCAGATTCAAGAGACTTGTGCTACAAAAAGAAGTTCAAATCTAGATTCAAGAATCCAATTTCTTAGTTGGAGATTGAAAAAATCTTATCTTCAACCCTTTGTACCTCTACTTGGTAGAAATAGAAAGAGACGGAGTAAACTCATTGAGAAGTTGAAAAACTTGTGGAGTTCAAGGTTGGCTTTGTGTTCAAGGCTTGAACGTCCCTTTTGTACTAACGTGATAGTGCAAATCTCTTTAGGAGTTTTAAAGAGAGACTAGTGAGAGAGAAAAAAACTCAAAATTCTTATCCAGATTCAAGAGACTTGTGCTACAAAAAGAAGTTCAAATCTAGATTCAAGAATCCAATTTCTTAGTTGGAGATTGAAAAAATCTTATCTTCAACCCTTTGTACCTCTACTTGGTAGAAATAGAAAAAGACGGAGTAAACTCATTGAGAAGTTGAAAAACTTGTGGAGTTCAAGGTTGGCTTTGTGTTCAAGGCTTGAACGTCCCTTTTGTACTAACGTGATAGTGCAAATCTCTTTAGGAGTTTTAAAGAGAAGAGTGGAATAGGTTGAGTTGGCTGAACCACTATAAAAATCTCTCTCTCTCTCTCTATATATATATCTTTTACATTACTACTTTGAAAAGAAGCAACCCCTCGGAGCTTCTTCCGTCGAATTGTTAATTTTTCTAAAACTGTACAAGTATATTCCCCCCCCCCCCCCATAGACTTGTAACCCCTACCCACCGGGACCAACAATAATATTCTAAGAATTTTGATTTAATACATAAAGTATCATTAGACAATATAGGATCATCACAAAATTCATAAAGTTTACCAACAATATTTACAACATAAATTTAAAATAAATGTCGTTGGATAATATACATCAAACAAAGCCAAAGTTGCATCATTAAATTCTTGTGATAATTAACAAATTTTTGTACAAGCATCCTAGTGTTGCGGAAATAATTGGATTTCATTGTTATTAAAAAAATAATAATAAATCTTTATATTGAGTTGTACAACATAACAAATTAAAAGTAGAATTCCAACGAGTTGATACCTCATGAGGAAATCTTTAAGGGGGCATATTATTTCTTTTACAAAAGTTACTAAATTCTTTTTGAGCGTTTGGATGTTTCCACAAATAAACAACCGCACCTCTAATTGGTTTAATACTATTATTAAGTGAAACCAAATCAGATTGAAGACATAAATTTAACACATGTCATACACATTTTTGATGAAAAAATTTGCCACCAAAATATGAAATACATAATTCCTTAAGAGCAAGGATTACAACAGTATTATTCAAAGCATTATCAAAACCAATCGCCATAATTTTGTGAGCAATTTTGTATTCATCAAAATCATACTCTATATAATAGCAAAATGTTTTTGCCAATCCTTGTTTCCCGCCCATTTAGTACAACGTCGTTTGGCTTATGAATATGTGTTTTTGGAGATTGCAGAGGTGTAAATGCTACGTCGCCCTTTTGTTTTTGCATTTAAAGATAACATCATTTTCCAAAAGATTTGTATTAATAAGTAGTTAATATGCCTCTTCAGTTTTACACTATTTGATTACAATTCAAAATAAAATATCAGTAAATCAATGAATGCAGAATGCACATAATCCCTCAATTAACTTAAGCCTACTAAACTGTTCAATATCCCAAGAATATTAATTACGAACAGTAATGATTCAATTTTGAATCTGAAATACAATTACAGTATAAATAGTACATTAATCTGAGAGGGATTGATCACAAACTACATATTCTGAAAGAGAAACTCTGCAAAATAATTTCGAAATGCCCTCTCAATATGTCCTTGCTTCTCAGGTTAGCCCTATCCACACTCGTAGAGCAATAAGAGTGCGGTTGGTGAGATCTTATGAAGTACCTGAATTACGTAGACGAGAAATTAGTAAGAGCAAAGAATGTCTTTTCCATGATGAAGAGGTAAGTTTAATACATTATGTGCAACTATAAGCATGTTTTCTGATTGCAGTTTCCTTTGTCTACTACCTTTTTTTTTTTTAACTAAAATTATATTATTTGTTATTATATAGGGTATATACATACATGGTACTATTTCCCGAGAGGATGTTGTCAAGTATCGTACAGTTTTTGTTGAGGGCAAAGTTTATTCTATCAAGAACTTTTTAGTAGTGACAAACTACTATACATACAAAACATCTCCCCACAAATATCTAATAAAGTTCAATTATTCTACCACTGCCAAAGAAAGTAAGAGCAGCAAATTCCCTAATTTCATGTTTCGACTCAAGTCTTTTCAGTCAGTCACTGATGGATTCAACTACTCTAAATGATAAGGAATTATTTGGTATATATATTTTTCATGTTTTACTGTTACTTAATTTTATTTATTAAAAAAACATGTCTCAAATTATTGAATTGTATAATTTCTACCTTATATCAATATAGACATCATAGGCAAAGTTGTGGAGATATATTCCTGGATTTTTTAGAGATTGATGGATTTTTTAATCGAGGACAGTGAGTAAGTACTTAGATACATTCCTTTATTGTTTCTATAAAAATAATAACAAAGATATGAAATAATACTTATCTGTACACCAGGGAGAGACAGCTGAAGTGCACCATCTAGGATGATCATGTCGAAGCCATGCTGCCATATTTTAATTCAACAGAACCAGAACCTGTAATTGTTTTGATACAGCTTTGTAGAGCCAAGACTGTCAATGGTAAATCTGTAAACATAAAACTCAGTATTTGTGAAATATTTAACATTTGAAATGTTTATAACTATGATTTTGGCATAATGTTTTGTTTTATTATTTAAGGTGAGGTGAGAATTACTAGCTCATATGATGCAACCAAATTGTGGTTTAATCACTATTGCCCTGAATAAACATAATTTAAGGCCAAGTATGTATTCATGTGGTTTACGATGTTCAGAACTTTGTACTTAATGTATATATTTTTCAAACACATAACAATATACTATCATCTAACAGGTTAACCAAGGAAAGCACTCCTATGAGGAGTATTAGTACTAATTCTATTGTGTCTCAAACCACTGATCTAAGAGATTTTATAACTGGATCTGTTGTCATTACAACAATTTTAGATTTGTATCAGCAAATAGAGGTTAGCTTCAAAGCCTTTTAATACCTTGATTTGATATGCATGTATCAAAAAGAGATGTTACCATTCAAAATGGAAGGTCTCAGGTTTGAGTCTCATCCCAATCAAGGATGTTGACATTATCATGTTGTTTGAGCAGATACTATGTATAGGTTAGATTGTAGTACTCAAAAAAAAAAAAAAGAGAGATGTTACCCTTCAAAGCCTTTTATAACTTAATACCTTTTTGGCACCTTGTAAACTTTGCCAGAGTGGAGATTTCTATGTTCCTGCAATGATCACTGGAATTGAAAGAAGTGGATAATGGTACTATGTCTCATGTAGAACAATAGGATGTAATAAAAAACTTGCAGGATGAAACAGGAGGTGATGAAGTTAACATCCTTAACAATATTGTCCAAGCAAGAAAGCAAGAAGGAGAGCAGTAACTGAGCCCTTTAAGCAAAAGATCTCTATTGGACCAATTCTCTTCAACTCAGCAGATGAAGAAAGGAAGACTTGACATGATTAAGAAGGAGAATATTGCCTAAATAAATTCCAAGATTTCAAACAATGTCATTTGAAACTATTTCACTTTTTTGTTCCTTATGTGGAAAAACATTAGATAACATGGATTTTATTTCTATTTTTATTTGTGTTCTAAATTATAAATATCCATGTGTTCTTTTTTTTTTTCTTTACTTCTCATTTAAGGTTTTTCAAGAAATACAGTCAGCGAGTGCAAGCTGCATGCATTAAAGTGAAGATAACATATTAGTGAAGACAAATGAACTCCCTAGGATATAGAATACCTACTTTCTTTTGCTTTTATGTATTCTAATGTATAGTATGATTGCCATGAATAGAAATATGCAATGAAACCGCTCACTACTTTTTTTAAAAAAAAAGGTTGTTGAACTCTATTCCTCATCTTTTAAAATAAAGTACATTGAAAACAAATAACTAATATGTGTCTTTAAAAAAAAAAACAAAGTATAAAAAGCAGACAACTTATATTATTAATTATTTTCAGACAATATGTGGTCAGTATTCTCTTTACAACTCACCCTAAAGCTTAAATAATTAAAGAATACCAATATACTTTATATCAAGCTAAAGTAATAATTGAAGCACTTTAGTATTAGTCAATTACAAACATACATAACTACCAGAGTAAATTGATAATCAGCCACTAAATTGACAAACAAGGCTTGCTTTAATCACAAACATTAAATTGAACAAGTTATATTCACAACACAATTTTTTTGACTTATGATGTTATGACCATTTTTTTTTGAAGGGTAACAAGTTAATTCATTAAAGCACAAAGCGAAACGATACAATAAGATAGGATAGAATGGTAAACCATTCCCTTACAATCTGACATAGAAACAATTTTCCTAGCTATGCTAGGGAGAACTTGGTTCGCAGATTGTTCAGCAAATCGAAAGCTGATAATGACCTGACCAAACATAAGTATGATTAACTTTGATTGACAGGTCTTGCACATCATCTGGATCTTCATCTCAATTCTCTTGCACATTGACAATATTCCATTCTGACAAAACAATTCCGGCCTTGCATAAGGTTTGACCGGTTCGTCAGATGAAGACCTCCTAACCGAGTAAAGAGGCGTTTCTTCATTGTCATCTTCGACATCCAGGATGAGGGTAACATTTGTTGTGACCATAGTAATTGATTCATGCTTATCTAATACAAAACTCGTTAAAACACACGAGAGGGAATAACTCGTTAAAACACGAGAGGGAATAAACTCGTCAAAACAAACGAGATAACTACACTATTATTTAAAAAGACAAAAGCATAAAAAGATGAAAAAGTAGGGTGGATAAAACCAATATATATATATATATATATATATATATATATATATATATATATATTATTTTATTAAAGAAGAAACGGAAGGGGAAAGCTGGAGCGGCGGAAGCGGAGGCGAAGGCGAGGTTGCGTTGCCGGCAGTGGATGGATGACCATTTACTTTACTTTGTTTTAAAAACATGTGGAATTTTTTACACTAGGATTTTCTATGAATTTTAACTGTAATGTCTTTTGTCCATAGCAACATATGTATACTTATGACTTTAAATTACGTAAAAATTAATTAGTTTACTTGGGTCTATTTGGATAAGTAGAAAATTGAAAAATCAAATACACATAAGCGAATAACTTCCATAATGAATCATTTATATCCCATAACATCGGAATTACATATCACATTAGTTACCTACCAACTACTACAACCATCACAACCGCAACATGAGGAAAATTTTAAAGTCAACAGTCATCGGGGGCAAGCGTAAACAACAATCTGCAAGTCCAGGTAACTTTAACTTACAACTACGTGGTAGTACGGTTGGTGTTGTATACATGTAATGTAGTATATTTCAACCAATAAGGAGCTAGAATTTAATTCTTACAACTTTATGCATTTCTGTTGTATTACCTGAAAATTTTCAAACATTAAAAAATCACTACAAGAAAAATCGCGAATCGCGACGGAAACTATTCCGTTGCAATATAGCGACGGAATAGTTTCCGTTGCAAATTAACGACATAATTCGCGACGGAAATTAATTCCGTCGCGATTCTTGATGCAAAGGGAAAATAAAACCCGCTAAATCTTGGCGGCAAAATATTCAAGACGAAATTTACGACGGATGTAAGTTACATCGTCTATTTAGCAACGAAAAAGGCGATGAATTTACTTTCCGTTGTGAAATAGCGATGAAAATGGCGACGGATATTGTTCCATCGCGAAAGGAAGCCATTTTTTTGTAAATGAATAAACATTGCGACGAAATTAACGACAAAATTTATTCCGTCGCAATTGTGCTTTTATTTTTACTCCAAAACGTCATTGTTTTCTTTAAATAATAAAATCAAGTTTTTTTTTTTAGAGAATCAAATCAAGGTATCAAATTATTTAAATTAAAAATTAAAACTACAAATCATTTCATTCAGCCATCGCCCC
>CP025653.1:14193792-14229981 GCA_003576665.1 Ipomoea trifida
GGGACGCCCTGTTGCGAGTAAGATTTCATGTTCACTAAAATTATTATTTACCCCATATATATGTATATTCATATATGATATGATATGATGTCAAAATTATGTGTTTTGCAAAATTATGTGCATGTGACTACAAATGCATTACATAATATGTGTATGATTCTCGAATTATCGAAAATGGATTTTTACGGGTCAAACCCGTGTGTTGAGTAAATGCTTGGCTTGGAATTTTAGTATATGTACATTCCTGTGAAGAATGATGTATTCTTATGGAATAAATTATTGTGGAGAAAAATGTATTTTGAGAAATTATATATTTTTGAAGAAGACATTTATCATGAGGAAATGATATATTTTGAAAATTATATGTACATATTTAGTCTTGGAGGGTAAGAATACTTGCAGCCGGTGTGAGCCGGAAATCTCACAATTTGGTTTATGAAGTATGAAATTTGAGTATTGGTACGGATTGAGTTCCCCAATTTGATTTTGATTTGGCTTATGATGCCTATTGGTGATTATGGAGAGAGTTTCTCCACTTGGTATTTAAATCCTCTTTGACAAATATGTTATTTTGGAAAATGATATCTCCACATGTATTTTGGGAAAATATTTATTATGAAACAAATGATATATATATATATATATAGAGTTAATTCCAACAATAGTCCTCTGACTATTGTGATTTTCCAAATTTAGTCCTCGTCTTTTAATTTGGACGAAATAAACCCTTGACTATGAAAATTGTTCCACCATTGGTCCTTCCGTTAACCAAGAGTTAAATAGATGTTAAATTAAGGGTAAAAATGTCATTTCCTCTGTTGGGTTTCTTCCTCCTGAAACGCCCATATATAGATCCACCATTTCCTTCGCCGGCTTCCTCCTCCGATCTGCCACTTCGATCCACTTTCCGATCAGCCGCCCTGTCGGACCCATCTATATATCGCTTTAATTTATTCAATCCCTTTTCATGGCCACCCAGTCTTAACTAAAAACACTACTACCCTTTCTCTAACCTTGGCTGGCCGCCCAATTTGCATAGTGCTATAGTGCTGCACCTCACTGCTACAATGTTGCACCTCAATAACAAATTAACAATCCAAAAATTCCAAATCCACACTCATCGCTACAGTGCTGCACCTTACTGCTACAATGTTTCACCTCAATAACAAATTAACAATCTAAAAATTCCAAATTCACACTCACTGCTACAGTGCTGCACCTCACACGGGTTTAGATGGAACAAATTGAAACCTTCACAATCCAAATTTCCAAATACCGTAGATTTCAGTCTGAAGAATAAAAAAAGGGAGCCGTCACGATGTTGAATAGTGAATAAACTCAATGAAGAAGACATACCTAGATTCGCATTCATAGGGGAGGCGGGAGGCTGCGGCATCGGCGTCGTCGGCTGTCGTCTGCTATCATCTTCTAGCTTCGTCGTCGGCTGTCATCTTCTAGCTTCGTCGCCGGCTGTCGTCTTCTTCGTAGATTTGTAGGGGCCGGGAGGGCGGCGGCGACGTCAACTCGTCGGCCATGGACTTGGCTTTGTGTTGACCGTCAGATTTGGTTGAGTTTGGAGGAGCGACAAATCACAAATGCACAAAGATAGGGAAATTAATTAGGAATTTAAGAATTTAGATGTTAGGCATTATAGATTTGAGGTCTCTAATTTTTAAAGGGTTAGTTTTATTCCTACAGAGTTAACTCGTCGAACAAGAAAGGGGAAGAAGAGAACTAGCTATGGAAAGGACCATTTTACCCCTTAATTTAACGTCGATTTAACTCTTGGTTAACGGAAGGACTAATGGTGGAACAATTTTGATAGTCAAGGGTTTATTTCGTCCAAATTAAAAGACGAGGACCAAATTTGGAAAATCACAATAGTCGGAGGACTATTGCTGGAATTAACTCTAATCTTAGATTACCTAAAAAAACGGGGGTAATCACATTACCTTGAAACATTACCACCACGTCAGCTTTGAGGTAATATAACATTACCAGGTAATCTCATAACTTGAAACAAACAAGGTAATATAACATTACCAGACTCAAATTACCTAGGTAATCTGAGATTACCCGAACCAAACGGCCCCTCATGGTTGTTCATACATGGATGATTAATAGTTTTCACTCTTCATTAATCGATCAAACATTTTGTTTGAGACATAACTGAAGGTCGCCACCGTTGAATTAATATAATTAATCAAGTCCAAATTGCGAACATTAATCATGGAATTTTTTTTAATTTGTTCATTTATGTGATTTGTCACGTCCATTTTGTTATTATATTTATTAACTTAATGTTTATTAATAATTGAAATTAATTATGGTGTCATGTAATTCTCAAAAAGAAGTAATCATAATAATATTAATCAATTTGACGATATTACCCCTAGACTTAACACCTATTTAACAAAAATCTTAACGGAAGACTATTTATTGTCAAAAATGAAAGTCAGAGGACCATTTGTGGTCGAATTGAAAGTCGAGGACTAAAAGGAGTACTAGCCTAATAGTCAGAGGACCATTTGTGGTATTAACTCTATAAAGAACATGTGTATAATTTGTAAGGAAAATGATTCTCGAAAATCACTAGAAAATAGAAAATACAAATAAATAAATATCCACAAAGGATAATTACACCAAGAAAATAAACCACAAAGGCTAAATAAACCTGGAATATAACTTTTGATGAAAAAACTGGACGATCTCGGGTGGTTGGAAGCACGAGTCGTGTTGCCACTATCCTTAAAACCTTATTTACCGCCTCCCGGGGTGCTGGAGCGTTGCGGTCTAGGTTTCCCAGGATAAAACGTACTACGATATCGGCGTTTGAGCACACAAACTAGGTATCCAGCGAACTAGGTCGTGGGATCAATGCAGGTGGCTTGAAGGAATGATGAGAAGTGTTTTGAGGGTAGAAAACAGTGTATTCGTGTGTTCTAAGCTTGTAGCTTCGTGTCTTCAAAACCTGCTGCTCACCTACGAATATATAGTAGAGGAGAATGGATCATAGCATTAATCATGGCATTGATAATCCATTTGTAACCTCCACCCACTAGCAGAAATTAAATCTGCCACTAACCAACATTAACACCCACTAACAAGTCCATTACTCACAAAATAACTCTGAAAATAATGATTTGAATTAATCAAATTAATTCCGTAATACCAAGACTCATTTTTGAATTGACACAATATGTGAAACATCGCGTTCGAGAGGTCACTGGAGTCGTAGTGCGAGACATGGTCCAGTCCGCGAACCATCGAGACATCGCCCGCGCCGCGAGACGTCAAGCAGCGCATGCTGCGAGACATCGTGCCGGCCACGAGACATCGGACGCGCGCGCCAGCCAGGGCCGTGCGACATCGCACTCGCACGCGAACGACCTCTCGCGAGAGGTCGACTCTGCCAACTGAGAGACATCGAACTACCTCTCGAGAGGTTAGTTCATCTTGATGTCTCGAACGAGAGATCACTTCTAATCTCATGTGGTTCTGAGATGGAAAACTTGTTTGTTCGAAAATATGGCATAACTTAACTCGCAAGGCCAGCGTACACGAGTCAAGCCTTTTCAGGCTCAGTTTGGAATTTGATTTGCACCCCACCCCCCCTGCGCGCGAGAGAGAGCCTCTATGCCATACAAGTCAATTAGCCTTTAAAAACCTCTTGTATTTATAGTGGGGCAAATCCTCATTCCCAACCAATGTGTGACAAAGCTACATAAGATTTTCCTCACTTCAAATTCCATCTCCAATGGATCTACTTTGAGAACCAATTTCTCATTCACCCATTATCCATCAATCGTCATACACTGCACCACGGTGCACATTGATGTGCACCACGTACGTAAAACGACGTCGTTTTAGTGTTAGTGGACGCGAACGCGAATGACTCAGGGAATTCATTATTTATAATACACATAATCATTATCTATAATACACAGAACATTTGCCTAGAATACACAGAATGTTTGCCCAGAATACACAGAATATTGACACAAAATACACATATGTTAGTGGATGTGAACGCGGACGCGAATGACTGCAGGAAATTCATTATCTATAATACACATAATCATTATATAGAATACACAGAACGTTTGCCTAGAATACACATAATGTTTGCCGAGAATACACAGAATATTGACACAAAATACACAGAGAACTCATCCTCCTAACATTCGAATGCACAAACACATCACAACTTGTGTTAATAACATGAATACACAGAATATTTACACAAAATACACAGAACTCATCCTCCTAAACATTTGAATGCACAAACACATCATAACATGTGTTACTAACATGAAATCACAACATGTGTTACTAACATGAATACACATAACGGTTGCCTAGAATACACAGAACGGTTGCCTGGAATACACAGAATGATTGTCTGGAATACACAGAATATTAACATAAATATTGACCGGCCGAAACGGGAAACGTGATTTTCAAAAAAAAAAACGGATGATTAGTTTACAATGCTCAAAACGACGTCGTTTAGGTACGTGGTGCACATTGCTATGTGCACCACGGTGCACAGTATAATTTGCCATTATCCATTTTGAGCGTACAATATATGGATCTCTTCGTCTCACTACGAAGAACCCCGAATCTACTTTGACCCGACCCAAATTGGTTGTGGACCCACTTTAAATTGTAACACAAAATGACCATTTAAATGTCATTTCAGTGCTAATTTTCTAACAATCCCCACATGAATGAAAATTGATTTTCAAGGGAATTTGAAATCGAAAATAACTGCGTTCAACGGTTGATTCCTGCATAGCCAAGGTAGGTGTAACCCTTTGAACTTTGCCTCGTGAGATCTATATACTCTACTGGTTGTACGGTTGAACGCGATGTCTTTGAATCAACTGCCGTTTGTGTAGACATTGACAAATCTCACACAGGAACCATCCGACCACGTCATGATCTCATGACTGTGCCCATTTTGGTCGTGGGGCACCTTCCTGGTTCTACAAGAGTTTCTAAAGAATTGAGCCCAGATCAATTCTCCTTTGAAGCGACCCACACTTCTCTCTCACATAGGTGATTCTTTCTCGAGTTTCCCGCAACTCAACATATGTCCATCGAGATTGCATATGTCTGATGACAATCGAATCATTAAAGCACTAGTGTGCTAGCCTCGATCGGGAGTCGCTGTTTTAACGAGGAGCGGTCGGGAGTCCAGGACCCCCACAATGACATGCTATTCCATAATTTAGTTGTCCCATTGAACCTAGGTGCCAGCTAGGTTGGGTATCCACTATAGAACTTTTAGTCCAAGGGCTTTAGACCCATTCCTCGTGCCAACTTCTCGACAACTTCTTTGCTCAACCCTTTGGTTAGCGGATCTGCTATATTGTCTATTGACCTCACGAAGTCAATCGAGACAACACCAGTTGCAAGGAATTGTTTAATGGTGTTATGTCTATGACGCATATGTCTAGACTTACCATTATACATATGACTCTTTACTCTCCCAATTGTTGCTTGACTATCACATGTCAAATCTTGCATTTAACATATTCTTGGTAGACTTGATCATTCGATCATTACTACCAATGACGAGTATATCATCCACATATAAACAAAGAATGACATAGCCATCTACCGTTTCTTTAACATGGACACATTTGTCACTTTCGTTTATTTTAAACACATTAGTTAACATTGAATGTTCAAACTTCTCGTGCCATTGCTTAGGCGTTTGTTTCAAACCATAAAGCGATTTAACTAATTTACACACTTTCTTTTCTTGGCTTGGAACCACAAACCCTTCGGGTTGGTCCATATAGATTTCCTCATCTAACTCGCCATTTAAGAAAGCTGTTTTCACATCCATTTGATGAACTTCCAAATTCCGCAATGCGGCTATGACAAGGATCATCCTAATGGAGGTTATTCTCATCATAGGAGAATACGTATCGAAGTAATCAAGGCCTTCTCGTTGCATGTAACCCTTGATTACAAGTCGAGCCTTATACTTATCGATGGAACCATTCGGTTTCATTATCCTTTTAAAGACCCATTTGGATCCTNAGGTGGATGTGTTGTGTACCCCACCGAGATCTAATAGTGGATGTGTTTTGTACCCCACTTATGAGTTTAAAGGTGGATGTGTTTCGTACCCCACCGTGAACTAATCGTGGATGTATTTTGTACCCCACGTGAGAATTGAAAGGTGGATGTGTTGTGTACCCCACCGAGATCTAATAGTGGATGTGTTTCGTACCCCACTTATGAATTTAAAGGTGGATGTGTTTTGTACCCCACCGTGAACTAATCGTGGATGTGTTGTGTACCCCACATGAGAATTGGAAGGTGGATGTGTTGTGTACCCCACCGAGATCAAATAGTGGATGTGTTTTGTACCCCACTTATGAATTTAAAGGTGGATGTGTTTCGTACCCCACCGTGAACTATTCGTGGATGTGTTTTGTACCCCACGTGAGAATTGGAAGGTGGATGTGTTGTGTACCCCACCGAGATCTAATAGTGGATGTGTTTCGTACCCCACTTATGAGTAAGACGAGAATTGTGTACCATGGGCGACGTGTGAGAACTAACTACCGGGTGAATTAATGACTGAGTTGATTGCTCTAAATATTGAAATAAAGTGAAATTACTTGTTGACAAAATTGTTTGCAGGTTGATTGCGATTGTGGGTAATATTATCTTGCCTTATTCTTATTGATTGACTATTTTGAAAACCTTTGTTTATCTTCGAGCGATAATGGATATCCTTACTTAGCCGTCGCGCTAACTACACTTCATTGTGTCCTTTATTAGATGCAGTCTAGCGTGGGCCCTTGGTGGCCGATGAGCTCTGAATAGGATGGGAGTCGAGGTTGAAGACTACTCTACCCTAGAATAGACACCCTTGGAGGATTAGTTCCATATGTACACTTTTGGATGTTGATTTGGTTTCGAGGTTGTAAGTTTAGCCTTAACGTTTGGGTATAGGAAAGATACCTGAGCGTGGCGGTAACACCCAGTTTTCTGCTGGTTAGACGCTTCCGCAATGTATTGTAATATAAGGATTTTGTAATAAATCCAAGAGGTGAAAATTGGGGTGTTACAATATATATATATATTAACAAAATAATATTTGTGCATCGCACGGGTTATATACTAGTATTTAATAATACGAAAATAATCCATTTTGAAAATATTTATAATTAAAATAATAATATTAGGAAAATGCGGGGTGTCACATGATTACACTATAGTTTCACTCATGTGACTCTACAGTTACTTTGATCAACCTAGGCAGGTACATGTGTTTTTACCTAGTCAATTTCATTTTATACACCATGTAGTTTCATTAGTTGGAAACCTTAGTATCATTTTAAGTATGACACAATTTTATTTGAAATTGACGGTAATAATGCGTTACCGGTATATTATTTGAATGTAATGTTGATACAGTATTTGAGTACTTGAGTACAATATTGAGTGCAGTGCTCAGTGTACAAGATGAGTTGAGTGTTGTTTCGTCTAAGTTCAAGTGTCGTGTCTACTTTGTGTTGTGAACCTTTTTATTTCCTTCAGCTCAATAATGGAGCGTTAATTCCAAGGGGCTGGAGAGCCGTTAAGCATTAATGCTGAGGAGCTGAACGTTGGACATCAATGCTGAGGAGCTGAACGTTGGTCATCAAGGCTGAGGAGATGAACGTTGGGCATCAATGTTGAGGAGTTGAACCGTTGAGCATTGATGCTGAGGAGTGAGGTGTCTTGGGTAGTTTGAACGTCCATTGTCTTGCCTTTGGGTCCTGCCAGTGGTTCCGGGTCGGGTACCCAATTATCCTGTCACCAGTCCCCCCACTCCCTAGCCAACGAGAGCGATTGAGGTGATTTGAGAGTAGTTAAGTGTCTAAAAATTGTTATTTTTTTTGAAGAGTACGAGTATTGTGGCCGAGGTCAGGCCTCGGCCAGTATTTGGCGGAGGTTGACCTCGGCCAAACTTGATTCGCCGAGGTCAGCCTCGGCCAATTAATTTTTTTTTATTTTGTTGGTTTTGTTTTTGTTTTTTTTTTGCTTTTTGTTTTTGTTTTTTTTTTTTATTTTTGTTTTTGTTTGTTTGCTTTTTTTTGTTTTTTCTTTTGTCGTTCTGTGCGTGAGTTCACTTCGACCAGCCGTAGGCTCGGTCAAAGGTCAGCTCTCCCGTCAGGTAGCTAGCGAGATCGGATCTCGTGCCAGCCCTAAGGGACTAGAGTGTGGTGTTTTTGAAATCAAGCATCTGGCTTGACCCAGGAAAACGCTCTCCCGTCAGGTAGCTAGCGAGATCGGATCTTGTGCTAGCCATAAGGGAATAGAGTTATTTTATTTGTTATCATTGTGGCCGAGGTGCGAGACCTCGGTCACAGTGGCCGAGGCACGGGGCCTAGACTATGGCCGAGGTGATGACCTCGGCCAAAATTAGCGGAGGTGAGAACCTCGGCAAAAATTGGCCGAGGTGACGACCTCGACCCAAATTGGCCGAGGTGATGGACTCGGCATATTTATTGGTGACGCTGCTCGGGGAGGTGACGCCACTCACCGCTTGAGGAGGTGACGCTGCTTGAGGAGCAGCGCCACTTGATGAGGTGACACCAGCTTGATGAGGTGACGCCACTCACCGCTTGAGGAGGTGACGCTGCTTGAGGAGCAGCGCCACTTGATGAGGTGACACCAGCTTGATGAGGTGACGCTGCTTGAGGAGCAGCGCCACTTGATGAGGTAACACTAGCTTGATGAGGTGACACCAGCTTGATGAGGTGACACCCGCTTGATGAGGTGACGCTGCTTGAAGAGCAGCGCCATTTGATGAGGTGACGCTACTTGAGGAGCAGCGCCACTTGATGAGGTGACGCTATTTGAGGAGCAATGCCACTTGAAAAGGGCGGATGCACTAGATGAGGTGACGCTGCTTGAGGAGCAGCGCCACTTGAGGAGGTGACGCCGCTCGTGGAGGTGACACCACTTGAGGTGTTGACGTTGTTCGAGGAGGTAACGCTTAATGTGATTGAGGTGGTGACCTCGCCCGTTTGATGAGGTGACGCTGCTTGAGGAGCAGCGCCACTTGATGAGGTGACGCCCGCTTGAGGAGCAGCGTCACTTGATGAGTTGACGCTGCTTGAGGAGCAGCGCTACTTGATGAGGTGACGCCGCTCACCGCTTGAGGAAGTCCACGTCTTGGATGGGAGCCGCGTTCACTCGGTAACGCCACTGTTTGTAAGTCCACTACTTGGATGGGAGCAGCGTTCACTGGGTAACGCCACTTGTAAGTCCACTGCTTGGATGGGAGCAGCGTTCACTAGGTAACGCCACTGCTTGTAAGTCTACTACTTGGATGGGGGCAACGTTCAATGGGTAGCGCCACTGCTTACAAGAGGTGAACGCACAAGTGAAGGAGGCGGACGCACTTGAGGAGGAAGCGGCCGTGGTTGTTGTTGAGTTGGCTACGGAGATCACCCTTGCGGCGATCTCCCACGCGATTACTGTTGAGCTGTTTACGAAGATCACCCGAGGGGTGACCATTGTTCACTCGATGAGAACCATGAGAGCTGCTGGATCCGGGATGACCATTGTTCACTCGTTAAGAACCATGAGAGCTGCTGGATTCGAGATTACCATTGTTCACTCGATGAGAACCATGAGAGCGGGGCTGGATCCGGATTGCACCATCGACAGTGATCAGATGAGCTGGGTGTTTTGTGATTTGTGAAAAGTGTGGCTTGATGAGCAGGAGGCGAACGCCACTTGATGAGCAGGACACTGCTTGAAGAAGGCGACGCCATGGAGGTGTTTGTGATTTATGAAGTTTGCCTGAGATATGATCTCGGCTCTCAATGAAAGCACCAATGACGGTAATAATGCGTTACCGGTATATTATTTGAATGTATTGTTGATACAGTGTTTGAGTACTTGAGTACAATATTGAGTGCAGTGCTCAGTGTACAAGATGAGTTGAGTGTTGTTTCGTCTAAGTTCAAGTGTCGTGTCTACTTTGTGTTGTGAGCCTTTTTATTTCCTTCAGCTCAATAATGGAGCGTTAATGCCAAGGGGCTGGAGAGCCGTTGAGCATTAATGCTGAGGAGCTGAACGTTGGGCATCAATGCTGAGGAGCTGAACGTTGGTCATCAAGGCTGAGGGGCTGAACGTTGGGCATCAATGCTGAGGAATTGAACCGTTGAGCATTGATGCTGAGGAGTGAGGTGTCTTGGGTAGTTTGAACGTCCATTGTCTTGCCTTTGGGTCCTGCCAGTGGTTCCGGGTCGGGTACCCAATTATCTTGTCAGAAATGAAACACATGTGATTTTTGTTCAGGTTTGACAATACTATTTTATGTTTTGGAATATATGCTTCTCGCTGCATGTTTTTTGTGGGAAACTCCACTGCATGTGTCGCAATGGCGGTAAAAAACCTAGAATGAATGAACTTAAGCTCACGCACAATAGGTAAATAGAATATTGCTTGATATATAACCATGCTATTACCTGTGTTGAAGCTATGCTCGTGCAATGGTGTTCAAAAGCTTCTGAATACAAAGAGGAAACTGATGAAAATGGGAGAAAAGAACAATTGTGAAAATTCTAGCTTTGAGACGGTAAGTTTTCTTGTTTAGTTGGAAAGAAAGTGGAGACAAAACTTGCCTTTTGGTTTTTATATTAAAAAGAAACATGCCGTGCACGTCGCGCTCAAGTCATTGGACGGAGGAAACAGCTGCCGTTTCTTTTAATCAATGAAACGACAGCGTTTTAGGAACATGGTACACAATGCATTGTGGACCATGGTCCATTGTATAATAGTAGGTAATTGTGTATACCACATATATATTAGGATTAGGAAACTAAAATACTCAGAAATAATATTAGTATAATATTTTAAAAATAATTTTGGGTCACATAAAATAATTTAATAATAGGTTAACATAATTTTAGATCATTCAAAATAATTTTGAAGTGTATTAATATCAAATAATATTATCAAAAATAACCGGGTATTACACTTATGGTGGCTGTTTTTATGAAAATCATCGTCGTAAGTGTTAATTTAAAATATTAAATTAATTTTAAAAACCATTTTACTATGGAAATTACGAAAAAATTCATTGGTAAAAGTTTTTTTTTTTTTTGGTCAAAATAATATTTATGACAACGATTTTTACATTTTTTTTAGTAGAAAATTGCATTCTTACATTTTAATCAAAATATTAAATTATGAAAAAAAGTTCATATTAATCACTGAACTATAGGCAAGCAATTAGGTCCTAGAACGGTCTCAAATTATGCAATAGAAATTTTTTTTATTTGGAATTATTATAATAAAATAATAAGTTTTTAAATAGGATGACCGCCACGTTAGCAATGACCGGAGGGACAGGTCAAATTTGATTGAATAGCACGCTTTTAAATTAAATTGAATGATTATGCATGTAATTCAGTGACTAATTTGAAATTTTTTCCTTATGTCGATTTTTGTGACTACGTTCTTATAAATAAACGAGGCCCTACCAAAAGAATAAGTGCAATCTGTAAAATCAATACGTAAAATATATGATTTTACTTCAAGTTATCTCTGCAGATTCAGGGCTTGAGACATTATTTGTGCCATTGGGAAACATAATGGTTTTGCCATGTTCAATTAACTAGGTACTAATTACTAGAAGAGATCAGTGATTTAAGATAAAACTTATGTGTTTTAGGATTAATTGTAGATTTTTATTTTTATTTTTATTTTTTAAGTAATTAGGTCAAAAATAAATATTGGGTCTTTAAAATTGAGGTCCTATACTGTTGTCCATCTTGCGCGCCCTAAAATCTGGCCATGTAAATATGTATGACAATGGTTTTGGACAATTTCTATCGTGGACCAGGGTGCACAATGCATTGTGCACCCCGTACCAAAACGACGTCATTTTGGTCATTTTAATTAATGGTTTGTTGTTTTGGAAATCACGTTTCCCGTTTCGGCCGGTCTGTGTATTTGTGTTAATATTTTGTGTATTCTTTGAAGACATTATGTGTATTGTAAACTACGATTCTGTGTAATCATGTAGGGGTACTTAAACATAAGTTGTGACGTGTTTTGTGAATTCGAATGTTAAGGAGGTTGATTTCTGTGTAGTTGTATCAATATTCTGTGTATTCCCTCAAGTCATTTTGAGTATTCTAGACAAGGATTCTGTGTATTCATGTTAGTGGTACTTAAATACAGGGGTGATGTGTTTGTGTATTTTGGTGTTTTCATATTTTGTGTATTCTTTGAAGGCATTCTGTGTATTGTAGATTACGATTCTGTGTATTCATGTTAGGAGTACTTAAACATAGGTTGTGACGTGTTTTGTGTATTTGAATGTTAGGATGATGATTTCTGTGTAGTTGTGTCAATATTCTGTGTGTTCACTCAAATCATTCTGTGTATTCTAGGTAATGAATTCCATGAAGTCATTCGCGTCTGCGTCCACCAACATCGAAACGACGTCATTTCGGATATACCGAAATGACGTCAACGTGTTAATTGAAATGTCTAAATTAAAGTTACGGAGTAAAAAACTTTTTAGTATGGTCTTTACTCTTTACGTAAAATACTGTCATTAAACACACATATATATACAAAACTTATGATGGTGAGTTAAAAAAAATAACTGTCATCGTACATTTTAATAACAAATACTAAATTAATTTAAAACAAATATGAAGACCCGGGTTTAATTTGTAAAAACTTTCGTCGTATGTCTACACTTATAAGTTATACTAGGTTTATACGCGCATTGCGCGAATGGGTTAATGCCCAATGTTTACATTTAAATAATATTTAAAAGTATATCAATGTAAGATTTTATATATATATATATATATATATATATATATTTTTATTTTTTTTTGAACAATGTAAGATTATATATGAGAAGTTTATACATGGGTAATTGAATGTCGATTTTTTTTATTTAAATATCTAACTCAAAGTATATGAATCCAAGATAATATAGAAAATTCATTATAATTATTACTAAAATAAATGTTTGCAACCTTGTAAAATCGATAGTCTAAATATTTGGTCTAAAAATGATAGTCTAAATAAATACTACTTTTAATTTGAATTTTTTTTTAAGTGTTCTTAATTCTCTTTTGAGTAACATTGTCATTGTCTTCATCTTTACTATTTGTTCTCTTCCTTTTTGTTGGTAGTGTGTTATTTGCAATTCGATTATTGTTGGTAGCATAGATGACAACGTCATGCAATGAGATTATGATATAGGAGCTATGAACTTTCCTTTAGGTGCTTTGCTTGGGGTTCATTTGGTTCAACCATTATTGTTGAATGAGTTATTGTGGATAATGAAATCCCTAGTTTAAGAAAAAAGATTAAATAAATTAATAAAAATTTGAAAATTTAAAATATTATGTATTTCAAATATATTAAAAGGTAGTTTCTCGCTTCGATTTGCTGGGTAGTGGGTTATTTGAATACTTTCATTGTCAACAAATCTGCCAAGTAGTTAATATGATTGGTTTCAAACTACTCTTTTTTATTTCTTTCATGGTATTAAAGAAATACATATGTATCATTTTTTGGTGTAACTACTAATTTATTTAATTCAATAAGAGTAAAATAGAGTGATTCCGCTTTAATTTGTTGGGCTATTTGAGTACTCTCTTTGTCAACCAATCCCCAAGTAGTTAATATAATTAGCTTCAAATTATTTAATTTTTTTTCATAGTATTAATAAAATATTTGGTAAATAAATATATAACATTATTTTGTACTATAACTTTGATATTTAATTACAAGATATTGTAAAAATAAGATAATGGACAATGTGTAATGAATATCAATTGATAAATTTGAATGTAAAGAATCTTTGCATGAGAGAAAATAAAGACAATATAACTAATGAAATTATTTCTCTTATTTAATTTAATTTTTTGATAATGAATAATTTTTTTTCAAATAAAGGTATTGTAGACACATAATTCTAAATTAAAGAAATACATATGTATCATTTTATGTTGTAGCTACTAATTTATTTAATTTAATAAGAGTAAAATAGAGTGAAAAACTTATTAATTATGTCAAATTTGATTGAGATGAGGTTCGAACCTAAGACCTTTCTTATAGAAATTAATGGGTAAGTTAAAAGTTAACGGAATATTAACAGATAAGAGAATATTTAACGGAAAACTTAACGGAAAATCATAAAAGTAAGGTTAAATTAGATAATCTCTATGAATAATATTAATCTGAATTATCTTAGCCATCTATTTGATTAAATAATTCATCTGAACCATCGATTTGATTACCGTCATTTTTTCTACCCATTTTAGGCCTAACTTTCTTTGGCTCTTATTAGTATAGTAGATATAACTAGTTTTATACGCGCATTGCGCGAATGTGTTAATGCCTAATGTTTATATTTAAATAAATATTTAAAAGTATATCAATGCAATTCAAGATTATATAGGAGAAGTTTATACCTGGTAATTGAATGTCGAATTTTTTTTATTTAAATATCTAACTCAAAGTATATGAATCCAAGATAATATAGAAAATTCATTATAATTATTACTAAATAAATGTTTGCAATCTTGTAAAATTGATAGTCTAAATATTTGATCTAAAAATGATAGTCTAAATAAATACTACTTTTAATTTGAATTTTTCTAAGTGTTCTTAACTCTCTTTTGAGTAACATTGCCATTGTCTTCATCTTTACTATTTGTTCTCTTCCATTTTGTTGGTAGTGTGTTATTTGCAATTCGGTTATTGTTAGTAGCATAGATGACAACGTCATGCAATGAGATTATGATATAGGAGCTATTGACTTTCCTTTAGGTGTTCTGCTTGGGGTTCATTTGGTTCAACCATTATTGTTGACTAAGTTATTGTCGATAAAGAAATCCATAGTTACAAAAAAAAGATTAAATAAATTAATAAAAATTTGAAAATTTAAAATATTATGTATTCCTAAAATTTTAAAAAGTAGTTTCTCGTTTCAATTTGTTGGGTAATGGGTTATTTAAGTACTTTCATTGTCAACAAATCCCCAAGTAGTTAATATGATTGGTTTCAAATTATTCTTTTTTATTTTTTTATGGTATTAGAGAAATACATATGTATCATTTTTTGGTTAACTACTAATTTATTTAATTCAATAAGAGTAAAATAGAGTGATTCCGCTTCAATTTGTTGGGTTATTATTTGAGTACTCTCTTTGTTAACCAATCCCCAAGTAGTTAATATAATTAGTTTCAAATTATTTTAAAATTTATTTTCATAGTATTAATAAAATACTTGGTAAATAAATATATAACATTATTTTGTACTATAACTTTGATATTTAATTACAAGATATTGTAAAAATAAGATAATGGACAATGTAATGAATATCAATTGATAAATTTGAATGTAAAGAATCTTTGCATGAGAGAAAATAAAGATAATATAACTAATGAAATTATTTCTCTTATTTAATTTAATTTTTTGACAATGAATAATTTTTTCAAATAAAGGTACTGTAGACACATAATTCTAAATTAAAGAAATACATATATATCATTTTTTGTTGTAGCTACTAATTTATTTAATTTAATAAGAGTAAAATAGAATGAGAAACTTAATTATGTCAAATTTGATTGAGATGAGGTTCGAACCTAAGACCTTTTCTTATAGAAATTGATGGGTAAGTTAAAAGTTAACAGAATATTAACGGAGAAGAGAATATTTAACGGAAAACTTAGCGGTAATCTCTATTAATAATATTAATCTGAATTATCTTAACCATCTATTCGATTAAATAATTCATCTGAACCATTCATTTGATTAAATAATTTGACCGCCATTTTGTCTACCCATTTTAGGCCTAACTCTCTTTGGCTCTTATTAGTATAGTAGATAGTAGATAAGAGTTAATAATGTTAGACACTTAACTGGAACTAAAAAAAATGTTGGTGTAATAGTCTGCTATAACATATTGTACTTTGTGTTCTTCTTATTGTGCAAGCTCCAATTAAATTCCTAATATACCCTAATCATTTATAATTTTACCAAATTCAAGTTATAATAAGAGCTAATAATGTTAGATCCCTAACTGGAACTAAAAAAATGTTGGTGTAATAGTCTGCTATAACATATTGTACTTTGTGTTCTTCTTATTGTGCAAGCTGCGCTCCAATTAAATTCCTAATATATCCTAATCATTTATAATTTTACCAAATTCTTTCCGTTAAATATAACGGAAGTTTTAACTTAAATTCTTTAGGCAATTTGTTTCTTTATTGGAGTTTTCAAACAAATTGGCAATATTGTATAATACAATTCTGTATAGATTCCTAACTTAAAATTAGAATATTGAAGTCTTAATAGAATTTTATAATACAATTTTGTATAGATTCCTAACTAAGCCATTATTCTATCCAAAAACACAGTATATATACCCTCCCCTTCTCACTGGTATTCATCCAAAACTAAACCTAACATATTCTGCAACACACCATATCTATTTGACATTCTATAGGTATGATTGTCAAAATATTATCATGCTAATTCTATAGGTATGATTGTCAAAATATTGCGATGAAGGAATTTCCGACGCCAACTTTGGTCGGAAAATGGTCGGAAAGGACGTTTCCGACAACTTTTAGCTCATTTCCGACCACTTTTGGGTGGTCGGAAATTACGCGATTTCCAGCAGTGAAATACGCACTAGGCATTGGTTTAATCGCGCAACGCGCGTGTGATAACTAGTGTTAAATAAAATGTCTAAATTAATTTTAAAAATCTTTTCCTATGATTTTTAAGTAATATATTTATTTATTTTTTAAAATCTATACAACAACATTTTTTATACCGATGTTTTTCATCCGTTTGAAATTACAGTTGTTTTGAACTGATACTGCAGTTGTGTTGAAAAGGAACTGTAGTTGCGCGGAACGGAGGTTGTTTCATGACTTTCATCCGTATGTTTTCATTCATCAAAACGACGTGACTTTGTCACTTGAACCACAATATTTGGTGTACCGCGGTCCACAGGAATATACACTCCATCGAAGCCTAAGAGTGTTTACGGTCATCTTGCTCAACAAAAAGTGTGGTATAAATCGTAAAAGTGCGCAATACGGAATCTACTACATACTACTCAAGTGCAAAGTATAAAACATAAATTTAAAAATTTATATTACATTTTTCGAGAGTCATTGGATTTTGTACTTAATTATTTACTATTATGCCACTATTATCTCTATATATAAAATAGCAACAAGAGCAGCATTAAATACAGATTTGGCCAACTTCCCGCCCAAGCAGAAACGACGGCGTTTAGAATGGGAAATGTTAATATAGTGATTACGTTCACCGTCCAACTTTTCAGCTTCCATTCTTTATTTAAACGGCAGTACAAGTCTGAAAAGAAACAAACTTAATTATAACTAAATATTAATGGCCGAAACACTTTGAATTTGTTTAGGAAATCGAATGGGTAAAATCGATTCGAGAATCGATGAAACCATTTAAGACTTTTATCGGGAATTAAAAAGAGAATTAATGTACACCTAGAACTCTTTGATTCTCAGACTTATATTACAGACTATATATTACATGATGAACTATCGAATACAAACATCCGCAAAAATTAAAATTTCCTTTGATTATCAGACTTGCATTCCAGTATGGGTGCGTCCTGTTTTGCGAATGAGTTATCAACCTTCATCTGCATCAACAATGGATATTTGAAAAGGAAAGAAAAGGTTAGTCCGAAATAAAGAGCAAAGAAATAGTCTTCCACGACAAAGAGGTATGTGTTCTTTCTCTCCCTTAATCTGCATCAACAATGGATATTTGAAAAGTGTTAACCAAGACATGGTGATAGGCCAAGAGTTTGTATTCCATGATGAACAGGAATAAGAGCGCTATCAAGGTAAGGGTTGTACATACGTACATAGTGATGGAGAGGAAAGGTTCAACTGAGATCAAATCCAAAGAGATTGTATTCCATGATGAACAGGTATGTCTCCTTCCCCATTATTCACCTGCGAAATAATATATCTGCAGTTAATATTGTGCACAGTAAAAAATTGTTGTGATAATGGTTGCTGCTGCAAAGTGGGCTGCAGATTTGGTAATGCTTTGCATCCTCTTTCACTTTCTCTTGAAAAATAATAGAATCCTGTAAAAATGAAAACTGCATAGTTGGTAAAAGTAATGGAGTATTAGGTTCAAACAAGGTATCAAAATATACACACACAGTGTAAGACTTTTTCCTCAAATTTGATATGCCCTGTTGAACTATACAATTTTTTTTTCATTCATTATTTTTGAAGCAGTGGGAAAATGGTTATCAGTACACTTACTGATGTATTCTAAAAGCAGAGAGGTAAAATCTTTATTTTTCCATGATTTCTTTATAAACAACACTCTTCTTTTTGTTTGAGTATTTATGGCAGAGGAGCTGGAGTACAAGTTTAGTCAAGAAATGGGTGCTCTGGAATGAGCAGTGAAAAACAATACTAATTTTGGACTCAAGTATTTAAATTACTTTTTTTTAGTATATGCAATTTACTACTGCTGTAGTTTATCTTTTGTATATTTTCGTTTTGTTTTTTGGACTCAAGTATTTAAATTACTTTTTTTTACTAAAGTCTAATGCATGGAATATTTATATTTAGTATACCCAATGAACTACTGCTGTAGTTTATCTTTTGTTGAAGAAATCATTTGCAGGTAAGACAAAATCAGAACTGGATGTACATGCAATGTAATAGAGACAACTATGTGGATCTACAAGGTTTTAAGAGAGACATTTCAACTTAACCATAGGCAAGGGAGAATCAGAATTCAAGACATATCCATTCAGTTAATTAAGTTTAGATTTTTAGTGTTTAACTTAAGAATAGATTTGTAAATTTTGTATTTTTTTCTTTTTCAGGTTTGAAACTTCGAAGGATGAAGAGCTGTTACATCAGCAATACTGGAAATCAATGGAGACTCAAGGATACTGCCCTAAGGAGTACATTAGCAAACTAACCCTAATCATGAATGTGAACATAAATGGTACAATTTAGATGAATGTAATATATAGTTTACACTCAGTTTTAACTATTTTCCATAGTTAATCCTAAAGTCACCATGTAAATAGGTTGAATTTAGATTAGGCAAGATGAAATTCTAATAGCTGTAGTAGCCTTATAATTTATTTATGTAAATTGTAAAGACACAGAATTCATTCCTTTTTAATACTCAGTCGTAGAAGAAAAAAGATGAACATACCAAGAATGACATGTTTAATCAATCACCACTAAGAAGTAATCTACAATAACAATGAGTAATAAACATACCAAGAAGGACATGTTTAATCAATCACCACTAAGAAGTAATCTACAATAACAATGATTAATAAAAAAATGTGTAGGTGAAATCACTTACCTTAGATTTATTCACAATAAAATCTGAGTTAAACAGATATATCATTTTGCAATTCTCAGTAGCAAATCCAACACCTAAATTATGAAAAAATGATTTATATTAGATCAAACATTACGGGGGAATTAAAAGGATTAGATATATAATGAAGTTCCATACCTTAAATGACAGTGTGGTCATACAAGGTAAGTTATTGGTGAAATGCAACAACTTAATAGATGTATGAACTCTGAGGCAAAAGTATAAGTAAAATATTGTAAGGGTAAGTGGCTAACCATGTCAAGAACAAATGTCATATTTTTAATGTAAGATTTACAGTATGATGTGAATCAAATATTAAGTCTTAGGCATATATCTTACATTCGTGTGTTAGGGTCAATTTTTCACAGGAATCAATTAATATGCATCCTCTAAGTTGTGAAATTATTCCAACACTTGAGCTCAACCTGATTGTTTTTAAAAAACAAACTCAGTTTGGAGCTCACAAGTATGTGATAGTCTGAAATGTAGAGATTATAGGTACAAACGTATAAGATTTAAGAGTCAGTGGATAAGAAGAAAACGTATGGGATAGTACGTTTAATTGTAACCTACGCATACTAAATACTAAATAGACTTAATAATTGATTAACTACGCATACTTGACACCATGTATCAAACACGTACTTGGCATACTTGACACACATGTATGAGAAAGTTCCTATTACATGTTTTCTTATATATTTCCGTTCTTATTATCGTAAAATTAGTACTTTGGAACAGTATAATCCAGGTTAATGATTTGTTTAAGTAATTGGCCAGAACCTGCATACATTAAAACACATTAGAAACAGCAAATTAGAGAAAATAGGTCCCAAAAAATAGTTAAGTTCCAAAAATCACCACAGTATTAGGATTATGTTAACATGCATTTGAGAAAATGAAGAAAATACTTATCTTTTCTTCGGAAGTATTTTAGGGATCAAACCTACATACATACATTTAAACATCTTAGAAACCTGAAAGAATAGGTCCAAAATAAGACTACAGTTCGGAGAATCAACCCGGTATTAGTATTAGGTTAACATGCATTTAAAAACATGAATTAAAAAACCATAGATGTGTAGTTAACTGTAAATCGTTCAAGAACTAAATAAATACTATAATGTTTTTTAATAAGATTAGTTAAAAAAAAATGAATTAAAAAAGCGTAGATGAAGAATGAATACCAGAACATTTAAAAAGATGAATTAAAAAACTGTAGATGAATAAATAGAATCTCACTAACAAAGAATCCACAGATTTGAGAAATAAATTAGCTTTATGTGTAGCATACAGGAAACTAAACCACAAAAATGAACTATTATCAGTTAGTATTTACGATTAGGTTGACATGCATTTCAAAATTAAGAATCTAAACCTTAGATCTAATTTTAACAATATCGAAACTCATACAGTATGAACAACTAAGTACAAAATTGGTTCAAAATAGTAAGATTCGTTCAATTTGTAGATCAATTAGAAGAAATAGAGGAATATCAAATCAAAATTTTCGAAATGCAAATACAGATTCAAACCTGAAATAGGGACCAAAACCGGATAATTACAGGTTCATCTTCACTGAGAGCTTAGAAAATAGAACTATCCTTTCCTGATTTCCGTATTTTAGATATGAGATGAAGGAGATCCACAGAATGAGAGCTTTTAGAGAGAGAGAATATGTCGGAAGTGTAGATGAAAGGGGAAGAAGACGGTCGAGTATAATGGTCCATTTCCATTCTTATTTTATATATATATATATATATATAATGTTGTTTGTGTTACACGTGTATACACACGTATGTATACATGTCACGTACTTAGTGTATATATATATATTAAATAACATTTTAATATATGTTTGTATAATTTTTAAGAAAACAATTATATTTCATACTACTTTATAATTGTTTAATTTGTTTCCTAAGTCTTTTTAGAGAATGAAAAATTGGTAGAACATGAAAATAGCAATCTACGATAACAGGCTGGGTTATCATTCAATTCAACCCAAAGATATTTGTTTGGAGTTTTTCAAGCATCATTATCTATTTCCTTGAGCATATTAAGTAATGGTTAGTACTTTTTTTATTTTATTTTCAAAACAATATTGGATTGATACTAAAAAAAAAAAAACAGTTTTTGTGCATGGTAAATTTTATGTGGTTGCATAAAGAATAAGTCAATCGGGGCCTCAAAATTGTAGTTTGTGATAAATAAAAAATAATAATTGTACTTTTACTACTAATGTAGTTTACAAATAGTTTTTTTTAATAATTTGTAATTTACTTTAAATAATATTATCTTTTCTTATTCTTATTTTAAAGCAATACTTTATTTTAATTTATATAGAATCACTGTAAAATCATATTTATAGGTTTTTGATCGATACAAATAATGTGGAAGACGGGCAAAAACTAGACAGAGATCTATGAGATTTATAGCATCGACGATTGACAAACCTTTCTATTAGATATTGAATATATTTCTTTAGGATGACGATTTTGGCCCTAAAATATTTAAATCCAACAACATTTTGTCGTCAACTGATAAAAATAATAAAGTTAGGCATCAAAATTGAAAAAAAAAATCAAATTGTGTACCAAACGTGATAAATCTCAAAAGTCGTGGGACGAAAAGTGAAATTAAATTATTCAAAAATAAGTTGTACTTCTACTACTAATGTAATTTACACATAGTATGTGTAAGTAATTTAAAACAAATGAGGGATTATGTAACATAAGTAACTATTCATATAACAGATAAGAGATTAGAAAATATTAAACAACAATCACAATTGTTGTAATCTTCTACAACAATTCGTAGCAAAAAAATTCATAATTTATAGATTAGCTTCCACATTCGAAATATAGGGAAAAACTACGGTAGGATGATAAAAAAAAAAAATAAATTATGGATCTAAGCCAACATAGACTGTGGAAAACTGTGGAGGTTTTTTTGGAGCAATTGTAATTCAAACAAGAACTTACATTTACAAATTGAAAAACCTGAATGACTACAAAATAGCATAGATAAGTCCAAAATCATACAATAGAACAACATGCAAGATGAATCGGCATACGATTCTTAAAAAACATCAAAAAATTACGAAATCAAAATATATACTACCTCAAATGCGAACAAATTCATTAAAGAATTACAATATCATATAGGTTTAAGCACAAAGAATGAAAATACTTATCTAGATTGGAAACACCGATCGTTGTAATTTGAGGAATGCCGATAAATCGTGCCAAAGAGTGAAAAAAAAAAAAAAAAAACACTTCGAATCGACATCAGCTTCTATGGTGTGCTAGGAGTACAATTCTGCAAAGCTAGGATAACAATTACAATAAGAACTATCGAAGAATTAGATCAGCAACTATGGAGGTGTTTACATTTCATCGCGAAAAATAGAAATGAAAGACGATGAAATGGTGAAGGGTAAAGATGGGTAGTGTTAGTATATGGCTAATTAGTTGGGTTTTTGGGTATGGGCTAATGGGCAGGTTTAAAATATGGGCAGATTGTAATGGGCTCAAATATATTATGGTAAAGTTGGGATGCAGTTCAATGGTATAAAAGTGGTATAAAAGTGTTATAGTCTGTATTAAAGTGGTATAATAATATGTGTTAGCCCATTTTAATACATAGCAATCATTATTGCATGGACCATGATCCACACAGCTATATAAACCATAAATAAAAAGTACATTTTTAATATACTAAAAGTACATTATTTTTGCACATAAAGTATATTATTTTAGAGTACATTATTTAAGTACTGAAAGTACATTATTTTATATATACTATCAAATAATGTACATTCAGTACAAAAATAATGTACTTTTAGTATAATAAAAATGTACTTTATATTCATGGTTCGTGCATCGCATGGACAATTACTAGAATTGTTAACAATCAACTTATAATTAAAATTAGTATAAGTCGGGCAATTTTTGCTCCAACACTCGATGTTGTCAATGTAATCAATGAATATATGAGTGATTTGCATGTTGCTGAGAGCAAGACCTACCTAAGTGGCGTCACTGTTTGTAAGTCTGATTCTACAAATGGTATCATATATGATATGCACACTCCGGAATTCCTAAAATGGGTTGAAAGTTTCTGGCATCCCTAACCATGCTTTGACTTTAAAGGTTGGATCTCCGGTCATGTTGTTGAGAAATATAGATCACTCAATGGGGCTATGCAATAGTGCAATACTTATCATTACGAGGTTATCTGATCATGTTGTTGAATCAAATTAAAGATTGTTACTGCGAACAATGCCGGCAAAATAGTCATTATACCAAGGATGTCAATGACCCGTACTGATACAAGATTGCTATTTAATTTCCAAAGAAGACAATTTCCTTCAATGCTATCATACGCAATGACTATCAACAAATTAAAAGTCAGGGTCAAACTTTAACGCATGTAGGGTTACTCTTAAGGAAATCAGTCTTTGTTCATGGTCAACTGTATGTTGCTGCTTCAAGGATTAGCAACCCGAAAGGATTAAGAATTTTAATAGCGAACGAATGTGGAGAGAGTAGTAATTATACTACCAATTTTGTGTACCATGAAGTTTTTAATAATTTGTAAATTCTAAAATTAAATAATAAATTTGTTTAATAAAGTGTTGGCTACATTTATTGCATTACAAACAAATTCAAATAACTTTGATTACCTAATAGCATTAATCTCATCCGTGCAACGCACGGGTATAATACTAGTTTTCTTTAAATCTATAGCCATTATGGTTCCAGGAGAAGTTAGGTGGTAGACTAGCGTCTAACACCTAGCGCCTAAGCGTTCTAGGCGGCGACCTATAAAAAGTGAATATATATATATATATATATATATATATATATATATATATATATATATATATATATATATATATATATATATATATATATATATATATATCTTACTTCTCTTATTTATATAAATAAATAAATTTAAATATATATAAATATATAAATATAATAAAAAAATTAACAAGGCCGACTCGTCCGAGTTAACTTGGTTAACTCTGCTGAGTTGGCGAGTTAACTCGGCCAAATTCAGCCAAGTCGATCGAGTTAGGCGCTAGGCGACCGCCTAGGGAGCATTTCATCTCGGCCTAGGGACACCTAGTGCCTAGGCGGTGCATCCGTTCTAATGCAAACCCACGTTCGTTTTCTAACCTTGGAGAAAAGCTTCTTAAAAGCATCTCAATTTCCAACTTCATTTTTCCAACTCAAAAGGATACAATTTGAGAAACAATTTCTTTTTCACACATTATTTAAGTTGAGTGTATAATATATCAAATTAAACTTTTCACTTAAGAGAACCGGAATTCACTTAATGTGACAACTCAATTTGAAAATGAACCCACTAAAATATTATACATACTACACAATATGCCAATCATTATTGTGTGGATCATACTATCAAATAATATAAATTCAGTATAAAAATAATGTACTTTTAATATATTAAAAATGTACATTGTATTTAGGGGATCGTACATTATTTGTGTACTAAATGTATATTATATTGTATAATGTACATTCAATACATAAATAATGTACATTTAGTATATTAAAAATGTATTTTTTTGTCATGGTCCCCACAGCAATATGTGGATCATGGTCCACACAATAATTTTCCCGCAACCAATCTGCACACTTTAAATGCCATTTCAAATCAATTTTTCCAACATTTCTTACTACTCTACTCTAGATTTTTCTAAAACACCAATCTGTAAATATTTTTGATATTTGAAGTATTATAAAAAGCTGGAAATTACTTGGTTAGATCAAATCTGTCCGCCTTCCCTATAAATAATTGGCCAGTCAAATTGAGAAATACAAGTTTTAATGTTAGGATGAGAAATACAAGTTTTAATGCTAATAAGATGTTTTATTAGTTCTATTTAATCTTATATTTACTTTTTAATTAATAGAGTACTACAATAATAACTAGTATGGACTAAATATTTAAAATATTTAAATTATGTTATGTTGTTAAAAACTATTAATGTTATAGAAATGAACAATAAAATTGATATATACAATTTATGTAATATTTACAATTTGTCAACACAGTAAACGGGGTAGAAATCGATTTGTTAAACACTCTAAAAAATTTAAAATTTCGTGCATCCATCATAGCAGTTTCAATTCCTTCAGTAGATATTTGATTCTCGGACAATACGACTACATTTTTCACAAACATCAAAATCAATTGGTTAATTTCTTTAAAGTAGTAAAATGAATAACAATTAATTGGATTTATAAACTAATAAATTATTCACAAAATTCATGAATTCAGTAATATGACTGGGACATTTATGAAATTATTATTACAATATGATATAATTAGTATTAAATTATGAATATGTTAATAGACCAAAATATAATATATACTTCAATACAAACAAAAAATAATAATTAACATTAAAAATGAATAACCTTAATAATAATAATGATAAAAAAAAAACAAATAATTGATAACAATTATCATCAAAATAATAATAAAATTCAAAGTAATAAATTATAATTAGTAATAAAAAACTTTTAGAATACAATTGCTACTATCAATAATAACAAAAGAAAGGTAATAATATAATATATTTTACGAAAACATGTGCAATTAATAAGAAAACCTAATGTTTGATTTAATATTATTAGTGAAAAAATTATTTATTATCTAATACATAGTATATGCTTACAAATTATTTAATATCTCTATCTATTACAAATTTAATTTAATTTAAATAAATGAATAAATTATATTATCTATAAACAATAGAAAAACATCATCACTTAATTCTAAAAAGCAATAACAATATAACAACATCAGTTCTGTACCTCAAACAACGAAGCTGAGTAGGAGGCAGCCATTGGCGGCTTGCGCCTCATCCAAACACTAAAGGCAACCTGAGTACGGATCAAAGCCGACTCCCGTCTAGTGGTCAGCTAGTTGACAAGCGAGTGCGAAACTCGTGAGGAAAGGTTAAAGATGTACAAAGATGTGACTAAGGGACTCCTAGGAAAGCTGACCGCCTATGAAGTAATCCATGTGCCACAAGCCAAGAATGTGGAGGCTGACATGCTGTCAAAATTGGCGGCTAGTGAGCTTTCTAACCACTTATCAGAAATATGCAGGACCAAGAACGTAGAAATGCCGAGTATTGAGAGCTTGTTGGTCTACCCGAGTGGTTCTGGATAGCTAAAATCATGAGGTACAAGGACAAGTGCGATTTACCTGATGATAAGGCTGAGGCTGACCGGATACGGAGAAGAGCTCCGCTTTACGAAGTAATCGATGGCTAGCTGTACAAACAATCCTTCGACGGTCCCCTACTATGTTGTTTGCTCCCCAATGAGGCCAAGACCATGATGGAGGAAGCCCATAGAAGAATTTGCGCAGCCTACCAAGGCATCAGCACGCTTGCCCGAAAACTGGTCATTCAGGGATATTATTGGCCAACCATAGTGAAATTAAAGATTGCATAGAAGAAGTTATGAAGACTCTAACGTGCCAGACTGCTAGCAAGCCCTTCTCAAATTGCCTAGCAAACCATATATCATCTTCTAGGTTTCTAGGCTTAGCAGTTCTAACAAAACATATGAGATTTTGTTTTAATATAGCAATGTAGTTCTAAATAAAATAATTCTCAGTTAGGTATGGGTGAGCTTGTAGCAGCAGACTTTTGAGCCCTTCATAATTCTCAATGAAGTTATCCACCCCGTACTCCATTGTTTTAGGGCTGCAAAGTCCTCCATAAGCTAGGGAGACTACACTATCCCCAAATCTTTTGTAAAGAGCCTCAGCAAATCTTGCCCACTGGAATTCCTCTCTAAGCCCATACACATAGCTTTCAAACCACACTCTCACCTTCCTAGATAAGTGCACATACAAGGAGGTTCATCACTTCATGTCTAGGGGCATGGGAAAGCACAAAGAATATCTCAAATCTATGGATCCACTGCCTAGGGTTTGCATAGTCAAAAACAGGAAATTCAGCCTTATACCTGGGAGGAAATTCCTGTATCTATCCAGCAGCTAGGGGTCTGGTGCCATCCAGACCACCTCTTCTGTGGCCTCCATCTCCAACCACCCTCCTTATCTTACCGTTACACCTAGGGACTTCAGCTTCAGGATCCACTTCTCTCCCATCAGTCTCTTGAGCTGGGGCCCTATCAGACCTACCCTTAGGCCGGTCCAGAGCTAAGCTGGGCTCCCCTAGAAATTGCCCTGATGATTGTCCTGGGGAGTTTCTAAAGATCGGAAGGGTGGGTCGATTCAGTCGTAGTAGTTGCAATAGTTCCTCCCTCAAGCTGCCAAACTGTACTAACAGATTCCCAACCTGAGTGGTAAGGTTAGTGACTAAATCATGTGTAGCTTGAGCTTGGGTGTCTACCTTGCTATTCAACTCGATCATGGCGGCTTCCAACCTCTTCACACGGTCCTCCATGGTCATGGGCTCTGATACCACTTGAAACACCTCTTTGAAAGAAATAGAAGAGAAAAAGCAGAGAAAGGGGGCTAGGGTTAAGCAGAGAGAAAGGAAGAGAAAATAGCAATTGTAATTAGGAAATGGCATGAGTTTTTCTTACATCTCAGCAGTATATATACGGACTAATGACCATCCCTGATTTAGGGGAATCACAATTGGTATGCACCTGAAAAGGAAAAGCACTACTGCAATATGTAAAACAGAATGCAATACGCAAAACGACGTCGTCAGATGGCCTGCATCAACTGCCTTTAACTGCTGCTTCCAAAACGACGCCATTGGATCTCCATAACGGCTTCCATAACGGCACCGTTTTGACCTGTCTTCCTCATCCTTTCTCAGGTTCTCCTGCATTCTTCCTCCTACCTTCTGCACCATTAATGGCGACTCCCCGGACTATTACACTTACACCTTTGTAAGAAGGGGGATGTCCAACGAAAGTGGAAGACTGGTGTTTAAAAGAGGAGTTTTCCCAAATTTGTTTACGTTTAATATCTTTATTCAAGGCCTTTGTAGAAATGGAAAACTAGATGAGGCTGTGAAGATGTTAGACAGTGCGACTTCCAATGTCGTCTACAAAGAGGTTTTCAATAATGTGTAAATATAATCGATGATATTATGCTTTTTTTCAAAATGATAAAGTTGCTATAACACCGCATGCCTACATCTACACACTAGCTATTAATTTGAGCAATTATTTATTCGAATTCAAGCAATGGTAACATCAACAAACATAAATGACTCAACTCATATCTTCACTCAACTCATATCTTCACTTGCACTATATAATATTTAATGTTATAATTTAAATAATTGTATATCCATTCTAATATTCTTAATATATTATAACAAACCCATTCCGTGCATCGCACGGGTGAAAATACTAGTACTTATAATACAATTATTTGTGGCTTATGTAAGAGCTTAAAGGTTGTGGAGGCTGAATCTTAATTGTTTGTTTAAAATGGTGAACAGTGGGGGGTTTAAGCCTGATGCTTTCGCATACAACACAATCATCGATGGATATTGCAAACTTGGAATGCAGATAAAGTTCTTAACGATGCGGCCTACAAAGGTTTTGTGCCTGACCAGTTCACATACATTTCCCTAATATATGGGTCATATGAAAATGGAGATATAGACAGGTCCATAAGCTTATTTCATGAAGCGACAAGCAAATGTATCAAGCCTAATGTAATTCTCTATAACACATTAATCAAGGGGCCGGGCTTTCTCGGCATGGGCTTATTTTGGAAGCTTTCCCGTTAATGAATGAGATGCCAGAAAAAGGATGCAACCCATGCATCCGTTACCTTCTGCACCCGAACCCCGGTCAGTGGCGCAAGCGCTGCAGGATCCAGATTGGAAGCTGGCCATGTCGGATGAATTTGAGGCTCTCGTTCGTAATGGTACTTAGGAGCTTGTTCCCCGAGATAATCACAAACCGGTCGGTTGTAAGTGGGTGTTTCGAGTGAAGCGTTGTGCTGATGGATCGGTTGACCGTTTTAAATCTCGTCTTGTGGCCAAAGGTTTCTTGCAGCAGCCTGGTCGAGATTTCTACGAGACCTTCAGCCCTGTAGTCAAGCCGGTAACTATACGTATCATACTCACTATTGCTTTATCACAGAAATGGCTATTGCGTCAGCTTGATATTAATAATGCCTTTCTAAATGGTACGTTGCATGAGACGGTGTACATGGATCAACCTGCTGGTTTTGTTGATTCCCGTTTTCCAGAATATGTCTGTCGGTTGAAGAAAGCGATCTATGGGCTTAAACAGGCTCCTAGAGCCTGGTACTTGGAATTGTCCAAATTCTTACTTCAATTTGGTTTTTGTAAATCTGTGGCCGATCATTCTCTTTTTGTTTTTCGTTTCGCTGGGGTTGTTATTTATTTCCTAGTATACGTTGATGATATAATTGTGACAGGCAATGACTCGGTGTTTCTAGATCGTTTTGTGACTCAGTTGGGTAAGCGGTTCTCGTTGAAGGATTTTGGACCGCTACAACATTTCTTAGGGGTAGAGGTTGTTCCTACTCCTACTGGGTTTTTTTTGACTCAAAGTCAGTATATTACTGACTTGCTGCTTCAGACGAAAATGGATGGGGCGAAGGAGGTTTCTACTCCTCTCAGCTCCTCGGTGCCCCTACGACTTGTTGATGGTTCCCCGTCAGCTGATTCTACTGCTTATCGTCGGCTGATTGGACAGCTTCAGTATTTATGTATTACTAGGCCGGATGTCTCGTTTGCTGTGAATAAACTGTCTCAGTTCATGCATGCTCCTACTGAGTGTCATTGGCAGGCTGTTAAGCGAGTTCTTAGGTATCTCAAAGGTTCTGTTTTTTATGGTTTATTTTTTCATCATGATACACCTTTTTCTTTGACTGCTTATTCGGACTCCGATTGGGGTGGTGTAAATGATGGGGGGCGATCACTACAGCTTATGTGGTGTGTTTGGGTTCGAATGTTGTTTCTTGGAAGTCAGTTAGACAGAAATCAGTCTCTCGCTCATCTACTGAAGCTGAGTATCGTGCGTTAGCTAATGCTGCTGCTGAAGTATCTTGGATCCAAAATTTGTTGTGTGAACTTGGTGTCTCCTTGAAGGGTCAGCCAACTTTGTATACTGATAATCAGGGAGCCTCTTATGTGTGTAAAAACCCAGTGTTTCATTCTCGTATGAAACATTTGGCTTTAGATTATTTCTTTGTTCGGGAGATGGTGGCTTCAGGCTTGCTATCAGTGTTACATATCAAGTCTACAGATCAAGTGGCGGATTTATTGACTAAACCACTGGGCCGCAGGTTGTTTCAACTCTTCCGGTCCAAGATTGGAGTAACTGACGACTCCTCCATCTTGCTGAGGCGTGTTAAAGGAAAAACTTAGTATTGAGTTTGTTTTATTCCAATGTTTGCTTTCCTAGTGAATAGGTCTTCATATTGTTAGTTGTGTTGTGGTTAGCTATTTCCATGGGTTGTATGTGTATATATATGTGTACTACTACTTCAATAAATCATCGTCTTCTACATTCTTTACAGATACGTGGACATATAACACAATCATAAATGGATTGTGTAAGATGGGTTGTGTATCTGATGCCACTGATTTCATGAATATCACAATGAACAAGGGGATTCTTCCTGACATTTTCTCCTTCAACACTCTGATTGATGGCTACTGCAAGCTCTCAAAATTGGCTGATGCGATTGAAATTTTAAACACCATGTAGGAACATGGTATTGCTCCGGATGTTATAACATATAATACAGTGCTAAATGGCATCTGCAAGGCCTCTAGCTCTGATGAAGTTATGGAAATGTAAGGGTCTGTCTCCAGATGCTGTGATTTTTGGCACATTGATTAATGGGTTTTGTGAAAATGGGGATTTGGATGAGGGCTATAAGTTGTTCCGAAGAATGGAGGGGCAATATAAACTATCTCAGACAACTGCGACTTACAATATTATGATAAATGCTTTTTCTGAGAAGTTAGAAATGGACATGACTGAATCGCCACCTTCTTTGCGTAAAAGAGCAAATAAACAATGAACCTTCTGTAAAGATCAGAGTGGTGTTAGAATGCACTTCTTTCTGACAATTCTCAGTCTTCTGCTGGTGCGAAGGTGATTCCTATTGAAATAGCATTCCTATTCCTCTATTTTATTCTCATTTTGTGAACCAAATGAGCTGTAAAAGAAAAACATTTGAAATTACAGCAGAATTATTGCAATCTGTTAACCCATCCTGCATCTGGTATCTGGTATTCTTTTTCATATATTAGCACTTGTTCCATCTTTTTTTTTTTGGTTCTTGTGATTATTATTTTTCATATATTATTACTTGTTACTTTAATAAATTTGTTTTGTGGAGGTGGAGGGGAGGTATATATTTCTGGTTGCATGTTCTCTAATCGGTTATTTATTTTTGGATTTTACTAGGACAGGTGTGTGAGCTTTTTAATAGTCTTGGCAACATTGACTTTGCAGATTCTTGGCTAATATATTTTCTCCCTGCCAAAGACCTTGTGGTCTAGTGGCATCCGCTATCCCGGTTAACACTTCCACATGGATGATGGGAGTGGGTTTGAGCAACTGTTGACTCATTGTGCTTCATTCAATTCGGTTGAGAAAGTAGGTATGAACCGATACTACATTGTAACAGAGTCAGTAGTACTCAAAAAAAAAATATTTTCTCCCTGAAGGCTGTGAATGCATCATCTATCAGTATCCATATTAAGATTTTTTTAACATCTTATGAACTGGAAAGTAGAAGCAAACTGTATTGGACCAATCTCGTTAGTAAATGAATGCTATTTTGAACTACAAAATATCCTTAGAGCCTATTTCTATTTCTTTTGTGTCCATTAACTTATGTGTAGTGCTCCTTTGATGGAATTCAAATATTCAATTTTTTGTTACTCTTCTTTTAAACCATTTCCTCAGGTGGACTCACTTCTAGTTCTGGTGGTACAACTTTAGTTCCCATTTCTGCTGCTCAAACATTATCTGCTCCAATAGCAACAACTAGTAGTGGGTATGCAAGGGGTTCTACCCAATCTAATATCTTTTCATACTCAGATTGTTCAAACTTAAGTGTGTTTCCTGATTTTTAATTGTATAGTAAAGAGAGGATAAATAAACCGGTATTAGGCATCTCTTCCTATTGCGCATGCATATATTTTAGAAGACTATTGTTACAATACTGGACTTGAATTCTTTTTGCTTTCTTTTGGTTTGCCACTTTCTCGTACAGGACTCCACTGAGTACAAGTGCTGCAACAGGGACCAAGTAAAGTTATCATATGAAATTAGAGGAAAAACTAAAAAGGGGTGAGTTATCAAATATCAAATTAGACTATTTCGTATTGTCAAATTGAAAAGCAGGCCAATGCAATTGCTGAATGAGATAAGAGGATTGTTCATGTAATTTAGAGCGTGCATGATAAGTTATAAATTATTGCTTTCGTATGAGCAGGGAACATGGGCAACATGCTTCTTATTATCCTGCAGCTTGTAAAGTGAAAGGCAGCTCATTTGGAGGCTTATTTGAGTGCAACGAGCATATACTTAAGTAGTATTGATTAAGTAGTACTCCCTCTGTCCCATTTTACCTATCTTACTTTCCTTTTTAGTTTGTCCCAAACTATTGTCCTCTTTCCAAAATTGAACATCACCATCATTCTACTTTTCCTAATTTACCCTTATGACTTTTACTTTCTTTATTGCTTTTATTTCCAAAAGTAAAAAAGTTGGGGGCATAATTGGAAATCACATCACATTTACTTTAATTTCTTAAAAAGCGTGCAAAAAGCAAATGAGACATCCAATTCGGGACGGAGGGAGTATATATTTTCCTAACTTTTTTTTTGGGCCGTTGTTGGAAGTACTATGAACATGATCATAATTTTTGTTATAAATAATTTTGATGTTTAAATATATTTTCAATTTGAAATTTACTGAGTCCATTAATTTGTTGATGATATATAATTTATTAACAACATGTAGAAATAAAATTATGGTAATATAAAAATAATAAAAAATATTCCATATGATTTAAGATTTTCCTACCAACGGTTAGAAGGAAATTCACAACATTCAATACTCAATATTTTTGTACAATTGTTGGTCAGAATTTTCGTCTTACAGTTGGAAGGAAAGTCACAAAATATAATATGTGAGTTTTCCATCAAACGTTGGTCGGAATTTTCGTTCTAGAAGGAATATCACAAAATATAATATGTGAGTTTTCCATCCAACGTTGGTCGGAATTTCCAATTAACATACGTAGTCGGACGGAAATTTCCACGTTTTAAGAACGGTGGGTTTCTCTCCGAAATTTCCGTCCAATTTTTGTTCGTTGGATGCTATTTTCGACCAAAAATCGTAGTTGAACGGAATTTCCGACAATAATTTTTTCGAACCTTTCGTTTGGTCAGTATGTTAGACGGAAAACGTGTTATTTCCAACAGTGTATATAAGGTCACATACGAAGTGTCGCGGAAAACTAAGAATCCGAAACACTTTCAACTTAGGAAGTCTCACCGATTCTTTAATATATATATATATATATATATATATATATATATATAAATGTATGTATGTATGCATGCATGCATGCATGTATGTATGTATATATATAATATTTGTACCGGCAATTATCATGCAACTATCACGTGGAAATTGAGCTAATTAGAAGGCCAAATTACAACAAACGTTAATTATTTTTAGGAATATCTAAAATAATTTAACACATATCAAATACTAATTAGAATAAATATTAAATAATTTAACTTTCAAATATAAATTAAAATTCACCCTCGTCATCTTTTAATTTTTCATTAACATCATGCTCTTACAGTGTAGAAATGTTGTGTATTCAAAGTGTGTTTAAAGACACACAAACAACAACGGATAAATAAAATCATTGTCTTTTTTTAAACAAATATTATTTTTAAAAAAACTGTACAAATACAACGTTTTTTAATAAATCGTTGTCTTTGGAGTGTTGTGTATTCAACGTGTGTTTAAAGACAACACATCAACGACAACGGATAAATAAAACCGTTGTCTTTATTAAAAAATAGTTATCACACGCGCATTGCGCGAATTGTCGAATGCCCAATTTGTATTTTTAAATTAGTGTTTCATAATTTACCAAAGTATCATTTGGTATATCATGTATCTATTTATTATAGTTAAATTAGGTCTATCATAAAGAACTCACAAGTAATTATAATAATACTTATCTCAGTATAACACAACAACAATATTTCTAATATTTAATCCGTGCATCGCACGGGTGTGTGTGTGTGTGTGTGTGTATATATATATATATATATATATATATATATGCACTCTCGTGCGTACTGTCGCCCAGGCAAGAAATGAGAACACTTCACAGCCGTCCACGTGTCCAGATCAACGAATCAGATGCAATTTAAAAAAAAAAAAAAAAAGACGCGGTGACATTTTCGTAAATAATTGGAACTTTGGTGCACCTAGTTTCACTTACAAGTGCACCTAGTTTCACTTACAAGTGCACCTATTTTCGCACATATTTTCACTTACAAGTGCAAGTAATTTAACTTGTTAATATTTATGCATCTATTTTCGCAAATATTTTCACTTACAAATGCAAGTAATTTACCTTGTTAATATTCATGCACCTGGTGCAACCTAGGTGCACCTAGTTATAACATTATGTGCACCTAGTTATAACATTAGGTGCACATAGTTATAACATTAGGTGCACTTAGTATTGATGCTCAGTGTACAATTTACTTGCACCTGTAATACATTTTACTTGCATCTGCAATACATTTTACTTGCGCTTGTGCAAGTAATATACTTTGTTAACATTCATGCACCTGGGTGCAACCTATGTGCACCTAGTTATAACATTAGGTGAACCTAGTTATAACATTAGGTGTACTTAGTATTGATGCTCATTGTATAATTTACTTGCACTTGTACTACATTTTACTTGCACGCGTGCACCTATTTTCACTTACAGGTGCAAGTAATTTACCTTGTTAGCATTTATGTACCTGGGTGCACCTATGTGCACCAAGTTATAACATTACGTGCACCTAGTTATAACGTTATATGCAACTACATTCCGGACATGTGGCGTGCTGTGATTCGTCCGCAGTTCTCTCTTGCGCGGCCAGAACGCACCAGAACGCGATCCTATATATATATATATATATATATATATTGAGATGGTCTAGCGTATGAGACACATTAGCATCGTCGTCAGAGATAGTCCTCTCAAACGAAACATCGGCAGAGCTATCAAGAAGGTACGCCATTAGAAAACCTAGACTATTGATACAATTGAATGTTTGTATTTTGTGATAAAAACAATACGCAGTACAATACACGATGGTATACGATACATTATGTAGGATTATGAAACTCAATAGAACTAAGACGGTAAAGTCCTAACAAGAATAAATGTTTTAAAGAGTTCAAGTTAGAAAAGAATTTCCAGTATCTATATGCAAAGGGCAGCATGGTCTTATTTTTCATAGCAAGAATGATGAGATGGTTGCTACTCTATGCTAATTTAGTTGTCTATATTGAACATCACAACATGTCAACGTACTACTAGTAAACTCTATGTGTCGTGGCCGGTCAAAGAAATGCAAGTTGAAATTTAAAAAATATAGAGTATGAGTGAAATAATCAATGATAAAAAGATAAATCATGTGACCTTCATACCATTGAATCACAACAATAACAACAACAA
>CP025653.1:14239596-14249944 GCA_003576665.1 Ipomoea trifida
CTTGAATTCCATCCCAAATGGGTCTACTTTGAGAATCAATTTCTCATTCACCCATTATCCATTTTGAGCGTATAATATATCAATTTCTTCGTCTAAGAACGAAGAACCCGAATCCACTTTTACCAAAATCGGAAGTGGACCCGGAAATATTTATACCGCAAAATGGCCACTTAAAATGCCATTTTTAGTGCAATTTTCCAACATAACATATACATTTTTTATAAGTTATGTACCCTCGTAGGTTCATACCCTGCATGCGACTTTGGTTATAAATTAAAATAATATATAATATTTATTATTCTAATGCATTGCAGGATCCCATGCAAAATAATACTCCCTCCGTCCCTAAATGGTTGTCTCATTTGCTTTTTGCACGCTTTTTAAGAAATTAAAGTAAATGGGGTGTACTTTCCAAGTATGCCCCTCACTTTTTTACTTTTAGACATAAAAGCAATAAAGAATGCAAAAGTCATAAGGGTAAATTGAGAAAAGTATAATGATTGTGATGTTCAATTTTAGAAAGAGGACAACATTTTGGGACAAACTAAAAAGGAAAGTAAGACAGGTAAAATGGGACAGAGGGAGTAATAAATAATATATACAAATTGCATGCAGCAAAAGATAACATAACCAAATTAAGTACTCGGCCATGCTATGTCAGATTAAGTACTCGGCCCAATTGTTTAAAACAAATTTAAAGCCTTCAAATGGTCAGATTAAGTATTCGGCCATTGCTTTGTCAATTCGGTCACAGAATGACTTCATTACCAAATTGAGAATTCGGCCTTGACTTACTCTGCCTCCATGATTCGGCCTTCATTTACTCGGCGTTCATGGATTTGGCCAACACCAATTCGGCCAACATGGATTCGGCCAATTCATATTTCCCAATATTTTTTCTACCAAACTACAATAATATTTATAACTCTACAACTCCAAATATTATTTAAACTTTCATGGTAGTCCATCTGAAACATTAATCTCCATTACTATATAAATATCCATCTACATTACTATATAAATATCCAACACGAAAGGCCAGAGAAGTTTACTGCTTTTCAAAATCCCTTATAAAGACCTGCAGACCTGCATCAAGCTACTGATGGTTTCTCTGAGTCAAATTTGATCAGTTCGGGAAGTTTTGGCTCTTTTTTCCAAAGGAATATTTGAGCAAGGTGGAGGAGAACATACAATTGAAGGTACTTGACCTTTTAAAAATGGAGCTTTAAAGAGCTTTCTTGCGGAATGTAAAGTGTTGAGGAACATACACCACCGAAATCTTGTTCCAATTTTGATTTGCTGCTCAAGTTGTGATCTTGTTCCAATTTTGACTTGCTGCTCAAGTTGTGATTTTGCAGGTAATGAATTCAAAGTTTTGGTTTATGAGTTCATGGAAAATGGGGATTTGGATATGTGGTTTCATACACATTCATCTAATGCAAGGACAACCGCTCTAATTGTTCTTCAGAGGTTATACATTGCAATTGATGTAGCTTATGCATTGCATTATTATCTATATCTCCACGATGATTGTGAACCTACGGTTATTCATTGTGATCTAAAGCCAAGTAAAATATTTTCAAAAAAAAAAAAAAGCCAAGTAAAATTCTGCCTGACAAAGGCTTGACTACTCATGTTGAAGACTTACCTTTGGTATATCAAGACTTTATTCATGTACAGCACGTTTGGTTCACGGAATGAATTTGGAGGGAATAGGAATACTATTTCAGAGGGAATGGAATAGGTAAGGAATATGACAGGAATTGTATTCTGTTGTTTGGTTCGCTGAAGGAATAGACTTTAGAAATTGTATTCCGATGTTTGGTTGGTTAAAGTAATAGAAATAAAATAGGTTTTAAAGACATAAATACCCTTATACAAAATAATAATAATAATAATAATAATAATAATAATAATAATAATAATAATAATAATAATAATAATAATAATCATAATCATTATTATTATTATTTTGAATAATCATTATTATTACTAGTATTTTCACCCGTGCGTTGCACGGAATGAATTTGTTATAATATTTTAATAAATATTTGAATCGATATACAATTATATAAATTATAACATCGAATATGAGTATGAATAAGTGTATGACTGAAATTATATTTATATATATAGCATATAGAAGAAATACGAGTAATAATACACTATATAGGTGAACGGACATTTCTACCCTTCATTTGACCTCAACTTAACCAAAATTTGACAAAAGGACTAACATTAGAAAGAATTTGAAAGTCAAAAAACTTAAATTATCCAAACTAAAAGTCAGGGACTAATTTTGAAAAATCAACATAGTCAGAGGACCATTGCTGGAATTAACTCATTTCGATAATTAACTCAAAAAAAAAAAAAAAAACCGTATTGTATGGTTCTATAATTTCAGTTATGGTCCATAGTTCATAAATTTGTCAGCAAGAAATCTATCGGGTTGTTATTACATTTTCCGCAGAAGGAAACATAAGAAACACAAGTTCCTTTTGCTTCAAACTGGAGTTAGTAAAACTATTTCTACAACACATCAAGACTGTTGACTACTCAACACTAAGCCTTTCAGTGCAGGCATCAAACCTTCTAGAACCTCCCTTTTGGTTTGGATTCTATCCGACGAGCAATCTTCTTCCTGTCATATATAAAGTGAAAAGGCAAAACATCATGTCATGGAGTTAATTTCACTGTTGATCACACAGCTATAGTGGCATTTTTAAAGATCGACCACTTTTTGGATTGGTCAACTGGAATTGGTTGATACTAAAAAATCAAAGAACTAAAAGTGGTAATGCAAGTATGCAACCACTATAATCAAGTCACTAATGGACAGGTGAACTACTTCCAACCAGACAAAAGTAGAAAAATGAAACCATGGTAAGAAAAATGCAAAAAGTAAGGAAGTAAACTCACATCACCAGTTGCAGCAGACATTAGTGCCAAAAGGCTCACTGTTGTGCTTTGGTAATCTGTCAAGGTCTTGAATGCGGAATCATCCAGCTTATCCTAAGAGGTTATTAAAGCAAAGATAAGAGTTTATTCACCTTGTGATGCTATCCATGCCCCCAAAAAAACTTTAACTGCCTAAAAAAGGTATAGCTTGTGTGTCCAGCTTTAACAGACTAAATTTCAGCTAGGCATTTCTGGGAAATTGAAGTTACACTCAACATATTGTCATAGAACAATTGAAGTGTTTACCAGACGGTATTGGAGTACAAGAGAATATACTCCCCATGGCTCTAAGCCCTACTTGATCTTCCACTAAAATAGGCATTAGAGCATGGTTGGTAAAACAAAACAGAATGAAGGCATCGGCTCAATCAAAAAGACATGCATTTGCACTTTTGTAAGGTGTTAGACAGCTCTACTACCAAAAAGAAATTTCCTCAGTAATTAGAAGTCTCATATAGAAAGAGCAAATTCCACTTCTAGTCCTTGACTATTGTGGCATTGCAAATTTAGTCCCTATTCTTTTAATTTTGCAACATTACATCTTGACTTTTATTTGCTTGCCACAATAGTCGAGGGCTAAAAGTGGAATTTTCTCTAATGAATATTTGATGTACCCAAAAAGAAAATATTAATGAAAATTTGGTACTGTAAAGAACTTCATAGGATAATAACCTTTAAACCAGAGACAGCAGCAGAAATGGCCCTGCCAGGAGCCTGAAGAGCTTTTCCATGAACCTGTGACCCACACAAAGGTTAGATCTAATGTTGAAAATGATCTAAATATGTGTTATTACTCTGTACTGTTATCCAACAAACCACAGATTAGAAATCAGACCAGAAAAAAGGTGACTAACCTGTACATAAAGTAGAGAAACAACTTTTGGTAAAAGTGAAACTGCATCAGTTTCAGCAGAAACTTGAGTTGTCAGATCCTGAATAAACCACATAGTTGAGAAGCCATCAAAACTATGTACACTTCAAACAAGCAGGAAAGGGAGTGCAGTTACAAGCCACTACAACAGCATGCACTTGAAATAACATAAAAATTCAAAATCATCCCAGATTCTGATTTATCTTGCTCTATGTAGCTGATAGGTACCAAGAGAAGACACACTTCAGCACATATATGACAGAAGCTGCAATCTTACAGTTCAATGCTGAAAGATTATTATCCTTTGTACTGCTTTAATAAATAAAATCTTAACATAAAGCCATAAAAGTCGAGCCTCACAAAAGCTCCTTAATGATTTTTATGTACACAGGTTTTAGATCAAATACCCGATTGACTCCCAACATTCTCTTGTATCCCATTGCATTTGCAAAGATTCAGTTCATTTTAGGAGGGTCAATTTGACAAATTTTTAGTTCAGATTTCATCATTAATTTATTCTACTTTGCATTGAAAATGTTTCCAAACACAATAATTTGGAATTTAGTATTATTTAAAGAAAGCAGTCAAGGGATAATCGGTCTGGTTCTTTAAAGTTTAAATAGCTAGTCGGATCATTCACTTTTTGACAAAAAGGTGTCTGTAGAAGTAATCCAGTGATACCTTGCGATATGAATGCAAAAGGGTCCTCTCCAATTTCTTATCCAGCTTCTTCAGAATTAATCCGCTGCAAAAAACATACCATTTATTCATTTCCATAGTTTGCCAGAAATACAAAGAGAAACAATTGATAGAACCCCTTTTGCTACCTTTCCTCTGCCAGAGCTCTTAGTGCAGTCATGAACATTTCCACCCGCTGTCAAGCACAAGAAGATTAATAATGTCAGCCAACAGTACTAAAAAGATTGCATATGAGGAGAGAATTGCAATGTTTATTCTAAGTATGGAATTCCCATATAAACAACAGAAATGAGACACAGTCAATTGAGTTCAGAAGTAAAAAATGTCAAGGTTGTCATCCCTTTTTCTTTAATCATCATCATCATTATTATTGTCTTGACTGACTTATTCAATCTGGCCTAAAATGTACAATTACAGTAATTGATAGCAACTGACTAAGAAAAGTTTCAAAATCCCAACTTAAAGATACCTTTATGTTAGGACAGCAGATGCAACAAGAAAAATGTGGGCCACAAAAAAATTTTGAAATTTGGTTTCTGAGAAAAGCAAAACACTGACCTTCCCTTCCAAAGCTTCAAGTAGGGCAGTTGCCTTGACAGACAGTGGTCTTGGGAGATTCTTGGCCTGGGATGACAACATATTAATTCTGGAAATCCAGTACTCATTATTAACAAGCAGTATGGGGAAAATTAGGTGAGAAAGTATTTACAAGAGCATTTCTATCCCCAGAGTTAAGTGAAGCAGGTTCACGATTTTGAGACTCATCAACTTCAATTCCATTTTTCAATTTATTGTGCACATCCTGCATTGATACATCATTACAACTTGTACTGTAAGACATATAACCAATTATATTAGATGTACTGCCAAGAAGAAAAAAAGCATAAAAAGAATAGTTTGCATAGGTTACCAGGTTAAGAAGCAAAGTATCCACCATAAAGGTTCCTGTAGTTCGCAACAAATGTTTGTGGAGAAGAATCTGTACAGAAAAGGGAAACACTCAATCCATATGCATGACAAATTCCAACTATTTGAACAGGATTTGTATGACTTACTGAGGTTGATTGGTCGTCTTCAAACAAATCCAATGCTTTTTCATAAAGCTGCATATTCAAAAATGACTGGCAAGAAAAGAACAGAACCCCAATCAGATAACAATTATGGCTATTCAACAGTTCCATCATGCTTAACTAGGGATTTCAGCAACCATGAAAACTGTGAAGGTACTAAACAACTCCATTATATTCAAAAGCTAACATGCAAAAGACATTAGCTAATTACCTCATCAAGTTTCCGTTGCAAGTTATCAAGTAACTTTTTCATTTTCTGTGCATTTTCAGTAAATGCAGCCTTTTTTCTTTCCTTCCATGAATTAACGAGCAGAGGTCTTAAGTGGTGTGCTAAAGGCTCAAGAAGTGTCTCAGGATCATCTGAACAGAGTTGAACCAGATTATTTGTTAAAATAATAATCAAGAAGATTTCTCTTATCAGCTGAGATATTCAGGGGGAAAAAAAAGCATTCTAATCAGACTGTATGCACCTTGTTCCTCAAAGTCAGGATTTAGAGTAACAATCTTTTGAGTAATCCACTCTTCTGAAATAAGGTAAGAAGGATCCTCTTCCTTTTTAGCATTTAGTTTTGAGGATACCTCCTGTGAGGTAGAAGAACCTTTGCCTTTCTTTTGGTTTTTCTTGGATTTAGATGGTGCCGAATCCAAGTTATCCAAGCCAGCTTCAGCAGCCCCTGCACGAGTATTTCCAGCAGATTTTCCTTTTTTCTTCTTGGATCCTTTCTCCATGGCTTGTTTATTACCACCACCATCATTGCCAGTCTCATTGGAATCAGCCAAACTACTGGTAGTACCCTTACTGGCATGTAGCTCATCATGTGTACCAGAACTAGCTAGCATAGAAAGATTTAAGGTTTCCAACTCCTTTTCTATACTGTCAAACAGATCCTGCCAAGTATAATTGCAAAAGTAAACAAAAAAGCATGAGAAAATTAACAAGATTATAACAATTGGACTTACTAATCTGTAAACTGCAATGTCCAAGTCAACAGCCAACAGTTTTCAAGATATACTACAGATGATTTGTAAATCCTACCTTCACAAAGCATTGCTGAACACATACGACTCCCCAATATAAGTGCTTTATTGGACTGAGAATCAAGAGAAAAATGAGAAAATGACAAATGTGCCAACAGTAAAGAACAATACAATAAGTGGCAGAGTAACAACAGATCACCTTTAGGGCAGTTTGAACAGATGGACAGAGTGATAGGATCTTGGATGCATCCTGGGAACCAAAGGATGCTGGCAAAACTGAGAGTGAATCAATCCTGGAATTTCCAAACATTTAGAAAAGAAAGGAAGAAAAAAAAAACTTTTTATAATCTTTTCCTTATCATCTCACTGTTCAAATACTTCAATAGTTTTTCATCTGATGTATAGATATTATAATATGAATTATATCAATGCAGTAGCCTACAACAAATTTTATTAGTCTATTGCATAGTCAAAAGATGCCTAGATGAGGAAGCAGTGAAGCACTGACAGTGAACTCAACCATGTTGAATCGCTAAAGTGAAGACATTTAACCTTTTTTGATAGATTTTTGTCAAATATTTTCACTGTGTTCATGGAATAACTACAATATTTCTTTATGTATAACACAAACAAAATTGAAAGAAAGCTTAGAGTACAAGGTTGTAATGATTTACTGCACAAATGAAAAGGAAAATGGAAGCCTGCTTGCAACTAACACCCAACAAAACAAACACAAAACAAAACAAAACAAAACAAAAAAAAAAACAAAAAAACAAAAAAAACAAAAACAAAAAGAACATATGAGTTTCTCACCAGCTGCCACGCTCCACAGTGTCCTCTACAGCAGCATCCAGCATCTCTATTATTGATGGGTGAGCAAATATCGTAGCTAAAGAAGTACCTTCTGGATATCTGGACTAAAATTGGAATAGAGTGTCAAGAGTTAATAATATAAAAGATAACAAGAATTCCATCATCTTTAAGAACATTTAGAGGCTTAAATTATTTAAAATTAAAATTAAATAAAAAAACAAACAAAACAAAAAACATAGCATGAAGATACCTGCAGGAACTGAATAGGTTGTGGGATTCCAAGTTTCTGTAAGGCTTCATAACTAATAAATGAATTCTGGGTTATCAAGAACCAAGGAGTTAATAACAAGAATGCAGAAATTAAGGGGAAACACAAAGGGAAACATGGATGCACTATCAGAAAATGAAAAAAAAAAATAAAAATAAAAAATTAGTCCAGCACCCCAGCAGGCAGCAGCTGCAATTGTTAATGTCTCCCATTTTGCATTATTATGAGACAGGATATCAGTTTCCAAGCTTACAAGCACATTACAGTACCCAACTTCAAATTTAGGATAACACTCCATTTGAAACTAAGTTATTTCAAATCTCCAACAACTTTACATACCCTATGCGGATAAAACAAGTAATGAAAATACACAAGTAATACACAATTTCCAATGTGGATAAGACATTCAGATCATGCAGCGATATGTAAATGGATAGAAACCTGTGAAAAGAAAGAGTCAACACACTCCTTTTGAGCCATGGCAAATACCTGTAACGTCCGATAGAATGCCAGTCAATGTGTAGCAGAAAAATAGCAAAAGTAATGAATACAATGAAAACACTATTAAAAACCAATTCAGATTCAATACTATATTAAGCTACATACAGAAGGTGTCCAATGAACACCAGCACGGAGAGCGCCAAGGATCTCTCCTTCTTTAACTATCCCATTAAATAACGATTGGAAGAATGAGCTTTCAACAGCTACACCGCCCGCTCCATCCATTTCTTGCAGTAAACTTTGCAGTGAGTTCCATAAAGCCGACAAGTTCATTGGAACAAAAATACCCCTTGCAGCACCTCGGACCATAGCATTCACCCGTGCAACATATGCTGGTGTATACAACTGGCCACCTTCAAGCCTACCTTTTACCTATTCACACATGGAAAAATCACTTGTACAAACCAATATCTTCTTTCAGAAACCAGTATTCAAAATGATGCTATTATCCAATATAAGAGAATAGTACCAGAGTCCCAAGTCGAGGCTCAATAATGGACACTACTAGCTCCGAGCCAACTTGTAATTGCGCCGCTATTTCAGCAATGGCAATTTGGCTGCACTCCTGCAGCCTTTCATTAATTTCCTCAGCAACAGTGTCCCAATAAGAATTTGAGATTATTTCACCATTGATCAACATCAGTGATGAGTCACTCGAAACTACATGCTGCGATTGTTTCTCTACATGGAACAAGTCCACTCCGGTAGTGTCCGCTAAGTCTATCAACGAAACGCGCCCCAATCTCTTAATTTCTCCAGCTATTTCATTCCTCAAGTGTTCCTACCACCATTTAAACATAACCGCCATTTTAAAAAAAAATGCAGAGACATACGTGCATTTACATAGGATAACAATCAAAGATCTCGTTATTAATCGCATACTAATCTAACTTCAGAATAATAATTTTCCTCAAATAAAACAAGGAGATGTTAACAAAAAAAAAAAAAAAAAAAAAGGTATGTATATGCGTACAGGAGTTATGAACTCTTTGCCGGTAACGGTGTGGAGGAGGTCGAAGTCGAGGATTTGGAGCTGCTGAAGCTTCTGAACCAATTCGACGACGTTGCGGTCGGATAAACGGACGGTGGATTTCGCTTGTTGAGCGAACTCGAACTGCCTCTGCAATTCCAGAAGTTCTTCATCCATCTTCCAATTCCGAAATTCAGCGATTCAATTCAGTCGCGATGGAGAGGAACAAAAAGAATAAGCGTTTCTACTGAATGAATACTCCGATCAGAATGATCAGCTCAGGCGATGTTAGACCGGGAAAGACTACAATTGGGTCAGCTTAGTTATGAATGCTGTATAACTGTGTAGTTTCGGAGTCAACATGGGAATGTGGAGGAGTCCGGCCCAAAGCCCAATCTAATTTTAAGAAGACATGCCGGATTAAATGGTCCGGGCCTGAAATTTCAGTGGATACTTTGGGCCCTATGAAATCATTTCTTCTCCTTAAGGGCCGTTTGGTCGAGTGAATGAAATCAATGAACTGAATTTGATATTCAATCTCAATTTCTGTCCTCATAATGGTATTGATTTTTTTAAAGAAAATTTTACTTCTTCTTTTTTAGATAAAGAAAATTTTACTTTTAATCATTGATGTTGTAAATATAAATATAAATATATATATATATATATATATATATATATATATATATATATATATATATATATATATATATATATATATAGAGAGAGAGAGAGAGAGAGGGGGGGATCGCGTTCAGGTGAAAATCACCCGCCTAGGAGAGAACTGAGAACTCTTCGCAGCGCGCCACGTGCCCAAGATGTAGTTGCACCTAACATTATAACTAGGTGCACCTAGGTTGCACCAGGTGCATGAATTTTAACAAGGTAAATTACTTGCACTTGTAAATAAAAATAGGTGCACATGTGCAAGTAAAATGTATTACAGGTGCAAGTAAAATTGTACACTTAGCATCAATACTAAGTGCACCTAATGTTATAATTAGGTGCACCTTGGTTGCACCCAGGTCCATGAATGTTAACAAGGTAAATTATTTGCACTTGTAAGTGAAACTAGGTGCACTTACAACACAATTGAAGAGTTGGAATGTAGCGGGAGGTGGAAAGGGTGTAGGTGAATAAAACGGGAAGAAGTTCCCGAGTATCGTCTCAAGGAATGGTAGAAAGGGATTTGGTAGACAAGGAATTAGACACAAGAGTTC
>CP025653.1:14251923-14262539 GCA_003576665.1 Ipomoea trifida
CCAACCATTTAAAGCGGGCCACTAGCCGAGCCAACTAGTGGGACCGATGTGCACAAACCAAACCTATTAGACCACCCTTGTAACCTCAAGCCCTCCTAGATTCTAGCGTGATAAACGAAAAAGGCTTACGGTTATCTACTACCCCTCAAGACCGACCATCGGGCTAACCCGATCTCACATGGAGCTCCATGCTTTTTCGAGAACTGTGCAATGGGCGCCCGGTCCCAACGGGATAGATCTCTCCTTTTCCCGTTCCCCAAGATAACCTCTTCGGGCTACCCGACTTCACATGGAGATCCATGCTTTTTCGAAGACGGTGCGATGGGTGCCCGAATCTCAGCGGAACGGCTCTCTTAAATTTTCTCATCTCCTAAGACCTCGCATCGGGGCAACCGACTTCACGTGGATATCCACGCTTTTTCGAAGACAGTGCGATGGTTGCCCTTCAACTTGCCCTAGCGAGACGGTTCATCTTTTCAACTCCTAAGGTGGCCTCATTGGGCTCTTTTGGGGTTTTGGCCTCATTGGGCTCTTTTTTAACAACTTAAAGCAAAGCAACACCTTCACAACCCCACACTACGCCTTCGGGAAAGCAAAAGTAAAGAAAATTAGGTTCATTTCCGGGCTTAGTAGCATTATCTTACTAGGTTTGAAAAGTGCACACTCCCACTTCGTTCCCTCCTTGACTATGGTCCGGCTTAAATGAGAGGTGAACATCACACAATCATGCAACAATTCATTCAATTTTAACAAGAGTAAAAGAGTTTTCTTCCATGGGATAGTCCTACTTGAGAAACAAGGGTTCATTCAAAACACACATTTTTCAAGAAAGATTAAGCAACGCATTCATTTCAAACATATCCATTGTTCTAGGCTAGGCATTGTATTTGCAAATCAAAGTCTCCCAAACAAAGCACAAGTGTGCTTTCCTTTCCACACTTTAGAATGGAACATCGTCCTCGATGTTCGGTCTATGCACACGGTGGGAAAGAGATAGAAGGTCACAACATACAATGCCCGTTTCCACACTTTAGAAGTGTGCTATGGGCTAACGGGTCACACAACCTGCTCATATGAATGATTATAAGACAAGCTAAAGCACAAGCCATGCCATCACAACCACTTTCCACACTTTAAAGGAAAAGCATATAGGTAAAAGAATGGGTAAGCATATAGAAACTCCCCTACGGCATTTAAGATCTACATGAGTATGCTCATATCATCTCTCCTTTCTTTGCAAATACCTGCACACCACAAGCTTTCAAACACATGGACTCACATTCGATTAGCTAGAATCAAGAAAGCATTAAGATAAAGATTCAATATTAAGAGTAAAAACTAAAAGAGTAACGCAATCAAAATATGAACTAAAAACAACGTATAAGTGCATAATAGAACAAGTGCTAATCTCAAAAATAAATCCTACAATCTAAGCAACTAAGATCATCACGGTGCACTAGCTCATAAGCCCGCTCCATCGGACTTCTCTCCAAACCGCTCAAGCTTGAGCCTCCGTACTTCGTGTTCAAGCATATTGACTCGGTTCTCAAGCCTTTCTATGATTTCCCACAAGTCTCTTTGCTCTCCTCTCTCGTCTTCCTCACTAGGCTCCTCGGGTGCTATGCCAATTTGCAAGAAATCACCTATGTCTAGAGGTGTCATCGTGGTTGCCACTGCTTCAAACGCAAGAGCATCCTCAAATCCTAAGGCTTCACAAAGCCTACTCACTATAGGTCCCACAAAGATACTCTCACTGTCCTCGTAGCTTTGTCTCTTAAGAAAGGTTTTGCAAAGTTCTCCCATATGGATTGGGGTTCCCGTGTATATGCTCCAAAGGATGAACAACTCCCTACTCGTAACATTATCATTCGGGGATTGCCTTCCCAACCAAGAACGCGCTACAATGTGCCACATTATCTTAAGCTCCGGGACTTTGATGTATTTGGCACTAGTGTATGAGGGTCTCCAAGCAACCCATTGCCTAGCAATGCTCCACCAAAACAGCCCGGGTTGATGCTCATTAGGGAAGTCATCCACAAGATTCGCATACCATCCTTGATCTTGGTCATGCAACGTGTAGAATCCTAGTAAATTTCCAAGCTCATCCGATGAGAGGTTGTAGCGTCTATTAAACAACTTGAACCTAATGCTAGGTTGCCTCCGGTTATGCACCCTCGCATCCACTTCCAACGTGGCAATGAACTCCCTAACTATAGGTACATAAGTATCATCCCTCCACCCACAAATGTGACTCCAAAAAGGTTGGGAAGTCATCCTTTCAAATTCTCTTTGAATGCCCAAAACGGCTAAAACCGGAGCTTCAATGTAGTTCCACTCAATGATTTGCTTGTCTCTGAAGTGCCTATACCTAAAGAGGTCCTCCACCTCAATCATAAGGCCTCGGTGTGCAACTTCCATCATCGGGGCTTCCCCTTCCTCACTTGAGGTGTCATCATTAGGCCTTCTACTAGGCTCACCCCTTTCAAGGGTGTGCCTAGGCACCATCATTTCAGCCCTTGGGAGTCCCTATAAGCATTAATCAAGCATTACATTTTCAGTTCACAACATTCAATCTCCAATTCAAGCTAAGACATTAGCATTTCAAACATTTGCATTCTCAAAATAAGCATAAAGACATCCCTAATTAAACATTGTGATTTCAAAATAAGATATGACATTCTCATACTAAGCATTGTAATCATCAATTCAAGCAAGATATGCATCATACAATGTTAGTGACACTTCATCAAACACATGGCATGCATTGTTAACAAAAGCTCAAATGTATGAAATGTTCATGATCTCTTGTACTATAGAGCCTACTAACACAAGCATAGCATCACCCAAAGCTCAAAAGTAAAGGATCATACAAGATCTTACTGAAATTTGAGTAGAAACATTAGATCAAAATCCCATTAAATCAATAGAAGAAGAAGAAATTTCAAGGGAATTACCTTTGGGCTTGGGGGAGGTGATCCAAACACGCTTGACAAAGGTGAGGAGAAGAGATTACCTACATTCATCATCTTTTTAGAGTTTGGGATTGCTGAGAGGAATTTTGGAGTGAGAGAGGAAGAATGGGGCTGGAATAGAACCCTGGCAGAATTTAAATCGCCGAGCGGACGCCTGCCGGACGCGCGTCCAGGGGCGAGTCCGGCGGGATTTTCTCTGCTTCTGCTGCGGTCTGATTCCAGAGACAGCCGGGCGCACGGCGGACGCGTGCGTCCGGCTGGCGTCCAGTGCTGTGCTTTGTAATTTTCCAAGTCGTTTTATCTACGATGACGCGCGTTTCTTCCCCCGCATTTTTGCTTAATCGTCTGTCCTAGTGCCCCCTGTAGTTTTGAGCGTAAAAACAACACTAACAAATGTATCTCTTTTTTTCTTTTTTTTTGTTTTAGAAAATTTTTCAATCAATAGAAGTAAAAACCGTTAGTCTTCAAACTTAGAAACGATTAAAAGAAAACATTAAAACTAAAATGCATTACGTAAAATAAAAATACTAGAGTAATACTAAAGCCGAATTTAAACAAGCAAATTTAAATGAAAGCAAAAGGAAGATAGAGTCGGCACCCCACGCACGGGGTACCTAAAGTTCAAGCCGGGCCAACTGAACTTAAGAACTAAAACATCCAAGCTCCAAGCATCAACTACTCGTCCCCGCCCTGTGAGGGAGGTGGGAAACGTTGCTCCATCCAAAGGCGCAATTGTTCAATTGCTTGGAACTGTTGCTCTTGGCGTTCTTCTTGCCTCACATACGCTTCATTTTGCCTTGCAATTGCTTCATTTTGTCTCATTAACTCCTCATGGTGGAGGTCCATCCTTTGGTTGAAGGCGTTCATCGATTGGTTGTGCAACTGAAGTTGGAACGCCCTCATGGATGCCCAGTTGTAAACTGGGGGATACTCAGCGTACTCCGGCGGGACATCTGGACCTCCTTGAACTACCGGCTCTTGCGGCTGCTCCTCCCGTCGAGGTCTCGGTGCGGCCCCAATCCTCGGGGCGTAGCTCCTACCGAGGTGTGCTTCTGTAAACGGTTGCATGGAGGCAATGCTTTTCTCCCTTGTCAACTCCGCTTGCAACCCTAGACCATGGCATAGTCTTGTGATCACCGGCCCTATCCAAACATACGGGCACTTAGGTTGTGTCTGTGAGGTGAACAACTGCTGCACCATACAAGCCATCTGAATAGGCTCGTTCATCTCCAAGCTCCACAGATTAAAGAGGTCAAACCTATATATCTTGTGGAGGTTCTTGTTTCTTCCCCCAAACGTGAGATTGAGAAGAAGCTTCATCATCAACAATGGCGAGCGTACCACCTTTGAGGTGTTTGGCTTAGTCCCGGTGAACCTTCCTCCTCGGCCATTTGTAATTTCATACCAATACGCTTCGGCTGCCGCGTCAGAGTCAAAATCAGAGGGGAGGTTTCTCCACTCCTCGGTTCGAGAGTCCTCGGGGGTGTAGAATCCAAGAATTTCCCCCAACTGTATCAATGAAACTTCATGCTCCCTTCCAAACAGCGTGAACTTCATGCAGGGAGTCCACATATGGTTTGACGGGATGGTCGTGTAGGTGGCATGAACTCGTGTGTAACGGGTTCATATGTGTCATCCCTTCAACTGAAGAGATGCGCCCAAGATGGCCTTGTCAACATTCTCTCTACCTCCTCCCGACACGCATATGCTTCTAGCATTGATAAGTCAAAGTAATAACCCCCCGAAGCTCCTTTCGCTCGCAATTCCTCCACTCTTGCTATCTTAGCTCCGCTGAGATGCCTAAGACTTCGGCCCCCGGGTATTAATAAATCGCTTTCGCCTTCCGCCGCCCTTGAACTCGACCCAACGTCGTGTTTCCTCTTTTTGGCGCATTCCTTTCTTCTAGACTTGGGAGCCGTAGGTTTGGAAACGTTAGATTTGGGAGGCATCTATTTTAACAAAAAAACATGTGAGTCATAGTTGAATAAAGCATAGTTGAATCTCTTGTACTTACACAATTACACAAACATCAAATAGCAAGTCAATACTAAGCTCACGAACTCATCATTATCTAGCATACTCAACCATTTTCTAGCAATTACAAATCTAGGCAAAAAGAAAGCAAGTATAATGGAGCACACTTCATCAATTAAGCTCAAGTTTATTGATGCATATACAATTCATAGAATCATTCCAAAAATTTCAAACTTAAAGCACATGTTTTTTCTCAAAATATCACAATGTAGAAAACAATTCCAACAATATCAACTTAAAACCATTTTACAACTATTCCTCATCACCAAATCAATGCTAAAATCATTCCAATTCATTTATTCATGTTAAAGTTCAAAAAGCCCCAAATTTGTGAAACTAGCAAACAAAAATTCTCATTTAAGCATAATGCAAGGCTAACAAACACAAATTGGTTCCATATAAACTTTTGATTAGCATCTAATTTCACTTATCAATCATAAATTTCAACAATGAAGCACAATTATTCAAACCCAATTTTTTTCACCATTAAAGTAGGGTTCCAAGCTTTTTTTTACATCAAATTCAAGATTAACCATACAATTTGCAAATTAAACTCATAAGCATGCTTGTTACAAGGTAAGAAATCAAGTTCTAACAACAAACAAGTCATGCAATTGTCAAAGCAAGAATTCCCAATTTCAAGTTCATAACAATGGTGAAAACTTAAAAATAGGGTTGAAGAAGATGCACATACCTTGAAGCTTGATGAAGAGATGGTGTACAAAGATGAAAACTTGAGATTATTGCCTTGGATTTACCTTTGGAACTTGGAGGACTTACTTGGAGAGTTTTTTAGTGGAGTTCGTCCGCAAGTATGAAGAAGAAAGGGGAAAAATTGCTTTAAACTTTCGGTTTCGTCCGCTGAAACGCCCAGGGCTGGCCCGTCGGACGCGCACAGGACGCGCGTCCTTAGGGCGTCCGCAATTAACTTCCCTTTTTCCTGGATTTGCCGTAGCATCGGACGCGGGGCGGACGCGTGCGTCCGCCTGGCGTCCGATTTTCCTCCTCGTTCGGCAAATAGCGGGCGAAATCCGGGCGAAAGCGTCCGCTTGCGTCCGCGTTGCGATCTTTAGACCTGTACCGCGTTCTGGCGGACGCGGGCCGGACGCGCGTCCGGCTTGCGTCCATCAGGGCGCGGTCTGATGGTTTTCGAACCCAGCCTCTGGGCGCGGACCGGGCGCTCGTCCGGTCTGGCGTCCATGCTTACTTTTTCGCCAATTTTGACTTTTTTCTCTTTCTTCTTCGCCCTTTGTGACTTTACCTGTTATGGCCCTGCAAAAACATACTAAAACTAAAGGAAAAAACATGTAAGATAAGGCATTAAAAGTAAAAGTAATAACCTCGGGTTGCCTCCCGAGAAGCGCCACGTTTAACGTCTTTAGCCCGACGTCCTTGTAAGCTTCAATCTTCCATCCGAGTCAAATGTAAGGTAGTCACCTCTCGTGGTTTCACTCCTCCAAAGTACTTTTTAACTTGATGACCATTGACCATGAATTCGCCTTTTTCTGGATGTGCGATTTGAATTGTTCCATAGGGAAAAACTTTTGTGACCGTGAACGGACCGGACCATCTCGACTTTAGTTTTCCCGGAAAGAGTTTGAGTCTTGAATTGAAAAAGAGTACTTGGTCTCCTTCTTTGAATTCCTTCCCCTTTTTGATGTGCTTATCGTGATACAACTTTGTTCGTTCTTTATGAGCACGTGAGTTCTCGTAAGACATCAGCCTCCATTCTTCTAACTCGTCGAGTTGCCACATTCGCTCACGCCCCGCTAGGTCCATGTCGCTATTCAGCTTCTTTATAGCCCAATACGCTTTGTGCTCTATTTCCACCGGTAAGTGGCATGCTTTCCCGTAGACTAATCTAAACGGGGTGGTTCCAATCGGAGTTTTATAGGCCGTTCTGAACGCCCATAGCGCATCATCCAACCGATCAGGCCAATCTTTACGATGAATTCCAACCGTCTTTTCCAAGATCGCCTTAATATCACGGTTGGCATTCTCTACCTGCCCACTCGTTTGGGGGTGGTATGGTACTCCCCCCCTGTGCTGGACTCCGTATTTGGCCAGAATCTTTTCCATGGATGAATTTCTAAAATGCGTTCCACGGTCGCTGATTAAAACTCTCGGTACTCCAAATCTAGTGAACAACTTCTTAAGAAATCCAATAACGCTTCTCGCATCGTTGTTCCTCAAGGCTTGCGCCTCCACCCATTTCGACAAATAGTCTATTGCAACCAAGATGTACTTAAACCCTTTAGCACTCGGGAATGGTCCTACGAAATCGATGCCCCAGACGTCGAATACCTCACAATTTGAAACACAAATTTGAGCATCTCTAAACAGCGTGGGCCAATAGAAACCTGCTTCAAGAACTTTCCTAGCGGTTCTATTGCTCGAGTAGTGACCTCCGGTCGGCCCTGCATGATAGTGTCCCAAAATTTCCAATCCCTCTTGCCCCGCTATACATCTCCTGATGACTTGGTCCGCACAGACTCGGAACAAGTAGGGATCATCCCAAAAGTAATGTCGGCTTTCCGCTATGAACTTTCTCCTTTGGTGCACATCAAAATAACTCGGAATAACTCCCCCTACAATATAGTTGGCGATGTCTGCATACCACGGCATATCATCTACCTTACATAACCTTTCTTCTAGAAAAAGTTCCGCTATTGTAGCACTCTTTTCTCCTAAATTAGGATTCTCAATTCGGGATAGATGATCCGCCGCTTCATTCTCTTTCCCTCTTTTATCTTTGATCTCGATATCGAACTCTTGAAGTAACAGGATCCATCTTATCAGTCTCGGTTTGGCTTCGGCTTTAGACATCAAATACCTAAGAGCCGCATGATCTGTGTAAACTATCACCTTCGACAGAAGGAGGTGGGATCTAAACTTATCGAGCCCAAATATCACTGCTAGCAACTCTTTTTCTGTGGTGGTGTAATTTTGTTGGGTTTTATCGAGGGTTTTGCTCGCAAAGGCTATAGGTTGAAAATGTTTCTCTTTTCTTTGGCCCAACACTACCCCTACAGAATAACCGCTAGCATCACACATCATCTCGAAGGGTAACTCCCAATTTGGTCCAACTAAAATAGGGGCACTAACCAACTTTTCTTTGAGTATGTTGAAAGCAACTAAGCACTCATCTCCGAATTCAAACTCTATGTCTTTTTCTAAGAGCTTGGTCAAAGGTCTAGCAATTTTGGAAAAATCTTTTATAAAGCGTCGATAGAAACCGACATGACCTAGAAAGCTTCTTAAACTAGTTACAGAATTTGGAGGCGGTAAAGTGTCAATTACGGAGGTTTTGGCTTTGTCTACCTCTATGCCTCTATTTGATATCTTATGACCCAACACGATGCCCTCTTCTACCATATAGTAGCATTTCTCCCAACTAAGCGCTAGGTTCACTTCTAGACATCGTTTGAGTACTTTTTCTAGATTATTCAAGCACTCGTCATAAGTTTCTCCCCAGATCGTGAAATCATCCATGAATACTTCCATAAATTCTCCAATATACTCCTCAAAAATTGCCAGCATGCACCTCATGAAGGTTGCTGGTGCATTACATAACCCGAACGGCATGCGTCGGTATGCGAAGGTACCCATAGGACACGTAAAGGTGGTTTTCTCTTGGTCTTCTAACGCTACGGGTATTTGAAAGTATCCGCTCATACCATCTAAGAAACAGTAGTAGGCATGCCCGCTCACTTTCTCAACCATCTGATCAATGAATGGCAACGGGAAGTGATCTTTCCTCGTGGCATCATTTAACCTTCTGTAGTCAATGCAAACCCGCCACCCCGTCACACTTCTTGTGGGAATCAATTCGTCTTTGTCATTTTTCACTACAGTTATTCCTCCTTTCTTCGGCACTACGTGAGTAGGACTCACCCACGCACTATCAGAGATTGGATATATCATTCCTACATCCATAAGTCTTACTACTTCGTTCTTTACCACTTCTGCCATGTTCGGATTCAACCTCCTTTGGGGTTGGGCTACGGGTTTCACATTTTCTTCTAGTAAGATCTTATGTGTGCACATACTAGGACTTATACCTTTCAAGTCTTGAAGTTTCCAACCTATTGCTCCTTTATATTTTTCTAGCAAGTTCACAAGCTTGTCTTGTTGAGTTTTATCTAATTTTGATGAGATAACTACCGGTAGGGTCGAATTTTCCCCTAAAAAGGCATATCGTAGATTATCCGGTAAAGTTTTAAGTTCACTCTTTACTTCTTTCTCTTCTACTACATTCTTTTTCACATTTAACTTCTCATCATGTAACAAATCATCCCCGTCATTTCCATCCGTTACCTCCTCAACTTCACCAATCAGATCATGAATATATACGGCATCATCAACACAATCATCAAAGAAATTTACAAACTCAATATCATTCATTTCACAAACATTCTCATCAATAGGTATATCATTATCATCACCACACACTATGTCATGTATAGATTCATCTTTCTCATTAATCGAAGCATCATTATCAAAAGTGAAAGTTTCAAGGTCGTCGTTACTATCCAAAACTGTTAAGAGGGCGTCATCTTTTACTTTACCCACAAGATTAGGGTAAAAAGAATCAACATGCTCATGAAGAACATCTACGAAATAGCACGCATCATCTGTCGTCATCGGGTACTTAGTCAACTTCGAAACGTCGAAGGTAGCACATTCATCTCCTACCCTTAGAACAAGCTTCCCATTTCCTACATCAATGAGGGCTTGCGCGGTAGCCAAGAACGACCTACCTAGAATTAACGGCACCTCTTGATCAACCTCCATGTCGATGATGACGAAATCCACAGGGAAGATAAACTTGTCTACCCTCACTAACACATCCTCTACAACCCCCTTGGGTTGTTTGATCGATCTATCAGCCAACTGGATACAGATGCGAGTGGGTTTGAGATTGCCCAAGTCCAACTTCTTAAAAAGACAAAAAGGCATTATATTTATGCTTGCCCCAGAATCTGCTAAAGCTCTATTGAACTCGGCTTCGCCGATTTGACAGGGGATGATGAAGCTTCCGGGGTCCGTGAGCTTTTGTGGTTGATGGCGCACGAAGGCGGAGCATCCCTCCCCCAGCAAAACCGTAGCTGATTCTTCCAGCTTTCTCTTATTAGTGAGTAAGTCTTTCAAAAACTTCGCATAACGCGGCATTTGACCCAATGCGTCGAGGAAAGGTACATTGATATGCAATTGTTTTAGCAGTTCAAGGAATTTGTCGTATTGTGTCTTGTCTATGTTCTTTCTCACCCTCCCGGGAAATGGGAGTAGTGGTTGGTACATTGGTAAATCTACCTTCTCCTTTCCTTTGTCTCGAGACTGAGTGGCTTTAGGACTCGAGGGTAATGAAGAGGTTTCCTTCTCTTGCTCCTTGTCTACTTCAATGATCTCTTCGATTTTCTCTTCTTCGATTGGATTCTTGGAGACAGTATTCTTCTTCAAGGTCGGCTCGGGAAGTTCCTTTCCACTCCGAAGAGTCACGGCTTGTACCCTCTCGCGAGGATTATTTACCGTAGTACTTGGAAGAGTCCCTTGAGGTCTTTCGGCTAAGGCCTTGGAGTTTTGTGCGACTTGCGTCTCCAAGTGTCTCAA
>CP025653.1:14274586-14306829 GCA_003576665.1 Ipomoea trifida
TAAATTAATAATTAATAGATTAAGAAATAAATTAATAAATAAATAAAATAATAGATTTTACCAAAATGCCACTAACTTTGGGCGGGAAACTTTAGAAGGAGGATAATGTTATTATATATAGATAGATTCTAGCCTTCCTTATCATTCCTTATTTATGGCTAAAATTGACAAAATAATCAAAATATGATTCCATTCCTTATTATACACAGAAATTACTGAAATATTTTATTCAATTCCATTCATGTATGGATTTCTTAAACAAAATAGTTTAACATTGCGTATTTTTAATATATATATATATATATATATATATATAGATTACTATATGATGTATATTATAGTATTCAACAAAAATATTACTATATTATGTTAATGTACGTAATTAAATTCCTCTCATGATAATATTCAAAAAAAAATTCCAACAATCAAATTACTATATGATGTATATTATAGTATTTCAAAAAATATTACTATATTATGTTAATGTACGTAATTAAATTCCTCTCATGATAATATTCAAAAAAAAATCCAACAATCAAATTACTATATGATGTATATTATTGTATTTAAAAATAATATTACTGTATTATGTTAATGTACGTAATTAAATTTCTCTCATGATAATATACCATGCAATTTAATTATGGTTCAAAATATTTTAATCTTGCGTATTTTTTATTTTATATTCGTAAACAATCAAACTACTATATGACGTATATTATAGTATTCAAGAAAAAATTACTATATTATGTTAATGTACGTAATTAAATTCCTCTCACGATAATATTCAAAAAAAAATTCCAACAATTAAATTACTATATGATATATATTATAGTATTCAAAAAAAATATTACTATATTATGTTAATGTACGTAATTAAATTCCTCTCATGATAATATTCAAAAAAAAAAATTCTAACAATCAAATTACTATATGATATATATTATAGTATTAAAAAAATATTACAGTGTACTATATCTACTATACTAATAAGAGTCAAAGAGAGTTAGGCTTAAAATGGGTAGAAAAAATGGCGGTCAAATTATTTAATCAAATGGATGGTTCAGATGAATTATTTAATCAAATAGATGGTTAAGATAATTCAGATTAATATTATTAATAGAGATTAGCTAATTTAACCTTACTTTTATGATTATCCGTTAAGTTTTCCGTTAAATATTCTCTTCTCCGTTAATATATATTCCGTTAACTTTTAACGTAACTTACCCATTAATTTCTATAAGAAAGATCTTAGGTTCGAACCTCATCTCAATCAAATTTGACATAATTAAGTTTCTCACTCTATTTTACTCTTATTAAATTAAATAAATTAGTAGCTACCATATGTATTTCTTTAATTTAGAATTATGTGTATACAATACCTTTATTTGAAAAAATTATTCATTATCAAAAAATTAAATTAAATAAGAGAAATAATTTCATTAGTTATATTGTCTTTAGTTTCTCTCATGCAAATATTCTTTACATTCAAATTTATCAATTGATATTCATTACATTTTCCATTATCTTATTTTTACAATATCTTGTAATTAAATATCAAAGTTATAGTACAAAATAATGTTATATATTTATTTACCAAGTATTTTATTAATACTATGAATTTTTTTTAAAAATAATTTGAATCTAATTATATTAACTACTTAGGGATTGCTGGTTGACAAAGAGAGTACTCAAATAATAACTCAACAAATTGAAGCGGAATCACTCTATTTTACTCTTATTGAATTAAATAAATTAGTAATTACACAAAAACAATGATACATATATATTTCTTTAATACCATGAAAAAAAATAAAAAAGAATAGTTTGAAACCAATCATATTAACTACTTGGGAGATTTGTAGACAATGAAAGTAGTCAAATAACCCATTACCCAGCAAATTGAAGCGAGAAACTACCTTTTAATATCTTTGGAATACATAATATTTTAAATTTTCAAATTTTTATTAATTTATTTAATCTTTTTCTTAAACTAGGGATTTCTTTATTCACAATAACTCATTCAACAATAATGGTTAAACCAAATGAACCCCAAGCAGAACACCTAAAGGAAAGTCCATATCTCCTATATCATAATCTCATTGCATGACGTTGTCATCTATGCTACCAACAATAACCGAATTGCAAATAACACACTACCAACAAAAAGGAAGAGAACAAATAGTAAGGATGAAGACAATGACAATGTTACTCAAAAGAGAATTAAGAACACTTTGAAAAATTCAAATTAAAAGTAGTATTTATTTAGACTCATTTTTAGACCAAATATTTAGACTATTGATTTTACAAGGTAGCAAACATTTATTTTAGTAATAATTATAATGAATTTTCTATATTATCTTGGATTCATATACTTTGAGTTAGATATTTAAATAAAAAAATTCGACATTCAATTACCCATGTATATATAAACTTCTCCTGGCCTATATAATCTCGCATTAATATACTTTCAAATATTTATTTAAATATAAACATTGGGCATTAACTCATTCGTGCAATGCGCGTATAAAACTAGTTATGTTAATTCACCCGATTGCCCGTAGGCTTTCAAAACATCGTAACTCTCGGGATTATAAACATCGGGGAAAAGTTTGGTAAAAAACAAGTCGAAAACGAGTCCGCGTCGCGCGGACTCGCAGTTGGCCGCACGACGGACGCAGGCGTCCGAGCCGCGTCCGCTGGTTCGGCGTTCCTCGCCGAAACTGGACGCCCACGGACGCGCGTCCGTGCCTGCGTCCAGCCTCTCGGCCGAGGCGCCGAACCAAATTTCCGCAAGGGGCGCGCGGTGGACGCGCGCCCACTGCCGCGTTCATCCAAATCTGCCAGAAAATTTCAGCTTGACGCCGTTCGAAAGATTGAGCCGGTAAAAATAGTTCCTGAACTCTTTTTCACTTGAAATTTTTATGGTAAAATCCCAACTTATAGTACTTGATGTCCATAAAAAGTTTTGGTCATTTTGATCCGCGAATAGACACAGAAAATTCCGTTTTTGCCCTTGGCACTGTGCTGTCCAGAATTTCTCTCTCTGGACCAGTTTTGGAAAAAAATTCGAAAACCATACTTATACTACTCCGATCATTATGAAATTTTATATGCGGGTTCTACACTTATTGAACTACATATCTGAGAAAAATGGAGCCAAAATACCTTACCAAATTTTCCCAATAAATCTCTGAAGTTACTGCCAGAATCTATCCTGATTTCCTTTCACTATTTTCACAAGTATAAGCCTATATGGGCATGAATACAACATATACATGCATAAATTAGCTATGGACATGTATACAAAAATTACCAAAAATCAAAATATAGTCTTTTGAGCCAACTTGTAGATCCGTAATCTTAACACATAATTTCACATAAAATTCCTAGTCACATAATTTACTAGCATTTGATCACCTTCAAGTGACTAAACCAACTTAAGGGATTCCTTAGCTCCCACGAAGATTTTAAACCGTAGAAAGATGATAATCTTTTCCTTCAAACTTTTCATCGAAGATCCTAAACAAAATCACCATATATAATAACCACATTTTCATGAATCCTTAGCTTAATCTTAAGTTCTAGTAAGGATTCTAGCCATATTAACCGAATAAAACCGAAGTCTTACCTATAATGGAAGCACTTGCGTTGAAGAACATTGCTATGGAGTTCTTGGACTAAGAATGAAGATGAAGATGAGATCTACTTTCTCTCTCCTTTCCCTTAATATTTTCGGCCAAGTTGGGGGAGATGCAAGACTTGGAGCTCAATTCTCTTAGCTAGCTTATCCCATACTCTTCCCAATTTAATTAATTATTTAATACCATGTGGACAAAAGGGATGCCACTTGTCACAATCCCATGGAGTATCTTGTAGAATAAGGCTCCTTTGCCAATTAGGGAGTAAATCAGATAAAAGTTCGGAGGAATATAACTTAATTCGGGAAAATTCTAACACCAAAATTATCCTAAAAATAATCCCGTCGATAACCACTAAAATTGAGAACTTTTCGGTATTTCGCGAAATATAGGTACGAAGTCCGTAACAAATTTCACTCTTACAGTTCGTCCAAATTTCGCTGAACTGAGCCGGAACTTCACGCTTAATCGTATCATGCTTAATAATCCATTCTCTAGGAAAATTCGAACTGTATATACGTCCTTAAAAATTTTACGGTTCGTGACCGGTACGTAGATCGCAACTTATTAATAACTAGTCTCATTTAAAAAAAAATCCTTCTGAAGTACCGAGATATCATCTCAAAAAAAATATTTCCGAACCTTAACTTTGTCGGAAAAACCGAGGGGTTACACTAAAGCTCGACTCGCGCAGGCCCGGGCTTGAATTCGAGCCATTGCCTGCATGCGCCTGAGCATATCTGCACTTTGTTTCCTGACTATGCGGCCTCTCACGATTGCTTGACGTTTTACCAGTCCCTTGAGTGCCCTTAACGCCTTCCTAGCCTACAAATGCACCCCTTAAAATTACAAAAATCTATATACACAACAGGATACTGTCACATACTCTAAATAAACAACTCATGATGGTTGAACGATGGTGCACATGAATGTTTTTAACTACTAAGATCAAGAGAGTTCAAAAAACTACTAAGATCAAGCAACTGACGACTTTGGATTAGCATACAAGATTCCTACTACATCATTATGAAACATGGAATCAGACTGACATTATAAGTCCGTAATCGAGGATGTCAAATTTTATGTTGAATCAGAGTACAAAGGAAACACCATATAGCAAAATAGTAACATACATGCTTTAAAAGAATAATCTGATAAAATAATGGAGAGACTTTTATCCACTTTTATTGCATCCATTAATCATATCTCACTCATATATCCAATTGCTCAAAGGGAAGGACAAATAATCAAGTACTAGCAATAGAACCTCATAGAATTCACAGTATTTTTCGGCTAGGAATGACAGTGGGCAGTGAAATAGAACCAACAACAATTCTATGCCAAGGTGAGGGACCAAAAGTGCATTTTCCTATGTGAAATTTCAATTATACCCCTGGTCTAAACGGAGTTAATTGGATTACTTAACAGAAGGACTAAATTGACAAACGTCTCAATAACTGAGGGACCAAATGTGTCCAAATTGAAAGATAGGGAGAACATTTCAAATGTGTTACTAATTGAGGGACCAAAAGTGCATTTTTCCCTTATAGTAATATAATGATAGAAAATAGAATTACAAATAAAAATGAGATTGCATTTGATTTATTTTTGGTTCATTTTGCACCAAAGTTTACTTTTATTCGCATAAAATGTTTAAAAAAGAATTATTTCAATTGTCATATGTAATTTAACTATAGAATTAAAAAAAAAAAAGAAAGATATATAACTAAACTTGAACCAAATAAAATTATTTTAATTTTATTATTTTTTGAATTGAAATTCAAAACAAATAAAAAAATTTAAAAATATCTATAATATTAAAATATTAAATTAAATAAAAATTTTCAATTCTGTATAAAGAATTTAATTTTAATTAATTTAATAGACTTAAAATAATAAATTTCAATTCTATATAAAATATTAAATTAAATAGAAGATTTCAATACTAATAGAATTTAATTATGTAAGTCCACGTTAATTTTAATTACGTATTGCAATAGTATTGTAAAAAATCAATTTACAACATTTTAAAAATGAACCAATATTATATTGAAATGAGATTTAATATAATTGTATGTTAATTTAATAAATTAAAATAAAAAAATCAATATAGGTGTTATTTAAAAGTTTGTAATGAGAACTTTTGAATGATATATTTTGTATATGTTAATTTTATTTGTATATAAAAAATTGAACTTAAGTTGAAAAATATTATGTAGAGTATTAGTTTAGTGTACCTTAAAAGTAGACCATGATTCATGGTACAATAAATATTATAGGTAATCATTACTATAAATGAAATTAACATATATAGCATTTTGTTATTATTTAATTAGATAAAATGATTGTAATTTCAAATTTCAAAATTGAAGTATGTTTTAGGATGGACGGGAAAACAACACTTCTGTTTTAATATAAATATAAATATAAATATAAATATAAATATATATATATATATATATATATATATATATATATATATATATATATATATATATATATATATCATGAGAGGAATTTTTCTTTTTTTTTTAATATTATCATGAGAAGAATTTAATTATGTACATCAACATAATATAGTAATATTTTTTTAATACTATAATATACATCATATAGTAATATTTTTCTTGAATACTATAATATACATCATATAGTAATTTGATTGTTGGAATTTTTTTTTGAATATTATCATGAGAGAAATTTAATTACGTACATTAACATAATATTGTAAAAAAAAATTGAATACTATAATATACGTACATCATATAGTAATTTGATTGTTGAAATTTTTTATTTTTTTTGAATATTATCATGAAAGGATTTTAATTACGTACATTAACATAATATAGTAAAAAAAAAATTTGAATACTATAATATACATCATATAGTAATTTGATTGTTTACGAATATAAAATAAAAAAAATACGCAAGATTAAAATATTTTGAACCATAATTGAATTGCATGGTATATTATCATGAGAGGAATTTAATTACGTACATTAACATAATATAGTAATATTTTTTTGAATACAATAATATACATCATATAGTAATTTGATTGTTGGAATTTTTTTTTGAATATTATCCTGAGAGGATTTTAATTACGTACATTAACATAATATAGTAATATTTTTTTGGATTACTATAATATACATCATATAATAATTTGATTGTTGAAATTTTTTTTGAATACTATCATGAGTGGAATTTAATTACGTACATTAACATAATATAGTAATTTTTTTTTGAATACTATAATATATATCATATAGTAATATATATATATATATATATATATATATATATATATATATATATATATTAAAAATACGCAAGGTTAAACTATTTTGTTTAAGGAATCCACATGAATGGAATTGAGTAAAATATTTCATTAATTTCCGTGTATAATAAGGAATTGAATCATATTTTGAATATTTTGTCAATTTTAGCCATAAATAAAGAATGTTAAAGAAGGCTAGAATTTTCTATAAGGAATTATTATATAATATTATGTTGACCGATTTCAAATTTTTTGGACTAAAATGAACGGGAATGCTAGCAATTCTGTTTTAATATATATATATATATAGATATAGATAATAATAAGAATAATAATAATAATAATAATAATAATAATAATAATAATAATAATAATAATAATAATAATAATAATAATAATAATAATAATAATAATAATAATAATAATGTAAAACTTTTTTATATTTATATTTTAGGAAATAACTCTAATATATAATGTGTATATTATTATTATTATTATTATTATTATTATTATTATTATTATTATTATTATTATTATTTACAATAATTTAAATATCTAAAATCTAAATAAATTTAAAATTTTAATATAAAATATTAATATTGGGCACTTATTTTTTGGGCATCGCACATAAGAAAAACTAGTTAATACATATGAATGGTAGATTATAATATTATTCTACCATAATTATCATATTACCATAATGATATTATAGGTGAATGAAATAGGTATGTTCTTACCAATTGGCTGATTTTATGAATAAATATAAATGGTTAATTAATAAAATCAATATTATTAATCAATCATCAATCAATATTATTAATAAATAAATTAATAAATAATAAATAATAAATAATAAATTAATTAATTAATAAAATAATATTTTGACTAAAATGCACCTAAGTTTGAGCAGGAAAATTTGGGAGGAAGATATTACTTTTATATATAGTATAGTATAGTATAGAAGTATAGATAGTATAGATGTTACGTTAACGTTTTATCATACAAAAACTTTACGCATACTTTGACTGGTTGCAGGTTTATTATGGAAGGGATTAAAAGAGAGCTAATATATTATACATATTCCCAAGCCATAGCATCGACAATCAATATACACATCAACGATTTCGTCTTAATTAATTCCTCCAATTAAGTTGTTACCAAAAGTATAACCTTTTTTACCAATTCAATTCAGTCAAAATATTCGCCAATATATTCTCATCATCATCACCATCAATCTCTTCAGACCAATATCATCTTCTTCATGGCTTCCAAACTCTTTTCAGGTCTCTTTCTTCTGTTGGTGGTTGCTTCATGTAAGTCCATTCATCTTTCATACCTTTCACCCATAAAATATTTTACAACGGGGTACATCAACATATGCTGACTTTAGGGCTATCTTTGTCTTTGCAAATGTATCTCACTTTTATAAGTGGAACCTACTTTCATATCATTAAATTTATAATTTGTTTACTATTTTCACAGCATTCTACAATCCCAACACATTTTTAAAAGTGGATCCGATCCCAATCTCATATCACACAAAAATAGCAACCACAATAGTGGTTTTTGTTCAGTTTTTTAGGAGATTTTGAGTGAAGTGGAATAGAGAATGATTGAGGTCATATGTACTACAAGAACTTGGTTTTTGTCTGTTAAGTGTGCCCTACCACAACGCAACAACAACGCCATTTGTCGCGTGAGGCGCAACAATAGTGCCCCGCAAAGTGCGTAACCATAGTCTTTCTTTTCCCTGAACTGATTTTTCTTGTTTTTTTTTATCCCTCCCCCTTTATTTTCTACTTGGCAATTGACATCTTAAAATTTGTGCAAAAAATCAACTATCGAGGATGCTTTTAAAAAGGTACAAACATTGCGCTACAATTCGGCAGCTTTTTAGCCATGTAATTGCAAGCTTGGTATTCTAATAACAAGCTTGCAACACACCTGGCAAGCAAAACAAAAAAAAAAAAAAGAGAATATTTTTTTCATTTTCCACGTCACCTTGCAAGCTATATCCTTTTAGGGATGGGGTTAACCTAAGATTAGAAATGACATATTTGATCATATGTGTGAAAACACTAATGTAAATTAAATTCATAATGATTGCAGGGATTTGGAGTGGTGGTGAAGCAAAGGAGTATAATGGTTTGCCATGCAAGACAGATAAGGATTGTGGAGCTCCGCTAAGTGCTTGCTATTGTTTCTATCTTGATGAGTACTGTACTTGTTTTAAGAAACCACCTAGGCCCCCGGTTGGTCCACCCGAAACTCCCAGTTACAAACATTAATTAAGAGTTGTTCTAGCCTGTTCATCAAACTACTAAAGTACTAAACCATCATTTCAATTCCATCTCAGAACTAAGTAATAAATGAAACCCAGATTTGATTTCCTGAGATTAATAGGAATAGTACTTTCACTTTGGCTCTATGTGTAAATTTTGATTGATCCAGATTTGATTTCCTAAGATTAAAAGGAATAATACTTTGACTTTGGCTCTATGTTTGAATGACTTTTTTTTTTTTTTTTTTAGTTCTATTGACTCGGTTACAATGTATCTGTCCATAACTACTTTCTCAACTTACAGAAGCACAAAAAGTCAACAGATGCCTCTATCCCACTCCCTTCCACATGGGAGTGTACACCGGGTGTCGCTTAACCACAAGGTCTTTGGCTTCTGGTTGAATGACTTATTAGTGAAATATGTGATTTTGATTATTATTGTTGTTGTTATTATTAAAGAATATTTTATTAGAAAAATTCTAGCATAGCCATCTTGCAAATCCTCCACGGGCTGATTTTAATTTTTTTTTTTTTTTTTGAGTGAGGACGAAGTTCAAATGGAATAAAAAATGTTGATCTATAACAAAAGAATATTTTTGAAATTCTGCTCCTCAAGTTAAAGTAGGATGGAGGAGAATTGTGAATTGAGATCATACTTAGGACTTAAATCCCTCATCCTCAAATTGAAATCTTAAGTTGAAAAGGATGAAAATGGCATTAAAATTTTTAGATTTTGGCATGTCTTAAATAGAGGGGTGACCGGCGTGATTAATTTGGTATTAAAATAATAGTTGTGGTACCAAAGTTGGTAAGCATGTGAACCAATACTGTCATTTTGGTAATAGTCGTGGAATCAAAAATAGTATTTGCTTAATAATTTTTATCTACATTTTATTTTTATATGTGTATATATACATTCATATATATAAGAGAGGGTAGGAGGGGTGAAGGTGGGCAACTGCCCCATTACCCTCCCTCTAGATCTGCCCCGGCCTATCCTATATGTTGCCGAAAGCACATGTAAATTTTGATAGCAACTTTTAACAATAAATTAATAAAATATGTCAAGAACCTTGTACTCAAATAATACATCAGCGACTCTCTTTGATAGAAGGTTACATGAGATTCTTCACTGTTGTTTGCAACAGATCGATCTGTTGCCACCAACAACAAGAATTTGTTGATGTTTGTAGCAACAAATGGTGTTGTGAATGGTTTGTAACAATTATAATTTTTGTAACAATTATAATTGTTGTGAATAGTAGCAAAATCTAGTTGTTTGTAACAATAATAATTTTTTGCTATATTTGTTTTATTATACAAATGTGTGAAAATAAAAAGATAAAAATAAATAGTATATAAGTATTTATGAAAGTTTTGAAGCACACACAGTAAAATTTGATAGGAATAGATGAAAAGTTTTTATGGTTTAAATAGGGAAAACAAAATCTGTAGAGATAATTAAGTTTGGGGTTGAATTTTAACTATTTATATTTGTGAATATAAAGTCTACATAAATCTTATTCTGGTATAGAGTCAATAAAAGTTAATAAATATTTGAACATTAATTAGTAGAGACTCGAATATCACCAATCTTTTGAAGTCTTTAAAAGTTTATAAAAGTCTTGATTGAATACATGTTTTTTTTTTATTTCTTTAAAATATTTTTCTAACTTTTTTTTTTTTTTTTTTTGTGTCTAAGTGTTGTTTTATTGAATTTGTCTAAGTGTAGTAGTGTACAAACACAATCCTAACATACGAAAATACTTTTTTAAAATTGTTGTCTTTTAAAGTGTTTTTCACAACGTACGGTTTGATGAAAACCCATTGTCTTTAATATAAATATATTCTCCCGAGTATAATGATTTTTAAAAACTATTATATTTTATCGTTGGAATGTTATCTATTTAAAAATATCAAATGCGCATAAAACAACACACCAATGACCACAGATAAATAAAATCATTGTCGTTTTAAAAATATTGCAAAGACAACAGACTTTTAAAACCACTGTCGTAGAAGTGTTGTGCATTCAAAGTGCACTTAAAGACAACAACACACTAAAAATAACGGATAAATAAAATTGTTGTCGTTATTTAAAAGAACACACACAAAGCCAACACATTTTTAAAATCATTGTAGAAGTATTGTCTTTTTACAAAATAGTCAACGACATAACGCTAAAGACAATAGTTGGCTAAAAATCGTTGTCTTTATAAAAAAGTATTTGGTAAAAAACAATGATTTTTGACAAAATTATTGTCTTCTATATAAGAGATAGCATTTTGGTCAAAAACCATTGTCTTTATACTATTGTTTATGTGCATTTTCTTGTAGGAGCGGCGACAATTTAGATAGGTGTAAATAAATGTAGATAAATAAGAAAGAGAAACTTCATAAATAATGATAATGGTAATGATTATAGTAAGTAAAATTACGAATGTTTTTAGATTTCAATGTTTTGAAAAATATAAAAAACTATTTGCCAAGACCTTGTAGTCTAGTGACACTTAGTTGCACTCTCATATGAAGGGAGTCTCAGTGGAGTCGATATTGACTCTTTGTGCTTTAGTAGGCTGAGAAAGTAGTTATAAACATATACTCCGTATTATATTGTAACAGTCTAACAGAGTCAGTAGTATTCAAAAAGACAAAAAAAAAAAAAAACTATTTCACACATTCTTTGGGTTGAAAGGATTTTTTTAAAAACAAAATTGCCTAGTTTTTTTTGTTTGTTTCCAAATTTCTAAAATATTTCATTTGAACTCAAAAAAAAAAAAAAAAAAAAAAAAGATTGCAGATTTAGAAAAATTTCCACTCCCAAAATGAGATAAGCACTAAAATATATTGAATGAAAAATTAGAGAAATAAAAACGGAAAAATTGAAATAATAATGTCTCAGCATCACCATTCGGATTTAACTCTATAACCTTTATGTTTCTACTAAACAAAACTTTCTCATCAAATGAGCCCAAGAGTTCCCCCAAACACTTCAACATGTAAGGAGTTGCAATAAGGATGTCCAATTGTCCACTACTACTGATGAGGTGTTATGGAGGAACTCTAGGGGACATCTGATAACATTCCATCTCTTCAATGTCCTTAGCAAACACATTAATTTATGTATGTCAAGTAGTCCACAGAGTTCCCCCAAACACTTCAGTACAAGCTAGCAATAATATAATGCCCTTTCTCATAAGATAATGAAGGCATATATATGCATCTATATTGAAGCGCTCAAGGGAACTCCATGGAAAACCTGACCATATTTTTATATGTACTTCTGTTGCTTCTAGTTTCTGCGTTGGGGAAGTTAATGCGGGAAGGTTTGCTATATATACTCAATTCTCAATTGCAGAAAAATAAATAAAAACTATTTTAGAGCAAGAAACTGGGTAGAATACAATTGCAAGCATGAACCTGGTCTGAAATGTGGGTTGAGGGAGATAAATGGAATAAACAAACTGTACTGTGATTAAAAAGGTTTTATCCATGGCTGCAGGCCAGGATATTCTACCACTTTTAGAAATTCCTTTTAGATGGCCGCATAACTACTTGTAGTCCTTAGCAACAGATCTTGACTTCCCAAGATACATGTTAACATTAATATGGCTTTCTGCAAATTCACTGTCCCATGGACTCTACTGGAGCACATTATCTGAAAAAGATCAACAAACTAAAATATGAAGCAAAAGCTCCTATGAGATCGATAATTTCACCTATCCACATAAATATTGCATTTTTTTCTCCTAAGTATTTATTATATTCTACCACTAAATATTGTATTTTAATTTAGAATTGAAGTACTACATTTTTCCTCAAAAGTTTCATATTTTTACTTAAAAGTATTATAATTTTTATTATAAGTAGCTGATGGATATATGAGAAATCACCCAGATAATAGAGACCCGGGAGTCTATGAGCCCATCGCTTGAGGTCCAAGGAGATCACTTGAATGATGACCCAAGGAGAGTCCGGAGCGCGTCTCCGACCCCAAAATGATGGGCCCTGACTTAATCTTGTGGCCTATTGCATGAGCTTTGACTTAGTCTTATGGCCCATTGTGAAATTAGCGGCAAATTTTACTAGAGACCATAGTCCACACAACTGTTTCGACCATGGTCCAAAACGACGCCATTTCTTTTAATAAAAAGAAAAGACATTCGTATCGTGAAATTTCATTTTATGCGGAAAAGTATTTCAATTGTTATACTTTAAATATAGAATTAAAAATATATATCTAAATTCAAATCAAATGAAATTATTTCAATTTTAATTTTTTAATTGAAATTAAAAAAAATTAAAAAAACTAAAAATATCTATAATATTAAAATATTAAATTAAATAGAATATTTCAATTAATTGTAAAAAAAAAATTGGTAGAATTGTGTATACCAAATTTTAAAAATAACCATATGTTAGTGTAATTGACTAATAACAGTTGTCTAATAATTATTATGATAATTAAGCTAAACATTGGTCGTTGAATTTATTTTTATAATAATTATAATTAAATTATTTCTCATTTTTCACATATTTATTTTAATAATAATATAATTACATAAGTCATATTATATATCGATGTTTTAAAGATAATTGTATAAAACAAGTCATATATTATTTAATTTATTGAGTAATTCTTTTGCAATAATCATAGGGTCACACTTGTGTGAGACCGTCTCACGGATCCTAATTCGTGAGACGGGTCAGGTCGGGTCGGGTCAACGCACCATGCAAAATGTCATACTTATATGTGCAAATCTCATATTTATATGCTCAAATATAACACTAATCAAAAATACAATTTTTGTTACTTATAAAAGAAAAAGTAATACATTTTTCATAATAAGTAATGTTGACAAGTGCCTCTCACTTATAATACTTTTGAGGAAAAATGTAATACTTTTAAATCGAAATGTAAAAGTATTGTATTTTCTCTTAAAAGTCTTACATTTACCCTAATAAGTAACACAAATTTTATTCCTGATTAGTATTACATTTGAGCATATATGTATGATATTTGTGCATATAAGTGTTACATTTACATCGTGACCCGACCCGTCTCATGGTGAGACGGTCTCACACAAGTTTTTGCCATAATCTTATAATCAAATAAATGTACACGTTCAATATTAGAATTTTTTTTTTATAATTTCATCTTTATTTTTATTATCTAAATATATAATAAAAAAATTTATCCGTGCATCACACGGGTAATGAGACAATTATTTGCTCTAATTCAAAAATGGAAAACATAAAAAAAACATAATCGATCCAACCAATTTCATCAATTGCGCTATATAATATCCGATGTTATAATTTATATAATTGTATATCAATCTAAATATTCTTAAAATATTATAAAAATCCATTCCATGCAACGCACGGGTATAAATACTAGTTTTAAAAATAATCATTTTATGCAATATTTATTTGATTCTATATATCAAAATTAAAAAGAACCATTGTATGCAATATTTAAATATAATGTTTAAGGTTGAAGCTAAGGTTGAATGAGCCACATATAATTCAAATTATATGTAGTGACTTTCCGTGCAAATTAATGTATACAAATTTATTAAGGTTATGAGTTATGCATGCAAATTATATGTAATGATTCTGAATACCAATTTATTTGGCAAAATCTTGTGTGAGACCGTCTCATCGTGAGACGGGTCGGGTTGGGCCAGGCTAAGATGCAAATGTAATACTTATACGCACAAATGTCATACTTATATGCTTAAATATAATAGTAATCAAGAATAAAAATTTTGTTACTTATAAGGGCAAATGTAATACTTTTAAGGGAAATACAATACTTTTACATTTCGATTTAAAAGTATTACATTTTTCCTCAAAAGTATTATATTTTCCTTATAAGTAAGGACACTTGTCAATATTACTTATTATGAAAAATGTATTACTTTTTCTCTTATAAGTAGAAAAAATTGTATTCCTAATTAGTATTACATTTGAGCATATAAGTATGACATTTACACATATAATTAAGTATGACATTTGCATGTTGCTTCGACCCGACCCAACTGGTCTCACGAATAACGATCCGTGAGACGGTCTCATACAAGTGTGACCCAACCAATTTTTTTACATATGATATTAGTTATGAGTTATGTATACAAATTTAACACACTATTTTCTGTGCAATTAATGTTGAGGGTTGAATCAGTAATGACTTTATTTGGTAGGCTTTATATATATATATACATGTACCAAATTTAAGGTATTCACTAAAATATGATTTAATTTTGTTAAGTATTGTAATCTTAATAACGATTCAATATTGATATTAATATTTATTAATAAGACTATTACAATTTATTTTGTAATATTAATATTTATTAATAAAACCATTACAATTTATTTTGGATTACAAAAATTATTCTAACACGGGTGACATGTTTACTATTTTAAATTAGCACCCAAAGAGCGTTTTTTTTTAATAAGAAAACAATATAATAATACCACAACTAGCTTATTGTAGTTATTTTATAACTTCATTTTTTAGTTTTTATTTATTCATTGCAAATAAAATTTAGTCATTACAAACTTTCTATAACTTAATGAAAATTAGCGTGAAAAATTAAACATATTTTGATTTTTTTTTTGGAAAAACAAAGTTCTAATTTCTTTTATGACAGTGATATATAATGTTCTAATCTTATAACAAATAATGTCTAAAATGAGCTGGAAAATGACATTTTTGTTTTAATATATATAGATGAGAAGATACCAATTTCTTTTGTTATTTTTCTTTATTTTTATTTTAATATGAATCTTGTATCTCTTTTTGTTATGAAAATATTTGTGCTTAATATATTGCTCCGTAATAATTAGAATTTGACTTGTATTTATTTGTGTATTTTGTATACATGCATTTATTATATATTCTGTCATTTTTATTATGGTCATGTATTTTTTTTTTATATTATGGTCATTACATGTATACATAAATAAGTAATGACTTTATATATATATATATATATATATATATATATATATATATATATATATATATATATATATATATATATATATATATATATATATATATATATATATATATATATATATATAATAGCATTTTCTTATATTTTTTAAATTTAATTGTTTTTTTTTGTGTTTAATAGTACTTTTAATGTAGTTTCTAAACATATAAATTTTACATACTAATTCTGAAATTTATGTATTCGTGTTATATATTGTGTATAGGTTATACTTTAATAATGTTATGTTTGAGTAATTGTCTTATCAGTGAACTAATATATGACTGTTTGAACAGTAGGTGCGTTAGAGATAAGACTTAGTGCGAAAATTAAACCAAACATAAATAAAATACACAATATTATTTACCCAATCCACTATCACAATCAGTCAATCATACAGATGGTAAAGAGATCGCAATCTCAATCCAATGTGCGATATACCTTACAAGGTAAGTAATTAATCTGACGAAGCTTATAGAGGATTGTTGAGGCATAGATCCTTGCAATCAGCGGTCCAAAGAGTCCCTCGTTTGGAGATCCACGCTGAAGTTGTTCGGCTCACTGACTACAACCACTGCACCACAATTGTATGGAATACGGTCCTCAATTTAGCACAATGAAACTTTTATTCTCAATAGGCCACCTTAGCTTAGAACATAATTCATTTGAGAAGATAATGATCCGAAGAATAAACTGTTATACACACATAAAAATATTGTGTATTTAAAGTGCTCTTAAAACAACACACCAATGACAACACATAAATAAAACCATTGTCATTTTTAAATGTGTTAATTTGTATGGTACATTTTTCAATCTAAAAACAAAAGAATGAAAAATGAAAAATTAGAAAATAAAAACAAATTTGAAATAATAATGTCTAGCATCACCGTTCGGATTTACCTCTAAAACCTTTTTGTTTCTACTAAACAAAACTTTGTCATCAAATGAGCCCAAGAGTTCCCCCAAACACTTCAACATGTAAGGAGTTGCAATAAGGATGTCCACTACTACTACTGATGAAGTGTTATGGAGGAACTCTAGGGGACATCTCATAATAATCTCTTCAATGTCCTTAATTAAAAAACACTACATGCATTAATCTCCAAATCAGGATATTGTTGTATGCCAAGTAGTCCACAGAGTTCCCCCAAACACTTCAGTACAAGCTAGCAATAATATAATGCCCTTTAATTTCTCATAAGATGAAGGCATATATATGCATCTATATTGAAGCGCTCAAGGGAACTCCATGGAAAACCTGACCATATTTTTATGTACTTCTGTTGCTTCTAGTTTCTGCGTTGGGGAAGCTGATGCCGGAAGGTTTACTATATATACTCAATTCTGAATTGCAGAAAAATAAATAAAAACTATTTTAGAGCAAGAAACTGGGTAGAATACAATGGCAAGCATGAACCTGGTCTGAAATGTGGGTTGAGGGAGATAAATGGAATAAACAAACTGTACTGTGATTAAAAAGGTTTTATCCATGCATGGCTGCAGGATATTCTACCACTTTTAGAAATTCCTTTCAGATGGCCGCATAACTACTTGTACAGTCGTTAGCAACAGATCATGACTTCCCAAGATACATGTTAACCTTAATATGGCTTTCTGCAAAAATCACTGTTCCATGGGCTCTACTGGAACACATTATCTGAAAATCAACAAACTAAAATATGAAGAAAAGCTCCTATGAGATCGATTATCTCACCTATCCACATAAATATTCCATTTTTTCTCCTAAGTATCTATTATATTCTACCACTAAATATTTTATTTTAAGGGTTTAGGATTTATCTCACCTATCCACATAAATATTGAACTCAATTGATTATTGGTTTTGGTCCAGATATCAGATATCGAAATTTCACACATATATTACTATATTAGAATTCAAAATAAAAATTATATATTACATACATGTCATTCAAATGAATATATCCAAACATATTTTAAATATTAGCTCAAAAAATATTAATATTATCTAAACTAAATTTTTTGTGAAATTAATAGGTTATTGGTTCAAATATATTTTTATTTATGTTATATACATATATAAATTTGGTCCGGATATCAAATGTAATTTTTTTTTTTTTACATATATTGGACTTCAAAGTAAAATATACATTTATTCTATTTAAACCAAATATATTTTAAAATATTTTAAATATAAGGTCTAAAAATCACTCGAAATTAAACTTATTGTTAATTTTATAACGTTAATTTGAAAAAATAAATTTGAAAAAATAAATGTTAGTAAACAAGTTTTCTAAACAGAAAACAGAGAATGAAAACTGAAAAATTAAAAAATAGAAAACAGAAAACAGTTTTCTATTAGTAAACAGACCCTACATTTTTCTCAAAAGTTTCATATTTTTACTTAAAAGTATTATAATTTTTATTATAAGTAACTGATGGATATATTGAAAATGGCCTAATAATAGAGACCCGGGAGTCTATAAGCCCATCACTTAGGGTCCTAAAGATTACTTGAATGACCCAAGGAGAGTTCGGAGCCTGTCTCTGGGCCCAAAATGATGGGCCCTGACTTAATCTTGTGGCCTATCGCATGGGTTTTGACTTAGTCTTATGGCCCACCGTGAAATTAGCGGCAAATTTTACCGGGGACCATGGTCCACACAACTGTTTGGACCATGGTCCAAAACGACTCCATTTCTTTTAATGAAAAGAAACTACACTCGTTTCGTGAAATTTCATTTTATGCGGAGAAGTATTTCAGTTGTTATACTTTAAATATAGAATTAAAAATATATATATCTAAATTCAAATCAAATGAAATTATTTCAATTTTATTTTTTTAATTGAAATTAAAAAAGAATTTTAAAAAAATTAAAACTATCTATAATATTAAAATATTAAATTAAATAGAATATTTCAATTAATTGTAAAAATAATTAAATTTGGTAAATTCGGTAGAATTTTGTATACCAAATTTAAAAAATAACAATTTTATGCAATATTAATTTGATTCTATATATCAAAATTAAAAAGAACCATTGTATGCAATATTTAAATATAAGTTTTAAGGTTGAAGCTAAGGTTGAATGAACTATATATAATTCAAAGTATATGTAATGACTTTTCGTGCAAATTAATGTATACAAATTTATTAAGGTTATGAGTTATGTATGTAAATTATATGTAATGATTCTATATACCAAATTTATTTTTACATATAATCAGTTATGAGTTATGTATACAAAGTTAGCACACTATTTTTTGTGCAATTAATGTTGAGGGTTGAATTAGAAATGACTTTATTTGGTAAGCTTTATATATATGCATGTACCAAATTTAAGGTATTCACTTAAATATGATTTAAGAGTTTATTACCGAAATGGTCCCTCGACTATTGCGAAATTACCAATTTGGTCCTCGACAATTTTTCGTACCCAATTAAGTCCCTCAACTTTGAAAATTTTAACCAATTTGGTCCTCCGTTTAGTTTGCTGTTAAAATCGAGACCAAATTGGTAATTTTGCTATAGTCAAGGGACCAAATTGGTAATTTTACTATAGTCATGGGACCATTTCAGTGAAAAATTAATTACCAATTTGGTCCTTTAACTATAGAAAAATCACCAATTTGGTCCCTTGACTATAGCAAAATTACTAATTTGGTCCTGATTTTAACGGCAAACTAAACGGAGGACCAAATTGGTTAAAATTTTCAAAGTTGAGGGACTTAATTGGGTACGAAAAATTGTCGAGGACCAAATTGGTAATTTCGCAATAGTCGAGGGACCATTTCGGTAATAAACTCTATGATTTAATTTTGTTAAGTATTGTAATCTTAATAACGGTTCAATTTTGATATTAATATTTATTGATAAAACTATTACAATTTATTTTGTGGTATTAATATTTATTAATAAAACCATTACAATTTATTTTGGATTATACAAAAATTATTCTAACACGGTACGGGTGACATGTTTACTATTTTAAATTAACACTCAAAGAGCGTTTTTTTTTAAAAGAAACCAATATAATACTACAATTAGCTTATTGTAGTTATTTTAGAACTTGATTTTTCAGTTTTTATTTTTTTCATTGCAAATAAACTTTAGTCTATACAAACTTTCTATAACTTAATAAAAATTAGCGTGAAAAATTAAACATATTTTGTTTTTTTTTGTTGGAAAAAAAGTTCTAATTTCTTTTATCACAACATATATGATATATAATTTTCTAATCTTATAATAAATAAAGTCTAAAATGAGCAGGAAAATGACATTTTTATTTTAATAAATATAGATGAGAAGATGACAATTTCTTTTCTTATTTTCCTTTATTTTTATTTTAATATGAATCTTGTATCTCTTTTTGTTATGAAAATATTTGTGCTTAATATATTGCTCTGTAATAATTAGAATTTGACTTGTATTTATTTGTGTATTTTGTATACATGCATTTATTATATATTCTGTCATTTTTATTATGATCATGTATTTTTTTTTCTATATTATGGCCATTACATGTATACATAAATAAGTAATGATGTGTGTGCGCGCGCATGCCAAATTTAAGGTATTCACTTAAAAATGATTTAATTTTGTTAAATATTGTAATCTTATGTTGACTAATTTTAAATTTCAAACTAAATTGTTTTTCTAAAATGAGGGGGAAAATGGCACTTCTGTTTATATATATATATATAGAATATTAATCAAATGTGGCCGTGCTCTTAGGTGTGGCCGTGCGGTCACACACCACTCAATGTTACGAAATACACCACTCAATGTTAAGAAACACACCACAATGAAAATATACAAAAACACCATAAAACACACCACACACCCAAAATAATGCACCATAACTCCCATGTCCCTAATGGTGCATTTGCTAATACTGTGTGGTGTATATTTGCATACCTAGTGGTGTGTTTTTGGGTTCAAGTGTGGCCGTGCTCTTAGGTGTGAACAGTGCGGCCTCACCACTATGTATACAGATATACACCACTCAGTGTTAGAAAATGCACCACACAAATATGCATCGTTATGGACGCATCACCTAAAAACACACCACTAGGTATGCAAATATACACCACACAGTATTAGCAAATGCACCATTAGGGACATGGGAGTTATGGTGCATTATTTTGGGTGTGTGGTGTGTTTTATGGTGTTTTTGTATATTTTCATTGTGGTGTGTTTCTTAACATTGAGTGGTGTATTTCGTAACATTGAGTGGTGTGTGACCGCACGGCCACACCTAAGAGCACGGCCACATTTGATTAATATTCTATATATATATATATATAGTCAATTCCTTTTTTGGTCCTAGACTTATAGTGGCAAAGACAATTTTAGTCCTCCATAAAAAAATCAGACAATTTATGGACATAGTTATTGTGACGGGGACAATTTTAGTCCTCCGTCTATTATCTCGTTAGTTGACTGTCAAAATAAGGGGCATTTTTGTCAATTCAGCAAAACTCAATCTACTGTAATATTTTTCCCGAGTTAATTCCAGTAATGGTCCTCCGACTATATTGATTTTCCAAAATTAGTCCCCGACTTTTAATTTGGACAATTTAAGTCCCTTGACTTTCAAATTCTTTCCAATGTTGGTCCTTTCGTCAAATTTTGGTTAAGTTGAGGTCAAATAAAGGGATAAAATTGTCCGTTCACCTGCATAGTGTATTATTACTCGTATTTCTAATGTCTTATACGCTATATATATGACATAATCTCAGTCGAAGAGACTTCGACTGAGATTATATGGCTTCGATTGAGACTTTCACTGAGATTATATTCATATATACACCTATAAGATAGGAGAAATACGAGTAATAATACACTAAATAGGTGAACAGACAATTTTACCCCTTCATTTAACCTCAATTTAATCAAAATTTGACGAAAGGACCAACATTGGAAAGAATTTAAAAGTCAAGGGACCTAAATTATCCAAATTAAAAATCGGGGACTAATTTTGGAAAATCAACATATTCGGAGGACCATTGCTGAAATTAACTCTATTTTTCCCCAACCTAAGTTTCGTTTGTTTTTGTGGGGGTTTAACTTCCGATTAGATGAATACGTAAATGAATACATGGGAGAACACGATGCATCACGCGTTCGAACGATGCCGTTTTGTTTCGACTCTCTACGCTTGAACTTCATCAGATAGATATGCACTGTTCGTGTTCTTCTAGCTATTTCAACCATGGCAGAAGCTTGGGGAAGAAAAACAAAGAAAAACAAGATTCAGACATGAGAGTTAAACAATGGATCCGAGACCCACCAATTATATATAACATACTAAATGATAATTTGAAACTAAAACCAATAGAAACTCCTTCCAACATATATACATAGTGCATCAGATATGAAAAGAAAATTATTCATCACGTACGCAAGGAAAACAGAGCACTCATAACTGGATACATGCATATGCTCATCTCAAGCAATTTTGACCTCAATGGTCATTGGCTTCTTTGGTTCCGGCAGTGGCAGCTTTTCCACCGTCACGATCATTGCCTTGGCGTCGAGCATAAACTTCCGAGGAGGGGCGCTGCTGTTGGATGACTTGTCGTCGCCGGCGTAGTCCGCGATGTGGTAGAGCGGGTGGAAAAGCGGGTGATTAAAACCCTTAGACCTCCGTCTTCATCTTCCTTGCTCGTTTTCCCTCTTGGCCAACAGCAAAAGCTTTGGCGGTAGTACAGGACGACGGCGAACTCCCTTCTCCTCTTGTGCGACGACGGCGGCTTAGAGTGTGTTTAGAGGCTACCGCGATGGTTACTCAGCGAGCAACGGCGAGACTCCAGCGACCATGGCAGCAGCGATGGACAGAACGACGACTGGAACGCGACCTCCCCTGTTTCCGGTGAGCATCGCAACAGCTATGGAGGAGCTCTTCCTCTCGTCAATGGCGATTGGTGTGCAGCGGTGGCCTCCTTCTCTAATATCTCTTCCGGTTCAAGCATTACCCCCTCCTGGCAACCCCAGTCATCCCAACAAACACATATTCTCCTGCACTTCCCCGGCGGCGATCGGAAAACTCACCATCCCGGCAACTTCCTCCAATTTTCACGGCTTCAGAGTATAAATGATTTCACGGTGGAAATTTGCTTCGCCAATATGCAGAACAAAATGCTCAAAGATGGAATAAAGAGAAGGAAATATGTGAAATGACACATTTGCCACCTCTCAAACGGCCCTCTAACAGTGAATAGAGACGGAGAACTAAAATTGTACCCGTCACAATAACTATGTCCATAAATTGTCTGATTTTTTTTATGGAGGACTAAAATTGTCTTTGCCACTATAAGTCTAGGACCAAAAAAGGAATTGACTCATATATATATATATAAGCATTTTCTTATATTTTTTAGATTTGATTTTTTTTTTTTTTTTTGTGTTTAATAGTACTTTTAATGTAATTTCTAAACATATAAATTTTACATACTAATTCTGAAATTTATGTATTCGTGTTATATATTGTTCTAGGTTATACTTTAGCAATGTTATGTTTGGGTAACTGTCTTATCACTGAACTAATATATGACTGTTTGAACAGTAAGTGCGTTAGTGATAAGAATTAGTGCGAAAATTAAACGAAATAGAAATAAAATACACACAATATTGTTTACCCAGTTTGATACAACAGTATCTACGTTTGGGGGACCACCATCAGTGAGTCCAATCTACTATCTCAACCGGTCAATCATACAGATGATAAAGAGATCGCAATCTCAATCCAATGTGCGATATACCTTACATTCCTTACAAGGTAATGACGAAGCTTATAGAGGATCGTTGAGACATAGATCCTTGCAATCAGCAGCCCAAAGAGTCCCTCGTTTGGAGATCCATGCTGAAGTTGTTCGACTCACTGACTCACCCACCACTGCACCACAGTTTTATGGAATACGGTCCTCAATTCGGCACAATGAAACTTTTATTCTCAATAGGCCGCCTTAGCTAAGAGCATAATTCATTTGGGAAGATAATGATCAGAAGAATAAACTGTTAGACACACATAAAAATATTGTGTATTTAAAGTGCTCCTAAAACAACACACCAATGAAAACGGATAAATAAAACCATTGCCATTTTTAAATGTGTTAATTTGTAGTACATTTTTCAATCTAAAAACAAAAGAATGAAAAATGAAAAATTAGAAAAATAAAAACAAAATTAAATAATAATGTTTAGCATCACCTTTCTGATTTAACTCTATAACCTTTTTCTTTCTGCTAAACATAACTTTGTCATGAAATGAGCCCAGGAGTTCCCCCAAACACTTCAACATGTAAGTAGTTGCAATAAGGATGTCCACTACTGATGAAGTATTATGGAGGAACTCTAGGGGACATCTCATAATATTCTCTTCAATGTCCTTAATTAAAAAACACTACATGCATTAATATCCCAATCACAATATTGTTGTATGTCAAGTAGTCCACAGAGTTCCCCCAAACACTTCAGTACAAGCTAGCAATAATATAATGCCCTTTCTCATAAGATAATGAAGGCATATATATGCATCTATATTGAAGCGCTCAAGGGAACTCCATGGAAAACCTGACCATATTTTTATGTACTTCTGATCTGTTGCTTCTGCGTTGGGGAAGTTAATGCAGGAAGGTTTGCTATATATACTCAATTCTCAATTGCAGAAAAATAAATAAAAACTATTTTAGAGCAAGAAACTCGGTAGAATACAATTGCATGCATGAACCTGGTCTGAAATGTGGGTTGAGGGAAATAAATGGAATAAACAAACTGTGATTAAAAAGGTTTTATCATATCCATGCATGGCTGCAGGATATTCTACTACTTTCAGATATTCCTTTCAGATGGCCGCATAACTACTTGTATTCCTTAGCAACAGATCTTGACTTCCCAAGATACATGTTAACCTTATGGCCGGTGGATGTGATTTTGTGCGTTGAGGGTCAAGTTCCAGTGTGGACAGTGCTTTTTGTGCGGTTGTACGGTCATGCACCATTAGGTATGCATAAATGCACCATAAAGTGTTTAGAAATTTAACATTAGGTGTGGTGCATATATTTTTGGTGTGTGATGTGTTTTGTGATGCATTGGTGCATTTCACTGTGGTATATTTTTTAACACAGTGTGGTGCATTTATGCATACCTAATGTTGCAATTCGCACCGACCGAGAAATTCTGACCTCATTTGAACCAGTATCTACCGCTGAAATACACAAGTTTAACATATGTCTACGTTTTAATATATTTTTTTTGTTGGGTAAATTAATGGGTTACAGTGTTTACCAGTAAGAAATTCTAAATTAAACCCCTAATATGGTACTAATAAGAGATAGAAGAAAAAAAGGGGCAGACGGAAACTTGGACAGAATTTATTAGAAAAATATATGGCAGTTCAATTGTTCACTGCAAATTGTATGTTTTAATAGAATTCAGTAAAGAAATGCTAACCAATTAGATAGGCCAGGGGTTAAGGCAAAGTTGAGCTAATTTTAGCTCACTTAAGTAAATGAAAAAATACTTAGCAAACCCCACTGATAGAGTTTTTTTGACAAGTTTTTTGGTGAGTCCCAAATATATAAAGAAAATGTACATGAAGCTAAAAAATTAATAAAATAAAAAGAAAAAAGAATCGGAGTGGTCACCTGGCCTCCATTCTAATCGAGAAGCGGATGTGCGAAAAGCAGGCATCCGCTGGGCAGCCTGTGTGCATGCACTGTGCATGTTTATTTTTAGCCCATTTTTTTTTTAACACCAAAAAGAATAATAGTGTTATGAATTTGATCGGGACTATAGTATTTATAATACTTAATATAATAATAATAATACTAAGAATAAAATGATAATAGTAATAGCAAGACCAGCAAAATAATGGTACTAAGGAGAAATCTCTTGTATTCACCTCTGATCGGATGATTTTTACAAAGGGTGTGAAGGTATTTATAGGTTCAGCATTGGAATAAATTAATAACATTTATACAGAAAACAGGAAAATGTCTTGCTTGCTAAATTGTTGTGTCAAGCTCTTAGAAGCCTTAGTCAGCATAGAGGACGCGTGTTCAGATCCTAGCAACATGAGTCATCACCCTTTTGGAACTTGAGAACTGATTGCATGTTGAGTCTTTATGTCTAATACTTTACTGCACGTAAACAATGACAATAGAGCCCATAGCTTAGCTGGTATGATTTTTATTTTGCACCAAGTAGTCTTGGGTTCAATTCTCTCCTTAGACCTCCACCTTATTTCTTTTATTTCGTAACACTCCCCCTTGGATGTCCAAAGGAAGAACATTATATTGCCTTGTTAAAAACCTTAAGCTAAAAAAACCCAGTGGAAAAAACTTAGCTAAGGAAAAAAAAAGAGTACAACCATAACCCCAACATAAACTTGAGGACATAATATATAAGTAAGATAATACTCCCCCTGAAGGTGACATCCCTCAAATCTCATATGTGAAGTTTTCAAAAGAGAGGGACTTTGTGAACGAAATATCTCCAACTGTCACTGGGTGAGTATACTTTATAATAATCTCGTGACTCTTCTGGAGTTTACGTGGGTATAATGCAGACATCATTATGTCTAGTCAGAATTCTTTCATAATATATCCGTTTATCAATCATTGGTGCAACACCGTACCATCTTTATTGTCTCCTTATAAGACAATAAGGGAAAATATAATACAACCAGTTTTGGACTTGGCATCATGGGGGATCAAATAATAATAGCTAGTACCAAGTAGCCCATCATATATTAGCTTGCCTAAGTAGCCAATCAAAATCATATATTGGCTAACTGATGTATAAATTCCTTTTAAGGAAATACTCGATCCTTAGGTCGAGGTAATATTTAGCTTTCACAAGCTTTTTACATCGAAATCCCCATGAGCTGACATTATCAAGCTCTTTATGTATTTCATTGATGTTCATACCATCAATATTGACTGAGATAATAAGTTCATTAGTAACTCTTTATTGAGCACATAATGGTACATATTATTCCTTCTTCACGAGGATAATAATCCCAATCACAATTCTTTTAAAGAGTACATAATGACACATTCATGTTTTCAAAAAAAAAATAATGACACATTCATATTCCTTCTTTAAGAGGAAAAATACTCAGTCATTAAGTCATATATAGACCCTCATATTGCGATTTTCGCTTTATCTTATTTTGAGAATTTTCAGATCCATCACGGATTTCTCAAATATATTGTCCAATGACCCATTAATATGCGGTCATGACATTCATCATATATTGTCTAATGACCCATTAATATGCGGTCATGACTTTTATCAACTGCCAATGATATTAATCAGCGGAACTTATTGCCATCCATTATGGGAGAGTATATCATATCAATTATGGGTTTCTGTATAAATCATGAGCTCTAAGCTTCGCTTTATATCATATCATTATTCTCTTTTATACCAACACCTATTCAATGGTGTGTACACATAATATAGAGAATACAATAACGAGCTGAGCTATGCCTTAATTGCTCATTTATATATCAAATAATTAGGGCACTTCTCGTACCTGACTCTGGATCTAGATTGAGCAATTATAAATGCTATTGTGTTGTCGACAACATTTTTCATAACTTTCTCCCATATTCATAATGTTCATAGCAATTTCAAAATCAACCAGATGATGGACATATCTCATCAACATTCAAATCTGGTCGTTCTCCCATATTTAGACGAATGTCTCTTGTAGATATTATTAATAGATATATCAATAGATATCTATTTTTGGCAGGATTTAATAATCTATTGAACATTCAGTTCAGTCAATCCCAAGTGATATTATCAAAAGCTTGGGATGTAAATTTTCCAGCATTATCTATCCGGATTAATTCAATTGGATGGTCAGGAAAATTTGCTTGCAACATTATTATCTGAGCAAGCAATCTCGCAAATGTCATATTACGAGATAAACATACATGCGACCATCTAATTGTCGCATCAATTAGGACCATAAAGTATTTAAATACATGCGACCATCTAGTTGTCGCATCATAAGGTATTTAAATAGTCCATAATGTGGATGTATAGGTCCACATACATCACCTTGAAGATCATAAAATTTCTCGGCATTCAAAATTTTAAAATAATTAGGGTTCATATCTCCCAATAATGGCGTGAAATGATCTTCATAAATTATATAGGTGATTCAATACCAACTTTGGTTGGTGATGGCCTTATAATCAATTTCCCTTAGGAACATTCAGAATAGGAGAATTCATCTCCTCGAAATATTTTCTGTTTCCTCAAGGTATGGCCATTTGATTTCTCGATTGCTTTTCTCAATCGATCATGCTAAATCTTAAAATCATTTGAATCAGTAAACTTTTCGTTTACGATAAGATTGGCTTTAATAGCACTTATTCTTGTGCAATATAAATCAGAGGGAAGAGCATGAATTTTTTTTTCACTGCATGTTTCATTCCCTTTATTCCTGATATTGCCTTTGTAATATGAAGGAGTTCTTCATTTCCTTCTTTTATAGTCTCCACATGATATCTGTTATTTCGAATATCCTTGAAACTCAGTAGGTTTATGTGAGACGTTGGAGAGAACAACGCATTATCAATCATCAATTTTGTTCCTCCAGGCAATAATATATTGGCTCTTCCGAAGCCTTTAATCATTTTTGCACTACCATATACTGTAGTGATAAATTCCTCATTTATCATAGGTCCAATCAAGAGTGATGATATATTCATTTGCTTCTGTCAAGCATATATCACATAAATATCATATATCACATAAATATCATATATCACATCAAATTTCATGAATCATATTCAATTTTTTCCATATGATATTTGGAAATAGTATGCACTAAAGATGAGCATAGTTATCTATATTATCCCATGATATGACATGATAGCATATCAAAGTAACTCGCTTATAATATATGTATATGCGATAAATCTTATGGTATACAACAAATATTTATTATGCCAAATAACCACATAAGAGAGCAGATTGTGACACAGAAACAATTATCACATAATATTCATGGCGCTCACCATATAATATATGAAAATCGTGATATCTAATATGCAAGCCATAATACTTCATGCTTTCAAAATTTAATCATCAATTGGATGATTAGATATAGATCATATTCTCATCATGCCATAATGAAAATTTTTAGAGAAATAAGATCAAATATATGATTTGGTATGACACTGATGTATATAACACCAAGATAACAAATCAAGATTTTCAACCGTAATACGTCGTTATTATGAACAGTACCGCAACCATATACTGTTTACTTTTTGACGAATTTACTGGAAATCGTAATCGTCTTTGACAGTATTGGTTCATCTATTCAATTTGATTGACATTCAATATAAATTTAAACCTTCAGCTTTGCCTTTCACGTTACTACACTTCTGTTAATTTCTAAACTTTCCTCATTCCAGATTTTAAACCTTTCTCATTTTTCAAAATGGCAAGTCCTTCAACCTCATCTCTTCCTCACCATTCTGCATTTGATAATCATTCCTTTTGGGATGAGGTATGTTTATCACCATTGAGGGATAGTGAACCTCTTTTGAGTACAGGTAGTTCATCAGTAAGGCTTTAACCTTTTTCAATAATTCACATCTTAATATATAAGAGTGATGCTAACAGATAGTTTTCTAATGCAGATATTACAGCTGCAAAAGCTGTAGGTCCAAGTACTACCATAATTGTAGAGGAAAATAACACTACTGCTACGATAGATGTAGCAGATAGAAATAAGAATATATTAATTAGAAGAAAAAGAAAAAGAACACATCGTAATCTTGCATTAATAAGTTTAGAGGAGCTTTCAAGATATTTTCATCTGAATACAGCTCAAGCTGCAAATAAACTACGAATTGGGCAGTCTACCCTTAAGAGAAGATGTAGGCAATTAGGAATTTCATACTGGCCTCAACGGAAATTCCTAACTTTGGAAAGGTTATATAAAAATGTTCAGGTACTTTCTGTCTATTTCTCAATTCAATATTATTGAAGGAGAAATAACAAATTGTTTTGTAGGAATTTGGTGAGATCAAGGAGGAAGCCGAGGTAAAAAGAATAATGAAGGAGCTGGAAGATAAGAAGAAAATGTTGCTACAAGATCCAAACTTGAAGTTGGATGAGGCAACAAATAAACTCAGAGTCAAATGTAATACAAACATTTTAAAAAAGAGAATGCATATGGACTCGATAGATTTTTTTTCCACTCTTCCTGCGAGTTCATCACAGGTTTTACCATTTCCTGACATTCCTGAGTTAAAACCTCAGGAAATAGGTGATGTACTTAGATTTCTACGTGATGATAAATAAAGTTATATTCAACATTAACTACCATATATATTTTTCTTTTCAGAACTATATCCATGATTAGGAATTCTAATTTAGTTTAAAGCTTAAACTGAAAGTCACAAAATTTTAATCAGGATAACTAAATCCAAGTATTCTACTAAGTCATAAAATATCACAAGTAAGACAATAATTATGCATATGCAATAACTCACATGAATATATATACATATGCAAATATTTTATTATATTAAAACTTGATAAGGCAAACTTCATCGGAGTATGGTCGGAACCTCCGATATTATATTCCAACAACTAGTACTCAAAACATTCCCTTGCTTAGAGGTTACCGGAGCTAGAGCGGACGAAGGTGGATATAAGTGTTGGATATGGACGGAGCAATTCGTACAGATAACTTGTTATGAATTTGATCGGGACTATAGTATTTATAATACTTAATATAATGATAATAATAATAATACTAAGAATAATATGATAATAGTAATAGTAAGACCAACAGCATAATGGTACTAAGGAGAAGATCTCTTGTATTCACCTCTGATCGGATGATTTCTACAAGGGTGTGAAGGTATTTATAGGTTCAGCATGGGAATAAATTAATAACATTTATACAGAAGATAGACAAATGTCTTGGCTTGCTAAATTGGTGTGTCAAGCTCTTAGAAGCCTTAGTCAGCATAGAGGATGCCTGTTCAAATCCCAACAACATGAGTCATCACCTTTTTGGAACTTGAGAACTGATTGCATGTTGAGTCTTTATGTCTGATACTTTACTGCACTGCATGTAAACAATGACAATATAGCCCATAGCTTAGACATCCACCTTATTTCTTTTATTCCATAACAAATAGCCTATTATTGAAAAACTTAGAGCAAGAAAGGAATAACAAAAAAATTGAACGCCAGATTGAGACTGCTTTAGCTAAGGCATGAGTAATCTAGTTCACTGAACGCTTTATATGACAACAAGAAACTAAACTAAAATGCGACATAAGGGAAGAGCAAAGATAGAAAACATGATCAAGATAAGAAAGGCGGCCTTGAGATTCTTTGGTGAGGGCTTGAACCACCTCCATCCAACCAGTCCGATCTTTTAGTCATGAGAGGGCTTCTTTGCCTACCAAAGTTTTAGCCATCAAGGGAATTTGGGGACAATTCAGGACGCGATTCTTTGCCGCAACAAAATTACCTTCAGCCGAAAAGACGACCGCACCCTAGGCTACCTTCGACTCTTTCTTCCACAACTTGCAAAAAAAAACCTTCAAAACATTTCCGTTGGGCTTGCTTTAGGTAGTCTTTACATCCTATGATAAGTACTCAAGGGTAGTCGTTAGTCATGCCAACCAAATTGACTTTTGCATCTATCAACTCTTTTCTATAATCCTTGATAATACAAAGCTTTTTAGAATCCTCAATATGAATAAAAATCGTAAGACTAATTGGTTAACACATCAGACTGACTTAATTCTTTCTAGTTTCAGATGACAAAGTTGTTGTATATGTCTCATATGTACTGCATGATGATAGGGGTCAGTTGGACGGATCAAAATGACTTGAGCTTAGCAAAATTTACCTATATAAATATGATCCTTGTTGTTAGGAACCTTATGTAATAGGTTTTGATGATACCAAATGTAAATCAGAATCCCCTAAGTCTCGAAAGATAGGAATCAATGTAAGTTCGACAAGTAAACTAAGAGCGAAAATATAACCGGGTAAC
>CP025653.1:14317357-14347640 GCA_003576665.1 Ipomoea trifida
TTGTGAGGTATCGAACTTAAACATCCTAAGTTCAATACACACGAGAGGTCGAAAAGATTTGCAAAATCTTATACAAGTCTATTCACCCCCCCCTCTAGACTTGTACCCCATCCCCTTGGGACCAACACTTGTAACTTTGGATGTTCTACCATATATCACATCATATCATACTCTATATAATAGCAAAATGTTTTTGCCAATCATTGTTTCCCGCCCATAGGAAACGACGTAGTTTTGTAGATATATATACTGCAAATTAATGAGTAACATTAATGATTTCGGATATTGTACACAGTGAATGCGCCGACCACGTTTTTTATTTGCATTTAAAGATAACTTCTGATTTCAAAACGCTTGTACTCATTATCAGTTCATACGCCCCTTGAGTTTTACATTTAGTAGTTATAATAATTATACAATACGATATACAATACAGTATGTGTTTATAATTCAAAATCAAATATCAACAAATAAATAAATGCGGTATACATAGAGTCTCTCAATTAACACCAGCCTACAAACTGTTCAATCTCCCAAGAATAGTAATTACAAAAAACAATAATTATGAAGGCAGACAATCACAATTACAATTAGACTATAAATAGTACTACCTCCGTCCCATTTTGTTTGTCTGGTTCGATTAACGAGGCTTGACTGAAGTTATTTTTAATTCAATTTTTCATAATATTAAGTTTAGTATTAGTATTTAAAATTTATATATTTAGAAACTACATTAAAAGTACTATTAAACACAAAAAAATTTTTAAAAATAATTAAAAATTATTAAAGAAAATAAGTAATGAAGAAAGAGTTGGTTTGACCAATGAATAGTAAACAGGACAGGTAAAATGGGACAGAGAGAGTACATTACTCTGAGAAGATAAATCACAAACTAAAACTTTTGAGGGTAGGAATTCTGTGAAATCAGCTACAAATGCCTTCTCAATACGTCCTTGCTTCCCAGGTTACCCCTATCCACACCCGTAGGGCAATAAGGTTGCGTTTGGTCAGAACGTACGAAGTACCTGAATTACGTGGACGAGCAACAAATAAGAGCAAAGAATGTCTCTTCCACGACGAAGAGGTAAGTATAATAAAATGTTTTGTGCAGCAATATTCATGGTTTGTGCTATGCAGTTTATTTTTTTAATACAAATATATTATTTCTTATTATATAGGGTACATACATACATGGAACTATTTCACGAGAGGATGTTGTCAAGTATCGTACTGTTTTTGTTGAGGGGAAAGTTTATTCTATCAAGAACTTTTTGGTGGTGACAAACTACTACACATACAAAACATTTAACCACAAATATCTGCTAAAGTTCAATTATTCTACCACTGTCAAAGAAAGTAAGAGCAGAAAATTTCCTAATTTCATGTTTCGACTCAAGTCATTCCAGTCACTGATGGAATCTACTTCTCTAAATGATAAGGAATTGTTTGGTATATCTATCTCTCATTTTATATTCTATCTTAATAATATTTATCAAAATATAAATATTTATCATAATATTCCATTGTTTAATTTATACCTTATGAATGTAGACATCATAGGCAGAGTTGTTGAGATATGTTCTCCAGTTGAAAAGGTAATCGGTGGAAAACAATCCAGATTGATGGATTTTTTACTAGACGACAGTGAGTAAGTATTGTGATAAATTCCTATATTTATTTTTATTATTATAATAAAATAATTAAATAAAATAATTAAATTAAGAACCTATTATATGAACTAATACTTATCTTGAAACCAGGGAAAGACAACTGAAGTGCACCATCTGAGATCATCATGTAGAAGCCATGCTACCATACTTTAATTCAACGGAACAAGAGCCTATAATTGTTTTGGTACAACTTTGTAGAGCCAAGACTGTCAATGGTAATAAATTAAAAGTGTAAATATATAGTCTACAAGTCTGAATATTTAGCAATTGAAATGTGTACAAGTCTGAATATTTCTCTATATTATGGTGAGGTGAGGATTACTAGCTCATATGATGCAACCAAATTGTGGTTTAATCACTATTGCCCAGAATATACAGAGTTTAAGGCTAAGTATGTATTTTCTCCACTTTGTTACAATGATCAAAAACTTAAAACATTTATGTAGTCTCTAATGTTCAAATGACTAACAATTTACTGTGATGTAACATGTTAAGTAAGGAAAGCACTCCTATGAGGAGTATTAGTACTACTTCTATTGTATCACAAAGTACTGATTTAAGAGATTTCATATCTGGTTCAGTTGTTATTACTACGATTGCATATTTGTACCAGCAAACAGATGTTCATGTTCAAATCTTTCAATACTAAAATTTCTTACAATAAATAAAATGTAATGCTCAATAATCAACTGTTTTTCCATAAAGAATATGAAATTCTGTGTTTTTGGTATCTGTTAACATTTGTAGAGTGGAGATTTCTATGTTCCTACAATGATCACTGGGATTGAAAGCAGTGGAGAATGGTATTATACATCATGTAAAACAAAAGGGTGTAATAAAAAGCTGAAATTTGAAAATGGACTCATGTACTGTGAGAAGTGTGATGGCAAAATGGTGCAATAAAATATAAGTTAGTTGTTAGGGTTGCAGATGCAAGTAGTGATGCTCCCTTCCAACTGTGGGAATCGATAGGGAGTGCACAGAACTACTTGGCATGACAGGAGATTGTTTGTATTCTAGCTATGAACATGTAAGTTAAGACATCAGTACATTAATTATTAATCGTTTTTAAGGTTCTTACTGTATTCCTAACTATTGTTTTATGTTTATACTTTTAGGAGAATTTAGATGTTCCTACTGAGTTAGAGACCTTGATTGGTAAGGCAATGGTTTTCAAGGTTAACATAAAAAAGGACAACAAACAAAATTATGGTTATGCATTTTCTGTCATGAAAATTTTAAATGATGAGAATATAGTTGCTGCATATTGCTCTGCATTTGGGGCTGATTAAGAGAAGGATCTTATTTAAAAAATGATTGAAGAATATGGGGATGAAGAGACAGATGATGTAATATTACCCAAATTATATATTCCAAATTTAATTGAATTTATATATATATATATATATATATATATATATATATATATATATATATATATATCAGTTTATTTTACTAATGTTTACAAATCATGCAGGATGAATCAGGAGCTGATGAAGTTAATAGTCCTAACATGTTGTCCTACCAAGAAAGCCAACAATAGACGGGTATGTCATCCTCTGTTTATACGTAGATGATATACTCATCGTTGGTAGTAATGATCGGATGATCAAGTCTACCAAAAACATGTTAAATGCGAGATTTGACATGAAGGATATGGGTTTGGCTGATTTGATCATCGGGATTAAAATCATTAAGAGACCAAATGGTCTCTTGTTGAGCCAATCTCACTATATTGATAAAATCCTTGAAAAAATTCAACAAGGATGATAATCACGTGGCTAGGACACCATTTGATACAAACGTTTTTCTATCAAAGAATCACGGAGAATGTATTTCTCAAGTAGAATACGCTCTGATTATTGGTAGTTTAATGTATCTAATGAGTTGTACTAGGCCAGATATTGCCTTTGCGGTTAGTAAACTCATTAGATATACGAGTAACCCCGGTGATGTGCACTGGAAGGCAATTGTGAGGGTTATGAGATACCTAAGAGATACTCGTAACTATGCACTGCACTATACGGGATATCCTGCTGTACTTGAAGGGTATAGTGATGCTAACTAGATATCTGATATTAAGGACTCTAAGTCCACGAGTGGCAACGTGTTTACACTAGCCGGTGCAGCTATTGCGTGGAAATCCTCTAAGCAAACCATGATAGCTAGATCCACGATGGAATCTGAGCTGATAGCCTTAGATAAATGTTGTGAAGAGGCTGGATGGCTACGCCATTTTCTAGAGGATATTCCTAATTGGGAAAGACATGTACCTCCAATCTGTGTGCATTGCGATAGTCAAGCCACACTTGGGAGAGTACGAAGTCATATGTATAATGGTAAGTCTAGACATATACGTCGTAGACATAATACCTGACAGGGTAATTGGGTACCCGACCCGGAACCACTGGCAGGACCCAAAGGCAAGACAACGGACGTTCAACTAGCCGTTCAACACTTCACTCTCAGCATCAATGCTCAACGGCTCCTCAGCTCCTCAGCATTAATGCTCAACAGTTCAGCTCCTCAGCATTAATGCTCAACGGCTCCTCAGCTCCTTAGCATTAACGCTCCATTACTGAGCTGAGAAAGATAAAAAAGCTCACAACACTTGTAGAGGCACGACACTTGAACTAGACAAAAAACACACACTAAGCATTGTACTGCACTCAAACACTGTATTCAACATACTATAGAAATAACAATACAAAAATATACCAGTAACATTATTACCGTCATTGGTACTTTCATTGAGAGCCGAGATCAGATCTCAGGCAAAATTCACAAAATCACAAACCACTCCGTTCATCTCATCACTATCAATGACACAATCTGGATGCAACAGCTCGCATACTCCTCGTCAAGTGAACAATGGTCACCCATCGGGTGATCTTCGTGAGCACCTCAACAGTAACCGCGTGGGTGATCTTCGCAGCCAGCTCAATAACAACCATCTCAATAACAATCACCGCCGAGAAGGTGACCTCCGTAGCCAACTCAACAACACAACCGCGGTGGTGACCGCACTCCCCTCCCAGCGACTACTGCTCCCGCCCAGGCGGTGGACCTTCAGGCAGCAGCGCAGGTCATCCAACAGGCGGCGGCAACTAGAGCTGTCAAAACGGGCCAGCCCGGCCCATACGGGCTGGCCCGTCTCGGGTTGGTCGGAAAACAGGCCGGGACGGGCCGGCCCGTTTTCCCACGGGTTGGGATTTGGCCAACCCAACCCGTGTAGGCCGGGCTGACAGGCTAAACGGGCCAGCCCGTCAGCCCGTTTTTATTATTATTTTTTTTAATGAATATTATTAAAATTGTTTTATTTTTGTTTAAGTCAAGAATTGAACCCCTCACCTCTTAGTTAATAACTAAGACCATTTCCATCCAAGCACATCAAATCTTTTTGAACAAACACCATGTATGTTTATATATATACAGATTATACACACACTACACACAGTAACACATACATACACACATATATATAATTACATTTTAATTTTATAAATAAATTTTATATTAATATTTATATAAAGATACAATTAATTGTATTAATTAATACTAGTAATAAATTTAATATAAATAAATTAATAAATTTTATATTAATATTTATATAAAGATACAATTAATTGCATTCATTAATACTAATAATAAATTTAATATAAATAAATTAATAAATTATATATTAATATTAATATAAAGATACAATTAAATGTATTAATTAATACTTGTAATAAATTTAATATAAATAAATTATATATAATGCTTGAATGATCTAAATACATATGTTCGTATATAATAATGTTCAACAAAGGTCCTTTGCATAGTTGGTTTAAATAGTGGTAAGTTATGTGAAAGGTCAAGAGTTCAAGTCTTGTTAGTGAAAATATTTTAAAATATTAATACAATACCATATTTACACAATATATTTGAGGGTGGGGGTGGGAATACGGGCTATACGGGTTTGCCCGTTTAACCCACGGGCCAACCCGTATAACCCATGTTCCCACCCGGGTTATACGGGCCAGGCCGAATACGGGACGGGTTGGGATTTCTTCAACCCAACCCGTCCAAAAGCACGGGTAAACGGGCCCAACTCGTCCCGTTTTGACAGCTCTAGCGGCAACAATGGCCAAACTCTACAGCCACCGCCTCCTTTGGAGGAGGAAGTGCAATCTCCGAGACGAGACAAAACTCAAGGACAGGACGGCGGTCCTCAACTGAGGAGTCTAGCGCAGCGCCCGGCAATTTCCAGATCTGTTCGAGAACGGCAGGCGGCTTCTAGATTTATCCGGGATCAGCTGTGGGTGCAAGGATCCTCCAATAGAGGTCCCCGTCAACAAGCAGGCAAGGCAATAACCAAACGACCACCCGGATAAAGGGTGGGCGAATCTGGTGGGCTGGCTCCGCGTCACTCCACTAGACACAGAACACCACAAGAAGACCTGGTTGAAAGGCTCCAAAAGCAGATAGATGATTTGGAGAAGAAAGTAGAAGCAAGAGAACACTCACCAGAACCGGAGATAAGAATGGCCGCTCCATTCTCTCCGGACATAATGGAAGTTCTTCTTCCAAAAGATTTTCGACTGCCCACCATCAAGGCCTACACTGCCACTTCTGACCCGCGTGCCCATATGACAAGATACAAGGCAGCCATGGTAATGATTGGGGCAAGCGATGCATCAATTCGTGACAAGTACCGGGCAGCTTTTGATGACATGATGAACAATTACAAGAAACAACCAAACACAATTAAAAGAAACAACCAAACACCGTGGACAGTAGAGGGGTACCGGGTACGTCAAGGGCAGCTAGTCGAATCCTCTTAAACCCCAAATCTCCAAGTGCCCACTCAGAATAGACCACCCTCCCGGAGTCTATCTACCCTCTTAAGCACATCACGACTCTTGTTTAAAGGTGGGTGGCGTCTAACCTGGGTTCCCCATCGGACAGCAAAAGGAGATGGAATACATAGGGAGACAAAGACAAACTTGGATTTCCAATCCTTATTAAAAGTGGAGCGGTCATCAAAAAGTTGTTCATGGGGCCTGGCAGAGACACAAACGAAACCCTTACCCTCTCCGGATGATCTACAAACCCTAAATAGCGACTGGAAGAAACCTAAGGTGGGTTCCTCCCTCTTCTCATGGCACACGGAAAGGAATCCTGCAATAGCTTGATGACCATTTGGAACAAGCTGACCTGGGGCTATTTCGTAGAAATTCAAAAAATCAACAAGAAAACGATGGATGGGAAACCTAAGCGCTAACTGCACGAACAGAAGGTGAACTCCAAATAATGATTCAGGGGGATCCATGATGGTAGCATCAGGCCCCGGGACGAGAATGCGAACATTCTTACACACGAAGCCTTGGATATCCGGGTTAATTCCAATTTTATTATCTGAATCAATTCTCAGGTAGTGGGCTACCGTTCCAGGGGTTACAAGGCTGAGTTTATGATCAGATTTAAGTACTATGATTAAATGCTATTAATCCAGCAACTCCTATATAAGATCATGGTAGAACCAGTAGATTTAAAAAAAAAAAAAAAAAAAAAAAAAAAAGAAGAAGAACGAAAAACACATTTTTCTCTCTCGAAAATCTGCTTCTACTCCTTTCTTTGCATACTGTGTTCGGGCCTTTGTTCTTGTTTGCTGGGTTTCGAAGTTTGAGTGCTCAAACTAGAAATCGAAGCTTGTTTTATCCTGGGAAACCTAGGCTACAACGCTCCTAGCACTTTGGGAGGTAGCAAATAAGGCTTTAAGGACAGTGTAGTGAGTACACGACTCAAACTTACCCTTGTCCGGAATTCCTCTCGTTTCTTTTGTGCTTGTTATTTTTCTGGAAATATTATTTTCGTAATATTATTTCTTAACAATTCATTGTTGTTGGAGTGTCATCTAGTTGTGGTACCTATAAGTAAGTTGAAGAGCAAATGTTTCTTAATTTTTGCATTTTGGAGCAATAAGTTGTTATAAAAAAACTGATTAATCAAACACTCATATTGATTGTTTAACCAAATCAAATAGCTAATAGTGATCAAACAATATAAAATTAACTGATAAGCTAACTATGTTACTAAATAAAGTTGATATAGTTTTTGCTTTCACTCATCCCAAACCAATCATTGTTGGTGGAATGTTTCGTGGAATCTGAGGAAGTTGAAATGCAAATATTCCTTCTACAGATGGTACTGAACCGGTATTTTACACCTGCAGATCATTCATAAAAATAGATTGTTATTGTTAGAAGGAAAATTTCACCCACAACTACCTAGAAGAATGTTCATCATATATAGTTGAATTGCATTATTATCTCAATGTATAACATAAAATATGCAGATTCGCACGACTTATTCATAATGGGAGTTGGTATACACAGAGTAATTGCCAATGGAGCATCATGCCGGCCTGATTCCACATAATTCTATGGAGTAATCTTATTGTTAGGATCAAGCGCTTACCACTACACCAAAAATTATAGTTAGTAGCAAAGTGACTATGACACAACTTTTCACATTTTCGAGACGATGTGAGTTGGACTTAATCTTTTAAACCCTTTACCCGCCTCCACCCAATAATCTCCAACCACTGAGTGCTAGACTTGGCTAGCAAATTATACCATGGACCAGGATTTACCTTGCATTGTAGACCCTGGTCCAAAAATAACTTTCAGATTCTATACTTGCAATTGACAGTTTCTGTACATGTAGCTATCATATTATGTGTTAGCAATTATCATGTTATTTGTTTACATGTACAGAAACGGTTAAATATAGGTACATATTGTGTTAACTGAAAATACTGAATTTTTGTATCAAATTTCACAATGCAATATGAACTCTATCCATGGTACAACAATTGGACTTGGCCTTTACTGACCTCTGCCCAACAACTCGAACCAGCAGTGACTTGGCTCTAATATCACTTGTTGGGATCAAGCAAAGGCAAAACTTTATTTCCTTATAGACTATCATCACATTTTCAAGAGGCTGAGTGTTAGACTTGACCTCCTCCGCAACAATACTCAGCCACCGGGTGGTAGACTTGGCCTTTACTGCCTCTGCCCAACAAATCTTTTTCGTTCTAAAGATTTTTAATTTCTCATCAAATGAGCCCAGGAGTTCCCCCAAACACTTCAACAAGTAATGAGTTATAATTACTTGCAATAAGGATGGAATTAGCCTCCACTATTGATGAAGTGTTATGGAGGAACTCTAGGGTACATCTGATAATAACATTCCATCTCTTCAATGTCCTTAGCAAACACATTAATTTATGTATGTCAAGTAGTCCACAGAGTTCCCCCAAACACTTCAGTAGCCTATCAATGCCCTTAGCTTTCTCATCAATTCAAGCTAGGCATATGCATATTGAAGTGCTCAAGGGAACTCCATGGAAAACCTGATGATCATATTCTTTTTAATGTATTTTCTGTTGCTAGGAAGTCTTGCTATCTATATATATATATATATATATATATATATATATATATTCACTTCTCAATTAGTGCAGAAAAATAAATAAAAACTACTGGGTATTTTAGAGCATGAAACTGGGTAAAATACAATTGCAAGCATGAACCTGGTCAGAAAATTGGGTTGAGTGAGATAAATGGAATAAACAAACTGTGACTAAAAAGGTTTTATTATTCAAGGTTGCAGGATATTCTACCACTTTAAGAAATTCCTTTCAGGCTTTCAATGGCCGCAAAAATATTTGCAGTAGTCCTTATTAGGGACAGATCTTAATTGACCTCCCAAGATACATGTTTTATAATTGGAATCGGTTTACAAGGAAATGAATAGAGATGCAATATAATAAGAATCCTATTACATACATTGGGAAATGAGTAGAGGTTGGATCAAGCAACAGAAACCAAAATTGTTTACTAAAAATTTTCGCTAACGCGACAAGATATAATTCGTATTTGGTAAATAAGTGGATTATTTTTTAGGGTGGGATGAGTTTTATTGCCAACGTCAAATGACAGTCGTTATACTGTGAACCATGGATCATGGTTGATACTGCAATTGTGTTGAATTGATACTGCAATTGTGTTGAATTGATACTGCATTTGTGTTGAAAGGATACTGCAGTTGTGTTGAAAGGGAACTGCAGTTGCGCGGAACAGAGGCCGTGTCATTCATCTGGGACTGCAGTTGTGTTGAACGCAGTTGTGTTGAAAAGATACTGCAGCTCTGTTGAATGGATACTGCAGTTGTGTTGAACAGATGAATTGCCTTTGTTATGTGCAACTGCAGTTTCCTTTCAGCAGTATCTTTTTAACACAACTGCAATATCAGCTATGATCATGGTCCACAAAACACCATATAGTTTGCGGTCAAATGATGAAGGAAAGATGGATTAGATTATAACCTCCTTTTTCTTCAAAGCTAGCTACCATGATGGAAGCTAAGCCGGTGAAGTTAAGAGGTATATTATATTGTACATTCCGTACACAAATAATGTATATTTAGTATATTAAAAATATACTTTTTTTTTAATTATGGTTCACGCAATAATTTGATAATGAACTATGCGTGGTTCAAATTCCTTACTTCATCAGAGATGGAAAAGGATGGTGACCTGATTTTAGCTCATAAAACCACCAATCTCACTTCACTACTGTACACAAAAATCCTTCTTCTCATTTTTTATTTACTTGTTTACACAAAAATATATTTAACTCATTTTTTAGATTCGTCTCACATATCTTAACTCGTGAGATTGTTTCACACGATACCTAATTTGCTTGATATATTACGTAAATGGCAAAATATGATTTGATAATCGCCTACTATAATTTATCCTTCTTCCAAGCATATTATTTTAAATGAATGAGGCCATTATTCAATAATTTAATTCATGCAATATTTTTTAAAATATATTAACCATATTTCACATTAGTAATAATGACTTGAAATTTTTATAAAATGTACAAAAGAGAAATTCAAAAGAAAATTAAAGTTTATGGCTCTGTTTGGTAAATGGATGTTAGCTGATTGGATTAAAATGTATGATTAATTAATAATATTGACTGATTGTAGAAAGTTGTTTGATAGATTAGCTGTTAGCTGATAGCTGTTTGGTATAATTTTTTTACTCAAAAAGCTAATTGAAAAGGCTACTTCGAGTAGCCTTTTAAATTTTAGTATTTTGGAGTTACAAAAAGCTTATTAACCAAACAACTAATAGTGGTCAAATAAGCCAAAATTGACTGATAGGCTGAATATTTACCAAACAGGGCCTATATATAGTTGGTACTTGTTACAACTGGTTCATAGATTACAAAAAAGAATAATACTACACAACCAAGTAACCAAGCTAACAATTTTCTGTACGTTCAAAAGAGAAACTAAAAAAGGATTATTTGGGTAGATAATCCCCTTCACAGCTTCACCTCAAGACAAAAAGCTTTTACTTTTTAGACAAAATCAAAGAAACTAAAGATGATGATAATGATGGTGCAGCAGCAGCAGGTAGAAGACTTGCAGCTGGTGAGAAGAGAGCTACACCACACCTTTCTGGACTCGAGTATTTCCTGCAAACTGCCTCGAATCCCCTCTCTCCCAAACTTGAGTGTAAGCCAGCCAAGTGTTTCGCGCAATCGCTGTTACAAACAAAAACATTACATGTATGTATGTATGTATGTTAGTTGTAATCAAATGCAATCCTAAAAGGGTGTGGGGAGGAGATTACGTACGTTATCTGGTTTTCGTGGTAGCCCGTGTAGTGCTTTAGAGTAGCAGTCCATGGAGGCGTGATGCTGAGAGTGCAACGAGCAGCATAGACAGCAGATGCAGCGAGTTTTGATGGACAGTAGTGTATGACGGTTGAGTAGTTCAGCAAACCGAGCTCAGCAAGGAAGAAGGCCATGTTCTCAATCTGCACCAAACATTGAAGAAATCGGGGAAATTTTTAGTTTCAGCATTATAACAGTATGCAAAATACAATGTTTCTCTCGAGATTTTTATTTAATTTACCTCTTTATCTGCTGGAATTGAAGCTTTAATGAACCGCACTAGAAAGACGTATATCGTAGGAGTTGTGAAGTGCCATTCGAGTGTCCCCATAATGGATTTCTCCGTCGCAAGTATCTGCTCCCTCGCATAAGCATTGCCACATACATCCAAGAAGTCACTGACCTGCAATCATCCATTGAGCACAGCACAAAACTCACAAATTCAAGTTCGACAGAACAGCTAAAAGCAACGAATTTTCAGAAACTTGGAAATGGATTTTTTTTATTGTACCTGTGGTGCCGATATTTCCTCGTACTTGCAGGCAATGAGCATAGAGCTGATACCAACCAACTGGAGGTCCCTGATAGGAACAGTCTTGGTCGAGAGAAATCGATCCATGATATTGATACTCAGGTAGAGGCTCTCGGGCATGAGCTTAAACTTCTTATGAACTTCAATTAGCCAGTCTATTAGAATTGCCCTATTCTTAGAACAGATTTCAGGCTGAGAGCCCATATAGTCATCCACTCGAGCATCGGCCTAGATTAAGAGAACAGATCATGAGGACCAAACATACAAATTATAAAAGGAAACAAAAAGGCAATATAATAGCCACCATATATATACCTCTGTGAGCTTGTAGAACTTATAGATATCTTCCACATACTCCATGGCAGCCAGTTCGTTATCAGCATCTTCTGAGTCGATATCCACAATCTTCTCCTTCAGTTTGTAACCAATTCCACAAGCAGCCTGAAAAACGCCAAATTACAAACAAAGGTAAATATGCTTTTCGACATTGTACTATAAAAAACTTCAAAAGTAGTGAAATCGTGTGAAGCAAAATAGAAAACCTTGCTTCGAGCAGTTAGGACAGAAGTGTATGACTTTCCAGTCCTTTTCGTTTTCCTCCCACACAAGGGGCTTTTCTTCATAACAACAGCTTTGGCATTGGGGCTTATGACCTTAACCGTTTTTGTCTTTTCTTTCAGAGTTACTCTCTTCTCAGCACTAGCTACTACCGCTTTTGTTCCCACACAATTTTTCCCCGCAACAATTCCATTGACAACTTCTGCAAGTGCCTTCTGCAAATCAGACATTATAGGCAAATCCTCAGAAAAAATTTTCATATTCAAACACATAAAAATAAAAAGAAAACACATGTTATCCCAACTTACATTGTTTTCGTCAACAGCAGCTTGTGCCTTAGCCAATAACTGTGCAGCAAACCTTCTTGTGATGGGGCGACAAGAGATCTTTCTCTGCGGTTTACTATCAACAACATGAGCAATCACAAGATTTCCAATATCTTCAAGTGCCCATCTATTTGTCCCCTCTGCATGCCCACATATATGTTAAACTTAATTAAGTTGCCTATAAGTTTAAAAAAAAAAAAAAAAATCCATCAAGATAACAACTTTCTTGATCTAGAAAAGGACCATGATAACTTCAAGGCAATTAAGGAAAAGTAAATGGGAGAAAACCAATCCTATTCAGATTCTCAAAGAACAATCATCATCATCATAGATAAGAACAAAAAATGGCCACCAACCCACACAAATTGCAAATATAGGAATAAACTTGAAACAAACATTAATAACATAGAAAACTATCTCACCAAAAGATTCATAAATTAAAACAAGAACTTTAAGTGCAAAGGGAAATTCTTAACATGATCAATCAATGCCACCAAAAATACATAAACCCCAATATCAAGAACATAAATTTCTAGTTCAGAACAGAAGTTTAAATTTTAAATCGTTCAAAACCCCTCAAATTTATTCAAGATATGTCCAGAACAAACTCATATTCTCATAAGCATAACAAGCCGTAGAAGAAGATTCAGAAGAACATAAAAAAAAAAAAATTCATTTCTTGGATATACCTCTCAAAGGTTGGTCTTTGACAGCTGCTTTAGACTCCATTTATGGAATTCCCTGCAAGACTCCGACGATCCTATCAGGAAGAAAACCTTAATGTCTTATCTCGCACTCTCTGCTTGCCTAAAACTTCCAACTTTCTCTCTTTTTCTTAAGAGCAATTGAGAAGACAGGGTTTTAAATAGGATAGCGCAAGCCAGCTTCAACGGTCTTTTTGTGATTTCAATTTTTTTTTTTAAGACTAATGATTTCTATTTATTAACATTTGGAAACAAAGTTAGTTTTACTCTTAATTGTTTTTAAGAAACTCCAAAGTAACTAAGATTCCAAATCTTGCTTTTCTTTCTCTCTAATATAGATTCATTATTATAGATTTATTAAGTCATTGCTACAAGTTTATTAAACCATTTTTACATATTTATGAAATTACTACCGCAAATTAATCATGGAAAGTCCATTAAATTGATACTACAAATTTACTAAGCAACTATTGTATGATCATTAATGCACAACACTAGGTTCATTACATCACTATTACAAGTTCATTAAGACATTACTTTAAGTTTATTAAATTACTACTATATGACCATCAAATCATTAATATAGATCCATTAAATCATTAGCACAAGTTCATTAAATCACTATTATAGGTCATCACACAATTATTGAAATAATATATAAATATGAGTATCATTTAAAATATGTCAATGAATTTTTTAATAATATCTTTAATTTTATTTATATAAACAAATAGAGAATAATATATTTAAGTGATAATTGGTCAATTTATGTTATTTCAATGAACATTTGGTATTTTTATAATGAACATGCACTCATATTTGATACATTTGAAGCTACAACATTATTATAATGAATCTGAGTCCATGATACAATATAGAATTAGCTCATGATTTCATTAAGGGTGTGTTTGGAAAGTAGGAAAATGACTTCTAGAAAATGTTTTCTGAAAAATGAGTCATTTTCTGGAAAATGAGTTCATTTTCGGTGTTTGGATGTACTCTGGAAGACTGTTTGTGTGTGTTTGGTTCATTTTCCGGAAAATGAGTAGAAATATATAATTATATATTTGTATTATTTTATTTAAAATATAAAAATATATAAACTAATAATATTTATTATAAATTAGAAATAATTTTTTTTTTTTACAAAAAAACATCGCACGAAGCCATTTTCCGTTTCCGGAAAATCACTTCTGGATTTTTTGTCCGGAAATCATTTTCGAGAAAAATGAGCTCATTTTTGAGAAAAATGAGCTCATTTTCCGTGGTTAACGAAAAATGTTTTCCGTTGACCACATTTTCCGAATGTTGCCAAACACCAAAAGCCCGGAAAATGATTTACGGAAATCATTTTTCGGATTACCAAACACACCCTAAATGTGTTGATATAATCATAAATTGTATATTACGCCTACTTTTTGTAGTGATACAAAAATCGTGCCTAGGCACTAGGTATCGGCTAGCCGCCTAGCGTATCACTAGTATTGTCAAAGCGGGCCGGCCTGTCCCATTAGGCCGCCCCACCGCGAGCCTAATTTTTTTACGGGTTTTTGCGGGCTGGCCCATTAGACCCGCGGGTTATAATTTATACAACCCTAGCTGGCCCCACGCAGGTTCGCGGGCCCGCGGGCTTTTGGTTTTGCTCTTTTTAAAAAAAATTATATTGTGTACACAAAGTGTACACATGAATATATATTCATGCTTACAGTACGTGTACACATGAATATATATTTATATTCATGTACAATGTGTATATATATTTTTTATAAAAAGAAAAAATATGGCGGGTCGCGGACCATCTTTTTTGTAACCCTAACCTGCCCCACTGTGCGGGACAATTTGCGAGTTTCGACCCACTTTGACAGTACTACGTATCACCATAATTGGTGGTCTAGGCGGCCTAGACCGCCTAGTTGACCGATTAGCTATTGTTCTTTTTTTTAATGAGTTATTTCACTCAAAACGACGTCATTTTGAGCAAAAATAATCCTAAAGCATATAAACAATTGTTTTTTAAGTTAATATTTAATATTTTAGTATTAACTATTAAAGTATTAAATAGTTTATAATTATCAAGTTTTAAACAAAAATTAAAAAATAAAAATAATTTTAAAAAAATTTTAAAAAATAAATAAAAATAAATACACGGGCGCCTAGGCGCTCCCCGAGCTGTCCAGGGTGCGCCTAGCGATTTTTTCAATCATGAATTTTTGTACATTTAAAAAAATTTCAACAACCTTCCACAATTTTTACTTTGAAGACATCTTTTGGATTCGCCTCTTTCCCCCTCTATCAATAGTTATATCATGGATGAGGGTGGATGTAGCAACATGAACCTAAATCATCCATAATTTCTTTCCTTAAATTATTTTTCCAACTTAATTTTTTTTTTATACAAATAAAATTAATGTATAAAAATGTATCATTAAAAAACTATAATTAAAATCTTTTAAATATCACTCCTATTGAATTGATATTTTAAAAAAAAGTTTTTAACAAATTTAAATATTTATAATGTCACTAGTATAGCTGTATAGGTTCATAAAGTTACTACACTAAATTATCATAGAGTCAAAACTGCATGTTAATAAAACCACTATGCAAGTTCATAAAATCACAATCGTCAAGTTAAAGTCATACTATTGTAGTTTCATAAAATCACTAATGCGGATTCATAAATTACTATTGTAGGTTAATAAATTAAAGTCATTAATAATGCATGTTCATAAAGTTAATATTTCAAGCTCATAAAATCACTATTATGGTCTTGTTTGGTAACATAGTTAGCGTATCAGTCAATTTTGACTTATTTGACCACTATTAGTTGTTTGACTTGGTTAAACAATCAATATAAGTGTTTGATTTATTAGTTTTTTTGTAACAGCTTATTGCTCCAAAAAATTAAAATTCAAAAAGCTGCTCAAAGTAGTTTTTTCGAACAGTTTTTTTAAAAAAACTATTTTGCATATAATCAACTATCAACTAACAGCTAATTTACTAAACATCTCTCTAAAATCAGTTAATGCTATCAACTAGTCAAACCCACTAACCTAATCAGCTAACAATTATTTACCAAATACTCCTAAAATCGTATAGCAACTTAGCACTAGGGTGCAAACCAAAATTTCGCTCTCAACGGCTCTAGGGTTTCGCGCTATTTTTGGTTAGTTTTTTCCGCGGCGGGGCTGGGCTCGGCAATGGAAGTCGAGGCGGTGCCTCCGCCGGTCACGGGCGGAAGTTCAGCCGAGGGTTCTGATGGTGGTGCCAGGATAGTGAAGATGTTTAAACACCTAAAGCGGTCGTTTGTAGAGGTTGCGGCGGACGGTTCTTCTTTTGAGACGGAGGTTCCAGTTCGGCAGGAAGAAACGAACTGGTTCGAACAGGACATCCTCGTTGATTCTGACAAGGAGGATGAACCCAGTGAGACTGATGATGGTATTCCAGTGGTTCCAACAACGCATGCTTCGTTTATGGAATCCGGCAGGCAAAACGGAATTTATTGATGTGGGTTCGAGTTGGTTCATACTCAGATTCCAACTTCAATCGGATTGCATGCATGTGCTTGTGGATGACCCATGGAAGCTCTTTGATCAGTATGTTGTCGCCCAGAGGTGGAAACCAAAATTTGACGCCTCCATGGCGAAAGTGGAACTAATGGCGGTCTGGGTTCGTGTTCCGGGCCTCCCAATCGAATACTTCCGCGAGGATGCGATCAAGGAGATCTTGGCTACGGTGGGAACGCCTCTGAAGCTAGACATGACTACGGCAGGCGTTCAAAGAGGTAAATTTGCGAGAGGTGCGATCGAGATTGATCTAACTAAACCCCTAGTGGGTGTGGTGATGGTTGATGATCTTCCCCGAAAGGTTGAGTTTGAAGGGCATCATACTATATGCTTTGATTGTGGGGAGGTTGGTCATCATTCGGGATCATGCCCGAAAAACCGTAGTGAAGCTGACATGGCTCAGGGAACTCCGTAGGAGGAAGGATTGGCAGAGAATATGCATGTGGAAGAACAGCGGACACCTACCCCCATTGCGAAATATGGTGCATGGATGATAGTGAATAAAAAAGCGAAAAGTTCGGCCAAGGTAGCGGCAAAATCTAAAGGCAAACCAAAGGAAGAAGTTGATGGACAATTTTAATTATGTCCTCGCAAGTGCACGAATCATTGTAGTAATAGTGTGCAAAAGCAATGGTCGAACCCATAGGGAATTGATACTATGCAATTTAAAGACTTGAAAATAATTGACTTAATGATTTAAAGTGCTCAAAATGCAATATAAGTGCAATATCAATAGTGAAAATTAAATCAAATGCTATGTAGAGAACCAAGAACATAAATAAGAAATTAAAAACAATGAAAATAAGATTGCAAGTAGATTAACAGCTAACAGGAACGAAGCTCTAGGAACATGAATCAATAACCATTACTAGTTCTACATGTTAAGTGCCAATCAAATTAAGGGTTCGTTCTAACTATTGTCTGACTAATCCGTATGGCGTCCAGATTCAGTCACGTATTCTAACGGTTCTGATAGAATAAAATACGGGTCAAATATATTGTATTTATACTGAACCGGGTACAAGTAGAAATACCCTAAGCGAGACCGAGCTACGTGACAATGGGTCAGAGGTTCCCGGTCTCTTAAGCTACTGTAATGAAGAAAATAGCCAAAAAAGTTCTTTAGGCTGCAATAAATGCGCCTTTTATAGGGGCACCAGCGAGGATTCCGGTCTGGCGGCATGTGGGACGCGTGGTGAGCATGCACCGGTCGGTGTGTCGGCCCAATCCACCCACGGGTAAGTGCGCGGGTTTACGAGGTTCCTGGTTCGAATCACCACGGGGGCCTATACCAAGCCCGGGACACAACACTGCCCGGTCTGGACTGACCGGGAAGGGGGGCCTGAAGGGATAAGGCCGCCTCTTATTGTAGAAAGTAGTCCGGGAGACCGAGAGTCGTAGACCGAGAATTTATCCCTATCAACTAGCCCCCCAGCCCGGTCTTCTACGACCTCCGGGGAGGATAAGTCCGGGCTGTAAAACCGATCCCGGGCCCCGTCGCCTTCGCCCAATTGAAGAGGTAAACATAAGAGGATGACGTCAGCAGCGACGTTAGCCCTGCTGTGCAAGCGTCGCGTTCACGTGGGCTTTGGAAGTTGGGCCTATGCTAGGCCTACGTTACGGGGAACCGAACCATCGGCTCCCTACTCCCCTCTCTATAAAAATGGGGACCAAATACCTTTTTCGGCTTCCACGAGAAGTCTAACCCAGAGCTTCCCGAGCTACTTAAGCCTTCCGAGCCTTCCCACGCTAACTACGTTGCGCGTTCAAGCCTTCTGAAACAGGTATCGTCTTCTTGGCTCGTTTTTATAATTAATATCGTTTATAACTTCGGGTCCCGGGCTGCCCTTAGTGAGACGCCTCTCCATTCTTGCTAGTTACAGCCATGAGCGGATCGGATAGCCAGAACCTGTGACACCCCAACCTCACACAGGCTGAGATAGCTAAAACTTAACATAAAAGCTGCCAATCTCAACCAACAAACCAAACATAGCGGAAGCGAATTTAAAACTTAAGGGCGTCATGCCACATCTAGGTATATCACAGCCTAGATGCACAGGCTAAACATAAAACGAACTAAACTGTCATATCATATGACTGAATCAATCCTCAAAACATAATCCATACAAATCCAAGGGAAACACCCAAAATACTAACAAGAGTATCATAATGTCTCACGGCTCACAGGCCAACAAAACCAAGTCTAAACAGAACCAACTAAGGCTAAACATCCTCATAAGGAAAGCTCTAGCGCGCTCGCGAGTAACTACTCCATACCTGGAAAACACGCAAAGAACCATTAGCAAAAGAATGCTAAGCAACCACCATTCACACCCGCAAGGAGATATAGATATACATAAGCTTGTAAATAAGTTTACACACCCATATAGAATATAAACACCAACGAACTGTTCAATAGTTCAAACCGATACTCAACAACAATAAGCTGAACAAATCATAAACCAAGACTCAATCAATCAAAGCCAATATCCAATAACTAAAGCACAAGGCAATGACGAACCACAAATGAGAAACCAACTGAACACAATCCAAAAGGGAACATCCAACTCGAAGGGAAAGACAAGATATCAACCGACTAATCCAAGGGACTCATAAAACCAACCAAGAAGGAATCCCAACACCAACCTCCCAACCAAACCGAACCAACCATCAAACCAAGTCACACCACAAGTCAGAAGTTAATAGTCACGAGTCAAACGGGGTGATGAGCCCCACTCACAGGGACCGAAGCCCAATAGTAACACAACCAATAGTAACCACAGGGGTAATCAACCCAATCACAGGGGTAGCGAACCCAATAGTAACACAACCAATAGTAACTCAATAGTCCACAATAGTAGCACAACCAATAGTAACTCAATAGTAGCACAATAGTAGCACAACCAATAGTAACCCAATAGTAACACCATCAATAGTAACTCAATAGTCCACAGTCAGTAGTAGCACCAAAACCACCATCACAACCATACTCCAACATCAACTCAACCAACCAAGACGTGGGTTCATCTCAAATATGAACACCAACCAACTCCCAGATTATGAATCAAAGGATCAATAGATCAAGAACACCGAAAATAGAAACCAAAGACACGAATCAATATTCCAAACTAAGGCATCAAATACCCAATGAATGACATGAATAAATACTCCAAAAGCATGGTAAAATACCCAACAAAACAATCCAACAATGATCTGAAACAAAAGACCAACAACAGACAACAACAGCAGAAAGTCGCTCTCTGGAAACCATTTTCCAGTGAACTAGCGGAACACGCTCACGGAACACAGCTCTCCGCCGACCTCCTCCGCAAGGAGGAGACGGTCCCCCTCAACGGGCCTCTCCCCTCCGCCCAGTTCCTCCGTTGCCACCTTGCGGATCGCCCTAGCGGATTACATTGTGCCGTTCGGGTCTTCCGCAAGGCCAACCCCATTTCCAGAATCCAGAACCGAAATCAGACATGAACAAATACCATTTCCAGAATACAAAATTCAACCAAATACACTCACATTTCATCCCATTTAGAGTCCAAGAATAAGGAAATCCATAACATCATTGATCATACAACACAAGGCAAAAGATCAAGATGAAATCCAACAAAATAAATCCAAGAATAGGCTATACACCAAGAATTTTCAGGATTTCCAACACCAAGATCAATATATATAGAATAGGTGAATAAAATAGTTTTGATGGACATGGATGGTTACCTCAAAGAGCTTTTCCTACTCCAATAAGCCTTTTGCTAGCTCAAGAAGCCCCACCTTCACCTTGATCATCTTTTCCCAAAGAACCCCAAAAGAACACTTATAAGATTATGTAAAAAGACTATCTAAAACACAAAATGCAAGATGGATTCTAGGATAGATGCACTTACCCACTCCCAACAAAGCTTAAAAGAGCAACCTTTACTTGAAATCTTGTAGGGAAGATGAAGATGAATTTTAGGAAGAGATGAGAGGAAAATGGCGCATGAATTCTTGTAGGAGGAAGAAGGGAGTGAAAGTCTTAGGGTAATTTGATCTTCAATTCATATACCAAGAATACATACAATATTTAGGGTGTAAGACATTAAATGATGTGGGCTTAAGTTATCTTATAAAGTAATGGGTGTAGGAAATAAATATAATCAAGACTAGTAAGTTGGGCTTATTAAATTCACCCCTTACAAATTAAATACAAGAATTAGCCCATAAGAATGTCTTAGGATCAATATATGTATATATATATAATGTATGATCAAGAATGTGGGCTTGTAAGAATATTTAATAACAAAGATTGTAAGGGTCCAAATTAGATAAAATCCCTTACAAGAATAAATTCAACTAATTGGGCTCTTGATTAGAATAATCAAATTAGGCTCAAGGAATATATATATATATATATATATATATATATATATATAGAGTTAATACCATCAAAGGTCCCTGGAGTATAGTGGTTCCGCCATCTATGGTCCTAAACTTCCAAATCAACCCTCCGTGATCCTCCGTTTTCCGAATTTGGCCTACTATAGTCCATCCGTTAGTGTTGGCCGTCTAAGGCGTTAAATGTCGGGGCAAATAGGACTTTTCACAATTTCCTCCCCAAATAAAGTGCGGTTTGCGTTCAGTAATGTGTAGAATATGTCCATTTCTTCCTCCTTCCTCCATATTAGCCCTAAACACTACTTTCGAACTTCGATTTCTTCCCCATTCGTGTGTTCGATTTCTAGCTTCATTGGGCAACAATGTCATCTGGTTCAAGTAATACAAGGAGAAGATACAATTTTGGGGAATCCATGGAGATTCGAGAGTGTGAATGTGGGAGGCAGCTTGTAATTCGAACGTCTTGGACGGATCGCAATCCGGGAAGGAGATTTTGGCATTGTTCCGAATCAGCGGTGAGTAGTGTGTTTATATTATTGGTTCTGGTTGAATTTCATACGGGCAGTGACAACCTTTCATTGCTTTGACTGTAGGGAATGAAGGGATGTGGTTTCTTTGACTGGGCAGATCCTCCCATGTGTCCAAGGGCAATAAGCATAATACCGGGCTTGTTGAGGAGGATAAATAGAGACAAAGAAGAAATTGAGAGATTAAAGGCCATTGTAGATGTCATTGCTAAGGAGAAAGAAGTCAAGACAAAGAGATGTTGCAAAATTACCATTTTATTTGTGTTTGGATTTATGTTAGTATTGCAATTGTTTAGCTATTTATGTTTTGAACCAGCAGTGAGTGTTAGAATGCTCCAAGGTTATTGAATTTGATGTGTGTCCAGTTAGTGTGTCCAGTTAGTGTGTTAGCTGCTGTAATGTTTCCAACAGTTTGGTTTGTAAGGGGTTAATGGTTTTTAATGAATGTTCCTGCCTACTAAATTGGCTATTGCATTTGCTACTAAATGAAATAGGCAATTGAATTGAGTAGTAAAACACATAGGCAACTGCAACTGCAACTGCATTATAAACTTTGAACACATTCCATTAGACTTCAAAACAGTTTACTGGCTACCAAACATAGGGAAATTGACCAAAAACACAGCTGATAAACTACCAATTGTCTAGTACATATCAGTAGCACTTGTCAAAAAACACAGCTTATAAATAGTTTACCACAGAGTATTGTCTAACCATTCCAAGTCTACTTAGTAGCACTTCTCAAAAATATACATAGTAGCAACACACTTAGTCAATTGTGATTGGATCATCACTCCTATTTTGAAACTTTGATTTTGTTGTATTTCTTGTGAAGTATCTCCTAGTGGGCTGTCCAACTCTTCCTTTCTTCTTGTCCAACTGCTTCTTGCCTTTGTTCTTGTCCAACTGCTTCTTGCCTTTGTCCATGGAGGGGGAATTGGTGACTTCTTCTTGAGTGTCTTCAAGTATTGGTGGCTGGCTTGGCATTGGTATTTCATCAGCTGTTACTTCAGTAGATGGTGTTGGTGTACCAATCAATTGTGAGACCACTGCATCAATGTCAATGTTAGCCAACCAACTGTCATCATCTTCTCCTTGTGTTTCTGCTGGCAGTGGAAGTGTTGAAGGAGGAACACTTGAAGATGGGGCTGTTGCAGATGGGGTAGTTGAGGAAGATGTAGGTACTTGACCTTTCTTTGCTTTCACCCTTACTCTTTTCTTTGGATTGGCCTGTTGCAAAATAACACACATGTTAAGTAATAATCAAAACAGTTAAGACCAACCAACTATGCTTATATTCTTCATGCTTGTCAATACCAATCTCTCCCTCACAGCAGGATCTTCAGGACACTTTCTTTTATTGTGGCCTTCCTTTTTGCATTTAGTGCAATGCATCTTCACATGGCTTCTCTTCAAGTGTATCCCATCCTTGGATTTGCTTGGATCTGTCCCACCTATATCAATAACTAGAAATCAGTTCACAATAATGCAAATCAGCTAGTAGTAATAACAATGGACAAATCAACTAGTTCATACCTTTGGAAACCTCATCAGCTCCTTTCTTTCTCAACTTCTTTGGTCTGCCTGGTTTTGCAGTGTACACTGGTGGAAGAAGGGGTTCTTTATCACTTTCAGGCCACTCATTAGGGCCTGCCATAGGCTTTATACTGCCACCATAGCTCTTCAAGTAGGTGTCAATGAAATAACAGGGATGTACATAGTCATGCACTGGACCCTTGCCATGTTTCATCCATATAGCACTAATGGCATGTCTACAGGGTATACCAGTCAAATCCCAACTCCTACATGTGCAAGTCATTCTTTCCAAATCAACCTCATGTTGGTCAAATTGCGTATTCATTACCCCTCGACTCTCAAACAGGTTGTCATCACTTTGAATAACTGTATATCCCCCAGCTAATTTCTCATTCACTGCTATCTTCTTAACAATCCTAGGGCATATAGGTTCAGTCCATTTCAGAGCCTGTTTTCTACACTCATACAACCTAGCCATGAGTTTCTTTCTCAAAGTTTCAAGGCAACTAAGTAATGGCTGCTCTCTAGCATCTAGTATGACAGCATTATAACACTCACAGATGTTATTTACTAACATATCACAATGTGCATTGGTATTAAAATGTGACCTGGACCATTCAGAGGGATGCTTGTCCATCAGCCAATCATATGCCCTACTATCAATTTCTTTCAAGTTCTTCATTGCAGCAGTAAATGAGTTTACTGTGGTGGCTCTTGCAGCTTCCCATAAACCATCCTTCACTGCTTTTCCAGTGAATCCAGCCACTTTCATGTTCCCATGTAAGTGCCTCACACAGAACCTGTGAGTCACAGCTGGCAGCACTTCTTCAAAAGCTGGGAGTAAGCCCTTCTGCTTATCTGCAAAAACCAAGGTCAAAGTAAACAACACATGATTCCTTTTTCTCAACTAAAAATGGATACATAAGCATACACACATACCTGAAATGAATGTTAACTCCAATTCATCTTGAGGAGTTATTGACAAATCCTTTTTTAGATGGCGCAAGAACCAAGTCCATGATTCCTTTCTCTCACCTTCCACTACTGCATAAGCTAGAGGGAACACACTGTCATTCCCATCAACTCCAATAGCTAACAGCAACTGCCCACCATGTAGTCCCTTTAAATGACACCCATCAACCCCTATTATAGGCCTCAAAAACTTATACCCTTGCTTGCAAGCATCCCAACACATATAAAACCTTTGGAACATTTTCTTTCCATCATAAAGCAGCTCACCCTCTTTGACATGCATGAACTGCCAAAATTTGTCCTATCAATCTCCTTGCAATAATTCCATATCTTATTAAAACACTTTTCTTCATCACCATAAATGGCAGCCCTTGCTTTCTTCAATGCTCTATATGCTTGCCTCTTTGAAATTGTGATTCCATCATTGCTTGACACTTTTTTCAGAAATTCAGAGGGTGTCCAAGTACTATGTGATGCAACTTCTGCTTTCCATCTTTGAGCAACTGTTGAGGAGTTAGCCATGTAGTTTACATTGTTCCAACAGCAACCATCATGGTTGTCATTTAGTGTTGTTATCCTCCAATCAGATGCTTGTTTCCTAAGATTGATTCTAAAAGGACATCCCACCTCATTACATTCAACAATACACCTAATCTTATCGTTTTTCACATAAAGTAATTCCTTCCCATGACACATTGCATAATTGTAAACTGCCTCCTTAAATTCTTGTTTAGAACCAAATGTTAACCCAAGACAGAACTTTTGTGAAGTCATCTCTGTTTTCCCTCTGAAATTTGGAAGTTTGTACTCTTGTTCTTCTTCAAAATCACTATCTTTCTCACTACCCTCATCAGAGAAATTAATTTCTATATTCCCATCATTAACTGTCAATTCAGCCTGCTGTTCTTCAATCCCACCAAACTCTACACTTGGATCAACATTTGTCTCAAACTCTATGTCATCTTCTTCATAGTCACCCTCACTTTCCCAATCACCCTCACTTTCATTTTCTGAGTTATCAACTGCCTCCCCACTAACATCTTCACACTCATCAACTCCATCATCGCTTACAACCCAGATCTCAATGGCATTATGCAACTCAATTTACTTAACTAGATCCCAAACTTCACAATCTGTCACTAACTCTATCAATCCATGAGACCCTAAACCAAACATCTTCAACTGCTCTACCATTTCATATCCTATCTCCTTAACTTTATCCCTAACTGTAAAAAGTCCCCATTCATTTACATCCATATTCTGGAAAGAGCATATCTTCCCCCCAAAATATGAACTCTTAGTTTTATTTATTTTGCCACCATGTCTTAAAGTAAGACTAAAACCACCTTCATTACCTAAAAAAAAATGATAATGACAGCTAAAGTGAATACAATATGTTCCACAAACATTTATGGTTCCCTAAACTAAACACAAGTGGTCCCCATGGACTATAATTCATAATCTGGTTGCTTTCAGTTTTATATTAACATATGTGGTCCCCTACACAGTTCACACTTCACACAATTCATATAAACAAACAAAAAAGTATTCAAGGTTCAAATTACACAGCATATTTAAAATCGAGTGATTACCATTTTTGGTCCTATTGTTATTGTGACATCGCCAATTTTAGTCCACTTCCTTAATTTTTGCCACATTACACCCACTCTTTTTATGGTATTGCCACTTTTGGTCCACCGTTAGCTTATCCGTCCAAGAGCCGTCAACCACAGGGGCAGAATTGTCTTTTCATTTGTGGGTCGTCGTCTCCTATACATTAGGCCAATTCCGCTGGTTTTGTTTACACAGTTTCAGCTTCATCTTCATGGAGACCTAGATGTGTTGTCCATTAGCAGCTACAATATCTCGCCCTTAAGCTTGAGATCCAATGGAAAGATGCAAAGGAGAAAGCTCTAATTTTTCGAGTTCTTCAACTAGGCTGAGGAAGTGCTACTTGTATGGAGAATGGATTTCAATTGAACAATGCGGATGTGGACAAGAAATGGGGTTGAAGACATCATGGACAAATGAGAATCCGGGTAGGAGATATTGGGAATGTGCAAGATAAGGTTAGTATTTTTTTCACTTTTTTTTGAATGGGTAATTTTATTTTGGAATTTTGGCATTCGGAATTTTATTGTTCATGTTGCAAAGGCCGGGAATAATTGTAGTGTTTGTGTCAATTTTGTCAAATTTTCAGGATTATTTCGGTGGGTTTGTAAGGTGGTATGATCCCCCAATTTGCCCTAGGGCAAAGAGGATAATACCCGGTTTATTGAAGAGGATTAACCAAAAAGATGAAGAAATTGCAATGTTAAAGGCCAAGTTGCGAATTACCCCAAGAATGGAAGAAATGAATGATAGCAGTAGAAAATGTACACCCCTGTTCGTTGTTGTTGCTTTGATTGTACTGGTAGTTAGTTTTTAGTTATAGGTAGCAATGAGAGCTTTTGGTTAAAGCAATGTGTTTGTTTGGTTGGAGATGGTTAAGTTGAATGGAAGTTCATGTGTTATGAAGCAAACAAGTATGTTGAATGTGTCACTGAATTCTTATTTTGATGTTGGAATTGGTTATGTTGTAGAATGTGCATATGGTAATGTTGAATGGAAGTTCGTTATGTTATGTTCATGTGTCACTGGCAGGAACATATCAATTTTACTACAAAACCATTACCAAATGGTTTGCCTCTAACATATAAAGTTTACTGCCAAACCATTACCAAATTGCCTGCAATAACATAGCAATTGCCCTGCCAAACCATTACCAAATTGCCTGCAATAACATAGCAATTGTCTGCAATAACATAGCAATTGCCCTGCCAAACCATTACCATTACCTAGCAAAACTGTAAGTAAAGAACACTCAAAGTGCAAGCAACCAAAAAGATTCATTATGAACCCATTCATTACCAATCATTACAAGCAAAAAACATTCACAGCTAATCATTGTTTACCAATCACTGTTTTAGTGCATTTACAGGACCATTTGTTTTAGTGCATTCACAGGACCAACAGTAACAACTGTAGCAAAAATATCTGGTTTAGCAAAAATATCAATAGTAGCAAAAACTTAAAGAAACAGTAGGCTGAGACAATTCATGCATTTCATTCAATTTCCAGAGGTGAGTCCACTGTGTTGCTGAATCGTGACTTCAGATTGCTTCTTGTGCCATATCTTCTCCGAGGTTGAACAGGGCTAGTCTTTGAAGCTTTGGTCACTTGAGGTGTACTTTCTGGCTGAGTGGTGTCAAGTTCCATTTCAGGTTGGGTAATTGAGATCTCTTCTTGTTCAGCCACTACAGGTTCAGCCACATTGTCAAACATAGCTGCCACCTCAACTGCTTCACTCCAAAAATCTGGACCAATAGTGTCTTCTATACCAATTCCAAGTGGCACAACAGGATTGGAACCACCTACTGATTCATTGAGAGTTGTTTGGTTGATTTTCCTTTTCCTAGGAATAAGCTTGCTCTGTCTGGCAGTAGGCTGAGTACCACATGTCTGCTTCTGTTTCCTAACTCTTGGATTAGGCTATATGAAAACAAATGAGTAAGTAATACATATACTTTCAAAATTAAAACAAATGAAGTGGAGTAAGTAATCTGTACCTGTCTCTGGATTGGAGCAGTCTGGGTAGGCACAGCATTAGGCACAGCAGTTGAGGAACCATCTCCTTTGTCAGTTGCAGTTTTTGGCTTGATTTTTCTTTTTCTTGGATTAAGCTAACAGCCAATAATTTGAATGATATAAGCAGTTGGATTAAATGATATACATAGCTGGATTGAGTAATAATAGCTAAATTGAATCATGTACCTTTCTCTGAATGTTTGTAGGATCAAGAGGGCATGTCCTTGCATTATGACCTGTCTTGTTGCATTTCTTACAGTGCTTCACAATCACACTACGGTTCATATGCGTACCATCTTTGGTCATCTCAGGTGCTGACATCTTTCTCAGTTTTTTTGGTCTGCCAGCCTTCCTTGTGTACAAAGGGGGCAGTAGTGGTTGCTTATTGGACTTAGGCCATTCACTTGGACCAGCCAATGGCTTTATTCTCCCTCCATATGTGTTCAAGTAACTATTTATGGAGTAACAATCACTTACATAATGATGCACAGCACCCCCTTTACCATGCTTAAGCCATATGGCACAAATTGCATGCTTACAAGGTATTCCTGTTAAGTCCCATTTTCTACAACTACAAGCCCCCCTCATCAAATCAACACTATGTTGCTCTAAGCTCCCTAACCCTGACATACACCTAATCTCAAACAAATTTTCATCACTCTGACTCCCTAAACATCCAGCAGCAGATTGCTCAACAACAGCAATTTTCTTCATAATTGTAGGGCAAAAAGGCCCCTTCCAACTAGCAGCCTTTTGTTTGCTTTCAAAGAATTTTTTCATCAACAGTTTCCTAATACTTTCTAAACATGAAATCAAAGGCTGTTCCCTAGCATCTAAGATCATTGCATTAAAACTTTCAGAAATATTGTTCACTAGTGCATCAGATTTAGAGAAAGGTGAGAAATGGGACCTTGACCACTCAGATGGGTGTCTCTCAGCTAGCCATTTATATGCTTCAACATCCATGTTCTTGATCTCACCCATTGCATCATTAAAACTGTTGACTGTTGTGGCCTTGGCTGCTGCCCACAAACCATCCTTCAATGCCTTGCCTACAAATCCCGCAAGCTTCATGTTACCATGTAGATGCCTCACACAAAATCTGTGAGTGGCATATGGTAAGACATCTTCAAAAGCTGGTAAAAGCCCCTTTTGTTTGTCTGCCAAATAAAAAAGCAACAAGTTATACAATGGCATATACAAGTTATAACAGTATGATCAACAGCATAAAGGTTACCTGATATAAATGTGAGCTGGTGTTCATCTTCCCTTGAGATTTTCAGGTCCACCCTAAGTAATTCCAAAAACCAGCTCCATGACTCTTTTGTTTCCAGTTCTACAATGGCATATGCTAAAGGGAAGATGCTGTCATTCCCATCAACTCCAACAGCAGTCAAAAGTTGTCCTCCAAATTTGCTCTTCAAATGGCAACCATCAACCCCAATTAATTTCCTACAAAACTTGTAGCCTTCTTTGCTAGCCTCCCAGCAGAAATACATCCTAAGGAACCTAGATCTTCCTTCATACTTCAAGTCAGACTCTTTCACTTTCCATGTAGTATTGGGGTTTGTTTTTTCAATCTCCAAGACATAGTCCCAAATCTTGTTAAAGAATGCAATTGCCTTTCCTTCAATAACTTCCTTAGCTTTTTTGATAGCCCTATAAGCTTGTCTAGTACTAATCTCACATTTATCATCAACCTTCACTTTGTCTCTAAATTCTGAAGTGGTCCAGTTTGTGTGGTGTCCAATCTCTTGCACCCACCTCTTTGCAATCCTTGTTGATTTCACCATGGAGTTCTGAAACACCCAACCACAGCCTACATGTTCTTCTTTAATTGTAACAATTCTCCAAGACATGGCATTCTTCACTTTCCAAAGATTAATCTTGAAAGGGCAACCTTCCTGTCTACATCTTACACACATTCTACACTTGTCATTCTTAGTAAACTTCAAATCCTTCCCATTATTCAATGCATAATTATGCACAGCTTGTTTAAATTCAGCCTTTGTTCCAAATGTGAGGCCAACACTGAACTTTGGAGACTTCATCTCACTCTTTGGCCTAAACACGGGGAATTTAAACTGCTCATCCTCATCACTGTCTTTCCCACTGTCTTCATCAGAAAAATCAACTCCA
>CP025653.1:14359358-14493336 GCA_003576665.1 Ipomoea trifida
TGACGATAAGAAACACGATCCTTGTCTTCTTCCTTTAGCCTGTGCATCTAGAGTGGACTCTTTCTGGATTTGATTGGGTTCAGTCTAGATGTGGCTGTAATTACTCCGGTGGTACGGCATAGCCGAACCGGGGTGTTACAGCGGCGCCGCCTCCGGAACAGACGAGCGGATGGTCGACCGCCTTGGTCGGGGAACGCATCGCCCGCGACCTAATCCAGGTAAAAGGAAACGTCTAAAATGCTTTCCTCGTTATCAGTCACCGTTTTCTCATCTGAGGTTTCGTAGATGGCGCACTCGGTCACCGACCTATTTGCTCGAGCGAAGGACGGGGACGAAATCCACCGTCGGGACGTCGCCCCACTCAAGAAGTCCCTTGCGAAGCGGGAGCAACGGATCAAGGAGCTCGAAGGTAAACTAAAGACAGCCAAGGAGACCGGGAGGAGGATCCTAGAATGGGCGGACCTCAGCGAGAAGATACTCACAGATCCCGTCCTGCTCGCCCAGCACATCTGCCGAGGACGCGATACTGGGGAGGCCGTTCTCGCAGCCGTTTCCCGGACTCCCATCGGGGAAGACCTGATGTACGAGTTCGGGACCTGGGCGTTCAACAGTGGTCGGCGGGCTATGCAGAACAACGTCCGGGCTGCCTTGGAAGTTTTGATCGATGACGACGACCTCACCAAGATCCTGGCTATACTACCTGAGGAAGTTATCGACCTTGGCCCGACGCCTTTCTCGAAGATCCTAGACGGGCAAGCATCGACCCCGGCTGCCGGGGCTTCTGCTGGACCAACGGCGGAGGCCGCGGTGGAATCGAGCGCCAGGCCGACCGCGAAGGGGAAGGCCGATCCAAGTGTCGAGCCATCGACTGAGGGCAAGTAGCTCGCTTGATATAACCGAGAGCCCGGCCTCGTTGTGCCGGGCACTACTTTATTTTGACGGCCTCTGAGCCGTTTTCTTTAATTCCAAACTCTTTCGCTTATTCGTGCGCACTTATTTTTTACTTATTCGGTCTATCCTCGGCGTTACTTTGTTTTAAACTCATGAAGGCCGTCGCATTTTAGGTATAGCACGTCTGCTTAGTCCGAAGACCGGTAACCGGGCACCTTGCTCCCGGGGTGAGCACCTTGCTCTCACCACTAGAGTCCGAGGACCGATAACCGGACACCTTACTCCCGGGGTGAGCACCTTGCTCTCACTGTTAAGGTCCGAAGACCGGTGACCGGGCACCTTACTCCCGGGGTGAGCACCTTGCTCTCACCCAAACTTGTTAAAAGCGACCTCTTTTGCACTTAAGCGCAAAAGCGACGCGAGGCGCAGAGGATTCGCCTCGCCTGAGTAAGGCGCGGCTACATGAAGTAGCGCGCGCTTACTGCACTTTCCAGCGAAGCGCGACGAGGCGAGAAGCGCAAAGAAAGTGAGCTTTTTACTGTGAGGCGAGTCAACGGTCAGATTTTGAATTTCACCATTTAATATTAAAAAAAAAAAAAAAAAAAAAAACAAGACAAAACCTTCACGCGAAGAGCGCAAACGCCGAAACCCTTCTTCAGTCTTCACTTTCGGTCTTCAAAGTTCAGCCTCTCCCGGCCTCCTCTCATCTCAGCCTCTCCCGGCCTCCTCTCATCGCCCATCGCTGCCCATCGCCGCCGACCATCCTCCTCGCCGGCTGACCTGCTTCTTCCCTCTGCCGAGTGCCGACACTGCGTAAGGTAAGCAGTCTGCTTCTTCTCGTTTTTCTTTTTCACCACTTATTAAGTGGTTAAGACTTAAGAGTTATATATATATATATATATAATATAAGAGTAAAGAGTTTGTGGATTTGTGGAGTCATTGGAGTGTGGAGTAGTGTGGAGTGTGGACATTTGGGCATTTGGTAGTGAATGAAGCTGCCAGGCAGCAGCTTGTTTTTTTTTTTTTTTTAAATAACTAAATTACTAAAATCTTAAATTCAAATATTCAATTATATTATTACATTTTTACTTTTTCACATTAGTATATATTTAAAATTTTAAATTTATATGTTGGGAATTTGGGATTGGTTGGCAGTAGGCACTTAGGCAGTAGCAACTAGCAAATTGGGATTTTTATTTTTTTTTTCTATTACCTCTTGTTTAATTAAATTGATGATTAATTGATCACTTCAATGCTTAATTGTTGAATACTTTGTAATTGTTTAGGTGGAAATTATCATTTATAATTATGTCAAATCCAAAAAATCAAGATCCTGGATGGGATCATGGAACACCGGTTTTGGATAAGGGCACTACGCATGTGCGTTGCAAATATTGTGACAAAATAACCAAGGGTGGAATATATCGACATAAATTGCATCTTGTTGGAGGGAATAGAAATGTTACGGGGTGTAAAAAATGTCCCCAAATTGTTAGAGATGCAATGAAGGAATATATGTTAAATAAGAAGCAAAGAAAGGAGGAAATGAGTTCAACGGCAACAATGGGGTCAATGGGTATTCCTTCAAAGTTTGAATTTGATGAAGAAGGTGATGAAGATATGGATTTTCCGGAGATGGCAGGGAACCCCGGAATAGGAATTAGTTTGGGATCTTCTAACCAATCCATTAAAGGCCCTATGGATTTGTATTTTAATAAAAAGGAGCACAAAAGTTTGAAAAGGTCAAAAGGCGGTGAGAGTGTAACATTGGAGGCATGCAAGAAGGAGTTGAGGGAGAGAGCTATGGTGCAATTTTCACGGTGGATGTATGAGGTTGGACTACCATTTAATTGCGCTAAATACACTAAAAGCTTGCAAGGCTTTATTGAGTGTGTTGCACAACATGGGCCGGGAATGAAGCCACCTTCCTATCATGAAGTTAGAGTGCCTTATCTTAAGAAGGAGGTTGAGCATGTTAAGGAGTTGTTCAAGCCACATGAGGAGACATGCAATAAATATGGTTGTTCTTTGATGATGGACAAGTGGACAGATAGGAGAGGTCGTGCATTTATTAATGTCCAAGTTAATTATTCACTTGGATCGTATTTCCTCGAGTCGGTAGATGTTAGCAAGGACACGGTGGATGCTAACAAAATGCTAGAGTTGTTTGAAACTTTTGTCAATCAAGTGGGGAAGGATAATGTTGTGCAAGTCATATCTGACAATGCTTCAGAGAATGTGAGAGCTGGTATGTTTAAATTTTAAAATTTTTGTTCTTGTATTCTTTTGGCTTTTATATTAATACTTTAAGATTTTTAAATGTTTAAATTTTTAACTATTAATTATTGACATCATTTAGGCAAGGATTTAATGGAGGTGTTCCCGAGTTTGTATTGGACGCCATGCGCTGCTCATTGCATCAATTTGATGTTCAAAGACATCTTTGAGATTCGTCATTTTTCAATGGCGTACAAGCGTGCTTTGAAACTGTCGGTATACTTCCATTCGAAGACAAAGTTGTTGAATTGGTTGAGAAAGTATACCGGAAAGCGTGATTTGGTCAAGTTTGCTAAGACTCGATTTGCTACAGCATTCTTAACCTTCAAGAGGCTTCACGAGCAGAAAAACAATTTGAGAAAATTGTTCAACTCAGAAGAATTTCTCACTAGCTCTTACTTCAAAGAAGAGGCAGGAAAGGAGTGTTCTAGAATTGTACAAATGCCAAACTTTTGGAATACAATTCTAGAAGCACTTAAAATAGGCGGTCCATTGATTAGCACACTGCGGTTAGTTGATGGGGATGTTAAGCCATCAATGGGCTATATTTATCCTACAATGGAGATCACAAAACAAGCAATTGAAAAGGCTTTCAACAAGAACTCTAGCAAGTACAAGAAGATCTTTGAAATCATAGACAGAAGGTGGAGTTCCCAGCTTCGTCAACCATTGCATGCAGCTGCCTACTACTTGAATCCTGATTACTTCCGGTATAGGAATGAGACACCGATTGCTCCATCAGTTCACTCGGGAGAAGTTGTTAATGGCTTTTATGAGTGTTTAGGTAGGTTGGTTCCAGATCGTGATCTGCATGAGAAAATTACCGAGGAACTGACTACGTGGGAAGTTGGTTCCAGATCGTGATCTAAGAAGTAACGCGGTTCTAAAGCTCCAGGTTCTTGCTTCTTAGACAATTTAGCTTACAATTTTTTTCTAATAAAAATATTGCAAAATGCAAACTTTGAATAATTTTCTAATTTTACAGTTGATTGGTGGACTTCTTTTGGGGCCTCAGCTCTCCATTTGAAAGAATTTGCGATTTAGATCCTTAGTCTCACGACTAGTGCATCGGGATGTGAACGGAATTGGAGTGTGTTTGAGCATGTAAGTTAGTCAATTTATTATTTTTAAGTTATTAATTACCAATTATAACAAATTTAAGCACTAATTCATTTTAAATATTTTAGTTGCATTCGAAAAGGAGGAGTCGCCTTGAACACATGCGCCTTAATGATTTGGTATTCATTAAGTATAATAGGGCATTGAGGCGACGATGGGAAATGCGGGATACCATTGATCCAATTAGTTTGGATCACATTGATTTCGCTAATGAATGGTTGACAGGTGTCCCAGAGGATGCTAATGATGAGTTGGCTTTTGAAGATGGGGATGGATTGACTTGGGGTGAAATTGCCAAATTTTCGGGTGCAAATGAGACTCCTTATTCTCTTAGGCATACTTCAAAAGGAAAAGAGAAGGTTGGGAGTTCATCAAGGTCTAAGGGAAAGGAAAAGGTTTCCGAGTATAGACTTGTGGATGAAGATGATGAAGAAGATGAAGAAGGATTTGAGGATGATGGAGTTATCAAATTTGACAATTTGGATTTGTGTGATGAAGAAGATGAGTTTGATATGGAGGATTGAATGACTTTGAAGGATTGAATGAATGAATCATTGACAATATGCTATATTTTGATGACAAAATGGCTTAAGTGACCTTATTTTGATGACTAAAGTTTGTTTTATTATGATGTTATGACTTCAGTTGTTCTTATTTAATGTTATTTTGCATTACTATTTGCTTTGCGCTTTCGCATTAAAGCAAAGTCCGGCCTCGTCGCTTTAGTGCGCTTTTTCGCTTTAAAAAGTTTGCTCTCACCATTAAGGTCCGAAGACCGATAACCGGGCACCTTACTCCCGGGGTGAGCACCTTGCTCTCACCATAATGATCCGAGGACCGATAACCGGACACCTTACTCCCGGGTGAGCACCTTGCTCTCACCATTAAGGTCCGTAGACCGGTAACCGGACACTTTACTCCTGGGATGAGCACCTTGCTCTCACCATTAAGGTCCGAAGATCAGTAACCGGGCACCTTACTCTTGGGGTGAGCACCTTGCTCTCACCATTAAGGTCCGAAGACCGATAATCGAGCACCTTACTACCGGGGTGAGCACCTTGCTCTCACCGTTAAGGTTCCAAGACCGGTGACCGGGCACCTTACTCTAGGGGTGAGCACCTTGCTCTCACCATTAAGGTCCGAAGACCGATAACCAGGCACCTTACTCCCGGGGTGAGCACCTTGCTCTCACCATTAAGGTCCGTAGACCGGTAACCGGACACTTTACTCCCGGGGTGAGCACCTTGCTCTCACCATTAAGGTCCGAAGATCAGTAACCGGGCACCTTACTCTCGGGGTGAGCACCTTGCTCTCACCATTAAGGTCCGAAGACCGATAATCGGGCACCTTACTACCGGGGTGAGCACCTTGCTCTCACCGTTAAGGTTCGAAGACCGGTGACCGGGCACCTTACTCTAGGGGTGAGCACCTTGCTCTCACCATTAAGGTCCGAAGACCGGTAACCAGGCACCTTACTCCCGGGGTGAGCACCTTGCTCTCACCATTAAGGTCCGAAGACCGATAACCGGGCACCTTACTCCCGGGGTGAGCACCTTGCTCTCACCATTAAGGTCCGAAGACTGGTAACCGTTACAGCGAAAAATATAAGGAAATGCCGACCTAATCGGTCAGTTCAACATTTCGCATCACAGATGGAACGACCGCGTAGGGTCTACAAAGTTGGCCACATAGGGCAAAAGAAAATCGGGGCGTGCAAGCTCCCGGTCCTACTACAGACTACTGATAAAAATGAACTAAGTGTTGGGAATTCCAGATACGGTCGACAGGTTTGCTGGTGGTGGTTTCAAGTCGGTAAGTACCCGGTCTAACGACTGCCGAGACAACGTACGGTCCTTCCCAACTCTGGGCCAGCTTCCCGCCCTCGAGCGGCTTGCTAGCTTTCCTTTCTCGCAAGACGTAATCCCCGACCTGGAAGTAGCGGGGGCGCACCTTAGGGTCTCGGTGTGCTTTGAGCTTCTTCTGGTACTCTTCAATTCTCCGAGCCACAGCGTCCCTTTTCTCGTCTAAGGAATCTAGCTCGGTAACCAGTAGCGAGTCATTATCTTGCTCGTCGTAAGCTTTCTCTCGGGACGTCGGTACCCAAGCTTCCACCGGCAGACGAGCCTCAGCACCATAGACGAACGCAGAAGGTGTTTCCTTCGTCGCTTCGCGGGGCGTAGTCCGGTACGACCACAGGATAAACGGGAGTTCGTCCGCCCAGCTACGATCGGCCGAGTGCAATTTCTTCTTGAGCCCCTCTAAAATGGTCCAGTTTGCATTTTCAACTTGGCCATTCCCCTGGGGTACGCCACAGAAGATCGGACTGATCTAGTGCCGATGGTTGCCAGGAAATTCTGAAAGTATTCGCCCTCGAACTGCTTCCCGTTGTCGGTCACTAACTGCACTGGAACTCCAAATCGGGAAATCACGTTACGCCATAAGAACCGGGCACACTGTTGAGACGTGATTGTTGCCAACGGTTTGGCCTCTATCCACTTCGAAAAGTAATCAACGGTGACGATTATGAAACGGCGACACCCGGTCAACTGGGAAAAGGTCCTAGGATGTCCATCCCCCACTTAGCGAACGGGACAGCCGAACTGATCGGGTGGTAGAATGTGGCTGGTCTACCTAGGACACAGGCGTACAGCTGGCACGACTCGCACGATTTGGCAAGTGAATCGCAATCTAACTTGATCGTCAGCCAATAATAACCGATCAGCATTATCCTTCTTGCCAAGTCCCGGCCCCCCTGATGAGCGAAGCAAAGTCCGGAGTGCAGCTCGGTCATCACGAGTTCGGCTTCAAACTAGGACAGACATCTCATTAACGGGCCCCCGTAAGACCGTCGGTAAAGGCGGTTGTCGACTATTTGGAACCGGGAGGCGCGCAGCTTCACTTTCCTAGCCCTCCGCTCGTTCTCCAGTAGAGTTCCAGCTTCTAAGTACAGTCGGAGGTCGGACATCCACTCATCAGCATCTACAGCCACCGGGGCCACGGGCAACATGTCGATACAGGGGGTCGGTAGTTCTTCTACCCGGGCGACTTTGGATATGTATTCCGGGGCCTCATGCGACAACCGGGATAGCATGTCGGCGTCTACGTTCTCGGCCCGCGGAATGTGCTCGGCGACACATGCGTCAAACGACCCCATGATGGACAGGGCATGATCTCGGTATCGGACCAGCCGCTCTTCTTTTGCTTCGAAAGCGCCAGTGACTTATCCGATGACCAAGGCCGAGTCGGTTCGGATCCTCACATGTCGAGCCCCCAGAGAACGGGCGTTACGTAGGCCGGCGATGAAGGCTTCATACTCCGCCTCGTTGTTGGTCGGTGAGAAGGGGAGCGACAGGGCGTAATAAACTTAAAGCCCTCCGGGCTAGTGAGAACGATGCCAGCAACTGCGCCTGCGCCCTGCTTACAGCTCGACCCGTCCGTCGCGATCTCCCACTCTGCCAGGGTGGGTTTAGCCGTGGGTGTCGCGCTTTCGTCCCTCGCCGAGCATTCCACGACAAAGTCTGCTAAGGCCTGTCCTTTGATGGGCGGTCTTGGTGTGTACTCGATCGCAAATTGAGTTAGCATCATCGCCCACTTGATTAGTCGGCCTGAAGATGTGGTCGTTCGGAGTATAGCACCCATCGGTTGATCTGTCAGCACCCGAATCACCCGGCCTTGAAAGTATGGCGTGAGTTTCTTCGCGGTCGTGTATAACGCGAACACGACCTTCTCCAACCGGGAATACCGTAGTTCTAGGCCCTGAAGGGCGTGGCTGATATAATAGACCGGGCGCTGCACCCTCTCGGGATCGGTTCTACAAAGCACCGCGCTGATCGCGCGGTCTGATGCTCAGAGATAGATCTGTAGCTCTTCCCCAGGCTCCGGTCGGGACAACACGATCGGCGAGGCCAGGTACTCTTTTAGGCTCTCGAAGGCCTTTTGACACTCGTCCGTCCATGCGAAGGCGGCAGTCTTCTTGAGTGTTTGGAAGAACGGGTGGGCCCGCTCTACGAGCTTCGACAAAAAACGGCTCAAAGCGGCCAACCGGCCGGTCAACTGTTGCATCTCCCGGACGGTCGTCGGCGGCCTCATGTCTACGATCGCCTTCACCTTTGCAGGGTTTGGCTCTATTCCTTTCCTTGTCATCATGAACCCAAGGAATTTTCCGGTATGTGCGGCAAATGTGCACTTGGCCGGGTTGAGCCTCAATCGGTTACGCCTCATGATCTCGAAGCTCCGTCGTAGGTCCGTCGCGTGGTCGTGCATGTCTTTGCTCTTCACCAGCATGTCATCAATATAGGCCTCCATCGTTTTACCGATCAAGTCCCCGAACAACGCGTTCACAATCCTTTGATAGGTAGCCCCGGCATTTCGCAACCCGAACGGCATCACACGGTAACAGAATAGTCCGTCCGGAGTGATGAACGCCGTCTTTGCTCTTTTCTGGAGACCTAGCATTTTTTATTTCACTATCATCAGGTACACGAATCAAGCAATCCATGGAATTGTGGGAGGCTCGGGGATGACTACGATTAGATTTTCTTTTGAATATGTGAGGCCTAGTCCTTTGGCCAAAGATATGTTCTGGAGGGATTGTAAGTCCTACGCTAATAATAACAGTGGCCCTTGGATCATGATGGGGGACTTTAATGATATCACGGATGAGAGTGAGCAATGGGGTGGTGTTGTAGTCAACATGAATAGGTGTGTTAACTTTGTTGAGGAGTTCAACGCCTGTGGGCTCCTTGGCACGGGTACTATGGGGGCTAGATTCTCCTAGTTTAGGCAGGAAGGTGGGCATACTGTGTTTCGTAAAAAAATTGGATCGAGTGTTCTGGAATCTGGATGCCCAAATGCTTTTTCCAGAGGCTAAATCCGTCATCCTCCTGAGGATCCACTCGGACCATCATCCCCTCAAATTCATTGGAATGGCGGGAAGACCTCCCCGTAAAGAAAATAGACCCTTTCGCTTTGAAGGGGCCTGGCTAAGGTGGGAAGATTACAAGGTCGTTTGGGACAATATCTGGAATGATCCAAACTTAGACTTAGTTGGTACAATCGATGAGGTGACCACCCAGAGTAAAGTGTGGAATCAGGAGGTGTTTGGTAACATTTTCAAAAGAAATGCGAATCTACAAGCTAGGATCAAGGGGATCCAAGAGTCTGCTTATTATCCTTCTTCGAGAAGCCTACACGTGTTGGAAAAGAGGTTAATCGCTGAGTTGAATCAAGTCTTAGAAGAAGAGGAACTCCTCTAGTTCCAAAAATCAAGAAGGTTGTGGATTCAAGATGGTGATAGGAACACTGCCTTTTATCATAAGTCCACGCTCAAAATCAATGGTGAGTGGAATTATGATTTTAAGACCATCTCAGAACATGTTTCTAACTTCTTCATTGATTTGTTTAACAGGAGGAACCCAGAGCATGATGGTCTTGACCTTACGTATGATGGTCCTAGAATTAACCAGAACCAAGCAAGGGCTCTCTATCGGGTTGTGGGTCCTGATGAAGTGAAGAACACGGTAATGGGAATGAAGAAGTTTGGGAGCCCGGGCCCAGATGGAATCCAAGCGGTGTCAATGAGGTCGTAGCTACAAGAAGGGTTCCACTTAAGCTCCCGGAGGCTTTCATCACCCTCATACCCAAAAAGAATAGCCCGGAATCTGCAGCTGACTTCAGACCAATCACACTTCTCAACTTTAGCTTCAAAATCATCTCGAAGGTCATCGTTAACAGGATGAGACCGATCATGAAGAAGCTCATCGGCCCTTTCCAAAACAGTTTTCTCCCAGGAAGGTCCACGATGGATAATATCATCCTTACTAAGGAAATCATCCACTCCATGCGGCATAAGAAAGGGAAGAAAGGATCTATGGCTATCAAGATTGATCTCCATAAAGCTTACGACAGTATCAACTGGGACTTTCTAGAGGCGACTCTAGTAGACTTCGATTTTCCACCGCAAATTATTAATTTGGTTATGTTATCTCTCAAGGAAAGCTCCATCTCCTTGCTTTGGAATGGGGAGAAGCTTGCTCCCTTTCGTCCTGGTCGTGGTCTTCGTCAGGGCAACCCTCTGGCTCCTTATCTTTTCATCCTAGTCATGGAAAAGCTTTCGTGGGCAATCCAGTCCGAGGTCAAGAGTAGGAACTGGAAGCCTATCAAGATTTCTAGAGGTGGAACTGGCGTTTCTCATTTATTCTTTGCAGACGATTTAATGCTTTTTGCTGAAGCTTCCCAAACCTAGGGTCGGGTCATCATGGATTGCCTTGACGATTTTTCGAGAAAATCATGTTTGATCATTAATGTGAATAAATCCTCTATTTTTTGTAGTCCTAACACCAATGCAGGGACTAAAAGAGAGTTGAAGAGATGCATGGGCATTCCAGTCTCAGACAATTTAGGATACCTAGGGGTCCCTATCCTTCAACAGCGAGTAACAAAAAAGACCTTTGGGTATATCCTGGAAGGCATGAAGAAGAAGCTAGCAAATTGGAAGGCGGAGACTCTCAGCCTTGCGGGGCGCAGGGTGCTTGTACAATTTGTGTTGGCAACTTTACCGGTCTACTCTATGCAAGCCTTTAAACTCCCGAAGGGGGTCTGCAACGACGTTGACAAAATCTGTAGGAGCTTTCTTTGGGGTGACACAGAAGCCAAAAACAAGATACATCTGGTTTGGTGGAATGAGGTCTGTAAGCCCAAAAATGCAGGAGGCCTAGGGCTTAGGAAGTGTGTTGATTTTAATGAGGCGCTACTAGTGAAATTGGCTTGGAAAATGAACACTAGTGAAGATAAACTCTGGGTCAGTGTTATGAAGGAAAAATACGTCAAAGATTTGAACTTCTTCACGGCTTCAATTCCTCAACAATCTTTTGGGGTTGGAGAAGCATTCTGAGCGGTCGATCTACCATAGAGTTAGGTGCAGCCTGGAGGGTGGGTTCCGGAGACTCCCTCAACTTTTAGTCTGATTGGTGGGTTGGAGACAAACCTCTGGGTCTGATTGATACCATGACTATTCCAGACGAGTTAGCTCACGCTAAGGTAAGTGACTATATTCTCCCTAACCGTTCTTGGGACTTTGACAACCTGCAGGTCATTCTCCCTCGTGAAGAAGTCAACAAAATCAGGTCCATTCCCATTCCTCTTGACGTTGGTGTTTCAGATACTCTCTACTGGTCGTGAGCTCCTTGAGGTATGTTTTCTGTTCGTGATGCCTATAGGTACGTTACAGTTTCAGATGACACAGAGGAAGTGGACTGGGTGTGGCAAACAAAAATCATCGAGAAGTGTCGAATGTTCCTTTGGTTGGCGGTGAAAGTATCGATCACATTCTCATGCACTGTGACTTTGCACAAGCTTGCTGGAGAAGGACTCACACTCCGACGTCGTTCACTTTCGGTCCCGCGACTCTGTTCAGGAAGTGGCTCAAGCGAAATTGCTCCTCTGATGATACGATGAATGGCATTCCATGGTGCCTGACTTTCTCTTACACGTGCTGGGAATTATGGAAAGCTCGCAATAGGAGAATATTCGATCTTGTTACTGCTACGCCGAAGGACATCGTTCACAGGGCTAAGTCTATGGCAAAGGAATCTTTCCTCATTGGCTATCGTAAGAAACCAGAACCGAGAGGGGGGTTGGATTGGGTTTTTTGGTCTCGTCCGAGCATGGGGTGGATTAAGATCAACACCGATAGTGCCCTTAGGAGAAGTACCGGCCTCGCAAGTGCAGGAGGTTTGGCGCGTGATCACTCTGGGGATTGGTTATTTGGGTTCATTACTAAAATTGGTGTTACTACTAGCTTTGCGGCTGTGGGGCCTAAGAGAGGGTCTACGGCTAGCTAAAGCTAAGGGTTTCAGGAGAGTGGTTCTAGAACTGGACTCAGAATCTGTTGTCTCCCTTTTGAAGGGTGACCGGGATGATCACGGGTGTTCCTCGACGCTGGTTAAGGATTGCCAGTTCCTGTTGGAAGGATTTGAGCCGCTGTCCCTTCAACATATTCTTAGAGAAGGGAATAAATGTGCGGATCATCTAGCGAACTTGGGACAAACTGGAGTATGGGGCACGGTTGTTTTGGATGAGCCTCTAACCAGCTTGGACGTGCTTCTTGCGGCAGACGCAGCTGGTGCTAGTACCATTAGAGTCTAGTAGCTTTTCATCTCACGTCTTTGACGGGTCATTCCCACAAAAAAAAAATACTCCTAAAATCATTACTCCAAGTTCATCACGAAATTGTTGAAACGATATATTGAAAACATATATCAATATAAGTGTCATTTAAAATATCTCAACGAGATTTTTTTTATAGATTGATTTTATTTATACAAAAAGAAATATAGAATAATATATTTAAGTATGATTGATCAATTGGTGTCATTTTTATGAACTTACAATATTATTTTATGAACCTAGGTTCATGATATAATTTGCCCTCTTCTCTCTATGGGTGTCAAATGAACAAGTTGACCCACCATAGAACTTGTGACAAATTATACTATGGACCTTGGTCAATATTACAATGTAGACAACTGATAAATGTTCATTTTTAATATATTGAAGGTTCATTATTAATGTATTGAAGGTTTGTGTATATATAGTATACAAAATAATGAAAGTTCAATACTCTAAAAATGAACCTTAAAAAAAAACATTTAGTGTACTAAAAATGAGCGTTTATTATACAATAGTTTCAATTTTTTTTTAAAAAAAAAAAACAATAGTTTCAATTATTATAAGGGTGTGTTTGGTAACCTGTAAAATGACTTCCGGAAAATGTTTTCAGAGTTTTCTGTGTTTGGCAACTCCTGGAAAATGTGGTCAACGGAAAACATTTTCCGTTGACCAAGTAAAATCAGTTCATTTTTCTGGAAAATGACTTACGGAATTTTTTTCCGTAAGTCATTTTACGGAATCGCCAGAATAGTTGTTTAGCATGTTTTCGACCAAAACCAAGCCATATCACCCATGACCATGGACCAAGGAGGTGGGGAAACCGACGAAAACCTCTGTTACATTTATTTTTTTATTATTTTATTATTTTTTTTATTTTTTATTTTTTAATAAATTCTATTCTTTTTATTAAATACCATTATTTTAATAACTATTATAATTTTTATATTTTAAATAAAACAATTACAACGTTTAAGTATACAATTCTATCCATTTTCCAGAAAATGAACCAAATGCACAAAGACAGTTTTCCATAATACATCCAAACACTGGAAATGAAACTGTTTTCCGGAAAATGACTCATTTTCCAGAAAACATTTTCCAGAAGTCATTTTCCTGCTTTCCAAACGGACCCTAAATGATAATTAAAATTTTAGTTTGTTTATAATTTTATATCTATTATCATATTTTATTCTAACAAAATATTCGTATAATATATTAAGTAATTAAAATCATCATCAATCACATTCAACAATCAACAATTTATACTATCAAATATATAATTATGTGTAGTTGAATAATAAATTGCTTCATTTTTTGAAATCATCATCAATCACATTTAACAATGAATAATTTATACTATCAAATATATAATTATGTGTAGTTGAATAATAAATTGCTTCATTTTTTTGAAACTCAAAGAAATAAACAAATATATATTTTTTTAACCATCACAAGGTATGAGATAAGATTTTTCATGTATACTAAAACTAAAAAAATTATACAATTGAAAAGAATATAATTATAAAATAAATTTCAACAAAACCCATATAAATGTAATAATAATAATAATAATAATAACAACAACAACAAAATTCTTAGAATTGAAATTGTGTAGGCAAAGCTAAGAAAAAAAGTGTAAAATTAGAAGGTATTTGTAAATATGCAAGAATGAAATCTCAATGTATAAGTTAACATTCGCAATAAATTTAGTGGTGTTGTAATAGGTTATCCATTCTAATTGATTTAATTGGATAATCGGGAAATTAGACATTTAATTCAATAACATTCGCAATAAATTTAGTGATGTTGCAATAGGTTATGCCTGTTGGCCGTTAGTTCCTAACCGATGAACTGTTTGCAGGATAGATGTAATGAGAATAGTAAAAGAGGGAAAATAGACAATAGTGTTGGTAACCAAGATTTTCATTAACCCTTCAAACATACAACATATGTAAGTATATATAATAAAAATATAATGGATACAACAATGGCATGCTTAATTACCAGACTGTTACGTCCGTTACAGCAGAAATAATGTCCACCTTAATATATATTTATAACACTCCCCCTTGGACATTATTTGTCCATAACTATGGTACGTGGATTTTATTTTTTTGAAGATCATTTTCATTCCATGAAATTTTTCGGCATTCCATTTCAATTTGAGCCCCCTAATACCGTGAACCGATCTTCATACAGTCAGTGTATCCATTGTGTCTCTCTGAGGGGCTATATTTGAGACAGCATATGAAGGTTTGGAGGTATACTAACAAAAGCGTTTGCTTCAGGTAAGGCATCTTGGTTGGATTCAACATTGTAATGTATGTTTAGGTTTCAACAAAAATGCATCAGGGTGTGGCACGCACGTGACAAGCTCCTTTTACATCCACACTTGGAGCATACTTGTTGATGGGCCAGAGTTTACAAGTTGGATCATTTTGCTTTTTATGTTGGTTTTGGGAGATATTGTTGTTGCCACCACGGCCTTATCTTTTCCCTGTCTTCTTCCTCAACCCCTCTTGGTTCATTAAGGAATTGAAGAACTAGGCACTATCGGAAATAATTCTCGAAAAACCCAAGAAAATGGAGCAAATAGAAAGTCCACAATAAAATAAAATAAACAAATAATTCCATGAATTTAAACCTACACAAAGGTTAGATAAACCTGGAAATTTGGAATAACACGGGACGGAGATGAACGAGCTTTGGGGTAGTTGTAAGCACGAGTCGAGTTGCCTCTGTCCTTAAAACCTTATTTACCGCCTCCCGGGTTGCTGGAGCGTTGCAGCCTAGTTTTCCCAGGATAAAACGTACTACAATCCCTGCGTTTGAGCACACAAACTTGGGACTCGGCGAACGAGAACGTGGGATGAACACAGGTGGCTTGAAAGGAAGGAGAGCAGAGTTTCGAGGTGGAAAATTCACTTTTGTAGAGTGATTTTTGGTTCGTGTTCTTGACACTCTATATAAATCTGCTGCTCACCTAGAAGAATATATAGGAGATGAAGGATTAATAGCATTGAACATGTCATTCAATTCTGGCTTTGCAACCTCCTCCCACTAGCCAAGTAATAACTCTGCCACTAACATGGTATTAACTCTAAAAATAAATATTGGAATTAATCTGTTATTAATTCCATAACGTATTGAGTTAATCACCTGAACAATCACTACGGAAGTGAACCGTTTTAGCCAGAGTCTCTTGCGAGAGGTCACTGCAGTTACGCGCGGAAGATCGCCTTCGAGTGGTGACTCAGAGCTACGATAGACCGACCTATGCAAGCTTCGAGAGTTCAACTCTTAGCCGCGAGAAATTGACCAGTGCGACCAGGAAATCACCGCTATCGCAAGCTTCCATCGCAACTACGCCTTGAGACATCGGTATGCCTCGCGCGCTGCCAGTCACGAGACATCGCTGATGTCTCGAACTGCCCAGCCAGCATAGTGGCATTGCTTGATGTCTCGCGTGCTGCTGTTCGCCTGCGAGAGGTTGATCTCTCGCGGGCAATGGCCTGAGAGGCGCTGCTGCTCGGCTGCGAAAGGTCGATCTCTCGCGGACAGTGGCCTGCGATGGAAAAATCGCTCGGAGTTTTTGCATAACTTAGCCCGCAAGGCCAGCCAATTTTCCGGACGACATTCGTGCCCGCGTACACGAGTCAAGCCTTTTCAGGTTCAGTTTGGGATTTGATTTGCACCCCCCCTGCGCGTGAGAGAGAGCATCTATGCTATACAAGTTACCAAGTCATAAAAGACCCTTGTATATATATAGTGGGTGAAACTTGGTATTAACTCTAAAAATAAATATTGGAATTAATCTGTTATTAATTCCATAACGTATTATTGAGTTAATCACCTGAACAGTCACTACGGAAGTGAACCCTTTTAGTCAGAGTCTCTTGCGAGAAATCACTGCAGTTACACCCGGAAGATCGCCTCCGAGAGGTGACTCAGAGCTACGATAGGCCGACCTATGCAAGCTTCGAGAGTTCAACTCTTAGTCGCGAGAGATCAACCAGTGTGACTAAGAGATCACTGCTATTGCAAGCTTCCATCGCAACTGCGCCTCGAGACATCGGCATGCCAGCACAGTCGAGACATCGCTTAGTTCAACTCTTAGCCGTGAGAGATCGACCAGTGATGAGACATCGGCATGCCAGCACAGTCGAGACATCACTTAGTTCAACTCTTAGCCGCGAGAGATCGACCAGTGCGACTAGGAGATCACCGTTATCGCAAGCTTCCATCGCAATTGCGCCTCGAGACATCGGCATGCCAGCACAATCGAGACGCGCCTCGAGACATCGGCATGCCAGCACAGTCGAGACATTCAACTCTTAGCGCGAGAGATTGACCAGTGCTGAGACATCGGCATGCCAGCACAGTCGAGACATCGCTTAGTTCAACTCTTAGCCGCGAGAGATCGACCAGTGCGACCAGGAGATCACCGTTATCGCAAGCTTCCATCGCGCGCCTCGAGACATCGGCATGCCAGCACAGTCGAGACATTCAACTCTTAGCCGCGAGAGATTGACCAGTGCTGAGACATCGGCATGCCAGCACAGTCGAGACATCGCTTAGTTCAACTCTTAGCCGCGAGAGCCTCGAGACATCGCTTGATGTCTCGCGCGCTGTTGCTCGACCTCCCGCAGTTCTCGAGACACCGCTTGATGAGCCTTTTCAGGCTCAGTTTGGGATTTGATTTGCACCCCCCTGCGCGCGAGAGAGAGCATCTATGCTATACAAGTTAACAAGTCATAAAAGACCCTTGTATATATAGTGGGTGAAATCTTCTTCCCAAACCAATGTGGGACAAAAGGCTTTACTTAAAGCTTTTTCCACACATATTCCATCTCAAATGGGTCACTTTGAGAACCAATTTTCTCATTCACCCATTATCCATTTTGAGCGTATAACATATCGATATCTTCGTCTCACTACGAAGAACCCGAATCCACCTTGACCCGACCTAAATCGGATGTGGACTCTACATGTATTTATACCACAAAATGGCTACTTAAAATGTCATTTATGCCATTTTTTCTAACAAGCACATAGGTTCATAAACACTTTTTACCCAAAAATATTTAAGTAGTTTTAGCCAATCATGGCTAGCATTGTATTCATTACACCAATATTAAGGAATATACAAGAAACAAAGAAAGTATAAGAAAAAGGAAAAAAAATCTCCTAAATGATGATTTTCCTAGCTCCTCCTTTGTTTTCCAAAGTCACTTGAAACTCCTTGATGTGACTATTTTCTTCCAAAAGTATGTAGATCCCTCCTTGCACCTTTGAATAGTATACGCTCACTTTCTCTCACTTTTTGTCTCCCAAAAACATAACCTTCTTTATAGGGTTTGAGAAAGATGGTCTTTTATAGTGGAAGTCAAAATAGGGGTAAAAATGGAAATTCTGTAGAGTTTATTTTCGCAGAACAGGTCTCTCGACGCGTCGAGCTCCATTCTCGACGTGTCAAGAATAATTCATCACCCAAAACATTACTCCCTGGAACCTCTCGATGCGTCGAGCCTTTAAGATGAGCACTTCTCATCCTTGTTGGCCCAAACATGCTTTAAAGGTTCCCTTGCTTAGGCATATGCTCTCTAATGGTTTTAAAAGACTAATAAACACCATAAATGCATTCAAATCAAGCATTAGACCATGTTTGTAAATATGCACAAATGAGATAATATCAATATCCCACTTTGTAAATAATTCTTTCCAAACATTTCTCAAAAAGATTAGGCCACGGTTAAACACAATTGACCTCGGAACTCCATATAGATGAACGACCTCCTTTGCGAATATCGTAGCTAGAGATTTTGCGGTGAATGGGTGTCGAAGTTCCACAAAATGGGCATATTTAGTGAAGTGGTCTATGACCACCCATATGCAATCAAATCCGTTGGAATGAGGAAGTCCTGTGATGAAATCCATGGCAATATCTTCCTAAACAATTGTTGGAATTGGCAATGGATAGAGAAGTTCTACTGAGGCCAGAGTGTCATACTTATTTTTTTGATAGATAAGGCACTCGAATACAAGTTGTTGGACATGTTTCATCATCCATTTCCAATGCACAAGGTATGGTAACTAAGCATCACCTTAGATATTGATTGAATTACCACCACCTACTTGCCATTTTGTTCCCCTTCTGATGATATCTTGAGTCTCAAGGAAGCTGCTCCAAATAAATGATGGGTTATGTTGCTACCCTTAATTGCCTCTAAGAAAGAAAAATGAGGGAAGTATTTGCCTTTATAAATCCTATGTGACACCCCGTAGTTTCAAACGGTCCTATTTTAATAAAATATTCTCGGGAGTAAAATTTGTTTTTCAATCCTGAAATATTTTAGCCTACATACTTTCAAAACAATTATTTTACGATAAATTTTAATTAAAATTATTTTATGGCCCATGATTTTACTACTCAAAATTTATATGAGACGAACCTATGATCTTTATATCATAGTTTCGATCCCATACATATTTAGGTTCTTTAAGTCCAATAATATTTTGTGAGCCCAGAATAGCCTAAATTTCTAAGCCCATGACCAAACTCATAAAATCATAATCTTACTCTAAAACCCTAGCTATTTAAATAGAGCAATGTTCATTATTCTCCCCAAAATTTCGTGGTTCATTGCAGCCATCCACCCTCACCACTCCTCTCTCATGTCTGTCTCTTTCCCTTTTCGACAGAATAAAGAGGTAAAATGATTCCCTAATCCACCACTCTACAGCCACCTAGCACCGGTTATATTTCACATGGTATGTGAAGGTTTAATTAATTTTGGTTCTGAAAATGGGGGTGTTACATCCTAGCCATTAGAGAGGTAGGGCATTGGAAGATCCTCCAGGCTTGATTGTTTGTTTAAAGAAACAATATTAAAATCTCTTAGTATAGGCTTCTAAAACCCATCCCTCCCCATTCTTTAGGAACACAAAGACTATCCAAAGATTTCCACCTAGCTAATCCCTTTGTTGTTTCTATTTGAACAACCCCACCGGTAGGCATTCATAATTCTTTCAATTTCCCGAGTCATACCATTTGGCAATAAGAAAACAATCATTGCAAAAGAAGGAATTTCCTGGACAACATTATATTTTTTAAGAGAATTTCCCTCCCTGTCTTAGACGAGAACAAATTGTTCAAACTTTGAATTCTTTTCATAATTTTGTCTTTCACAAACCCCAATATCTCTCTTTTATTTCTCCCAATCAAAGAAAGAATGAAGATCCAAGTAATTCCTTGAACACCTTCATCTTTTAATCCTTAGAATTTCCTCATAATAACGTGAAGGTCTGACTGAACAATCTTGCTAAAAGAAATGGAGGATTTGGAATAATTAATAATCAAGAGGCCAACTTTTGCATATTCATCAAAAATTTCTTTAACAACATATATAGCTTTCATTAATTTGCTTTAAAGAATATAAAGCAATCATCTGCAAAGAGTAAGTGGGAAACCTTAGGGCCATTTTTGGATATGGAAACACCATGAAGAAAGCCTCTATGCTCTTGCTTTCTGATCATGTTGCTCAAGCCTTCAAGAACCCAGATGAAGAGATAAGACGAGAGTGGATCACCCTGTCTAAGTCCTTGCTGTGGGATAATGGAGCCAACGTCTTCTTCATTAACCAATATATATATATATATATATATGATAGTCAACCGAGGTGACACACTCCATAACAAGTTTGATCCAATATGCATCAAAACCAAACTTTGATGAAAATTGTAATACTTATAAAAACTTGATTTGGCCAAAGACCTTGTGTTCTAGTGGCACCCGGTGTCCCGGAAAACACTCTCACATAGATCATGGGAGTAGGTTCGAGCAACTGTTGACTCTTTGTGCTTCAGTAGGTTAAGAAAGTATATATGAACAGATACTACATTGTAACAGAGTCAGTAGCACTAAAAATAAAAATAAAAACTTGATCTGGTCTCATTGATGAGGATCCATGAGATGATCTCACTAAAAAAAATTTCATAAATGAAAATTTCAAATTTAAGCTCAAATATAGCGAAAGTAGTTAATCATGCGATAATTATGAACTATAATTATTTGCCATAAACATTGAAATTATTAATTTTATCTCATAATTACTAGCCTCACATTTTTTTTTAATTAATTCTATTCTTCCTGATATAATATAAACATATAACTAGTATTTAGGTGTGATGACACCTCTAATATTATTCTAAATGGGTGGCCACAGGAGTATAGAACAGATTTTACATTGTAAAGACTAATGTGTTTAAAAAAATATAATTATTATTTTTGCGCCATAATTACCCGCCATTAGTTACTTGGTTAGAAGAATAACCATAAATTAAAATTTGATATTTGGTAAACTTTATTTTTCTAAAATTTAAAATTATTAATTTTATTTTTAAATAATTTAAATATGATTATAATTTTAATATTAAGCTTGAATTTTTATGTATTATGTAAAAAAAGAAAAAAGAAAAATGCTTCACATCCCAACAAAAATCATTATAATTTTTGCCCTTGGTGTAAGTATTTTTGTGTAGTTAATTTTTTGTTAGTTTAATTTATTAAAAATTGATACATTATGAAGTGTAAAAGAAATGAGTGACTTTTGTAGGGACATCTAACATTTTTTTTTTTTGAAGCTAATTCATTTAATCATAAGCTGAAATGATTACAAATAGGATCGATGGAATGGTATACCATTCCTTACAGAAACAAACTCCCCAGCAATACTACAGAGAACTTGATTCGCAAACTGTTTCACACATTTGAAGCTGAATTCGTTGGAGGAATTAATACTTCTTTAATATCATTGATGAACGTAGTCAAGACTGACTTTGGTTGAAAAGTCATGCACACCACCTGAGTATCTGTTTTCATTCTTCCGTTCATTGACAATATTTCCATCGAGCTAAACTGCAGATGCTCTTTTTCATTGTCATCTTTGTCACCCAGGATAAAATTCACATACACCATGACCAATTTTTTTTTTTTTTTTTTGCACTTATGAAAAAAAAGAACTCGTCAAAAGAAACGAGAGGAAAACAAACGCGTCACACGAACGAGAGAAAAATCCAAAAAACCACAAACACAAAAGAAAAGGGAAGCAGTCTTACACCACCTCTTGAACTTTATTTTACGAATCCACTAAAATCAATCCAGCTCTTTATCCAGATCTGACGCGTGATGGCTTGAATCGGCCGTGGATGTTATGAAACTAAAAAGCAAAATACAAAGGGAAATATGAGACCACGGACCAAGGACACCGCCGGCACGAAGCTCCGTTAAACACAGCCACGCGAAAAAACACCTAAAAACCAAGCAAGGTTTCGAGAGATCGAGAGAGTCTAATGCTAGGGTTTATGACGGCTTAAATCTGGGGTGAGAGAGAGGGGTTTATGGCGGCTTAAATCTAACATTGTTTTAGTAAAACTCAGAAGTAAAATAAGAGTTACATGTGCGTTTATTGAAAAGAAAAAAAATAAATAAAAAGTTGTTTTAAAAAAAATGATTAAAAAGTTAAAAACTATAATATTTTATAATCTATCAAAACATGTTATAACAATCATAAACTATCAAAACATGTTATAACAATCATAAACAATGATATAGTAAAAGTATATAAAAAAAAAAGTGTACTATTAATAATTAAAAAGAAATGTAAATAAAGAGTAACATGGTGAGGGAAAGAGACTTACATTTTTTTTTTTTTTTCCAATTGTGTTTAGTGTTTACAGATCAAGGCACAAATGTGGGGGCAGAAGAGGAAAACGAGTGTGCAAAATCCTCAGAATTAGGTTGAAAGAGTGCGCATCCTTAAATGCTTCCATTTCCAGAATTGAATTGACTTGAATTTACAGACAGGTGTATTTATATGGTAATGAGATGTCAGAAAACGAAGATTTTAACGACACCGAAGCAGAAGCGGAGCTCAGCGTTGAGCAGAAGGTGGAGATTGCCAAATGGTTCCTCCTTAACTCCCCCGCCGGCGAAATTCAATACGTTTCCAAAGGTAACGCCTTCCTTCTTTCTCTGTTAATTTCTACTTCTTCTTCTTTTTTTTTTTTTTTTTTTTTTTGTCTTTTCAATTTTTGAAATTTAATTGCGTTTTTAGTTTTGAATTTTTTAAAGTTTCTTGAGTTTCAGATATTCGAGCAGTGTTGAATGATGAGAATGTATATACGATGGCGGCTGAAGAGGCATTTCCCTTGTACAACAAGTCGCACTTGATTTGCCTCCAATTGCCCGACCGAACTGGAGATGTTAGTTCCTTTTTACCTCGCTTTTCGTTTTTTTTTTCTTTTTCGATTTCTGAAATTTTGTTCTTCTGACTGTCATTTTAGGTACTTTGAACTGTTGGATTTCAGTTTTTTGTACTTTTGATTTGTATGCACAATCTTGTTTACCCAATGATCAATCCACAAGGCTAGGAATCAAGGGGTTCAAAAGATAATGTTGAAATTATTGCTTAAGTAAATCACCAGCATATGAATGTATCTCTTAATTTTTATCACAAGTTCAATTTATTTCACATTTCTAATCTAAGCTTAGTTATTAATTAATCATAATTTAAAATCAGTTTTTTTTTCTTTCCATTTTTGGTCCCTAATGGTTTCGATTTTGGTGGTCTTTGTCCATTCTTCAATCTCCACTTTGCCCATTCTTGGACCGGACTGAATTAGCAGTTAACTAAGTTAGTGATGGAGATACAATTATGAGAATACTTTGTAAACAATGAAAGTGTTGACTAGGCAATTACAAACTTGAGAGGCAATATTGTCAAAATCGGACATTAGGGACCAAAAATGGTAAAACTCATTTAACACTTACATTGTACTCCACCATAGCTACGCCTTTCCTTCCCATAGCTACTGCTTTGATTACAACTTCGTTACAGATTATTCTACCCAAAATGGCAAAATCTAAAGTTGGGCAGAAGAACATTTTGTACTTGATGACCTGCTGTCTGTAATGCACTTTTAGAACTTTTACTAATAAGATGGAAGTATGAGGGTAAGAAAAAATGGTGCATGAACATTTTTCCTTATTGAATAACAACGGCTGAAAGGCATAATCAATAAATTTATTGAAATTAAGGATAAGCTGTGTTTTGTCTTTAATTTGGTATATTTCAGGTCAGTCTTATTGAATCTTAAGTTGGACCGCAATGGTTGGATAACCTCCTCTGTTAACATAGATATAAAGCAGCCAGAGATTGTTGCAATTTTATGTTGAATTCTCTTGACTGTCATGTGTACAGGTGTTGATTACATCATTTGGAGAGATTAGTAAAAATGAGTATATTGATCCTAGGACTGCCAATGTTGCAATAGTTGACCATGTCAAACAAGTGAGTACTTTTTCCTCTCTTAAATTATCTTGGAATTTCAAATGTGAATGTATTTTGATCTGTTCTTGAAGTTTATTCTCAGTTTTGGAACTTATTTTTCAAGTTATCACAAGCAAAAAGATTTGAGGAGCCAGCTGAATAATGCTAGAGCCTCAATGTGGGCTTTCAAACTCCACACTGAAGATGCTGTTTATTCAAGATTACCAAATCAGAAATTATACCATAAAATACAAATCAGCACCCACTTGGGGGCCTTATTCTGTTAACGAGTAGTTTTGTCACCTGTTTGAAACTTTGATTATCTTGGAGAGGTGGTTCCTAGTATTAAAAACCCAATAATCCAATTACATAACAAGAACAAATATAAGTATTGGAAATTTTTTTCCTAAAGATACTTCAGGACATATAGATATGCCATCATATTAGAATAGGACTGTCATTATGTTAGAGTTCTAGTTAGTCTAGCTGGTTTAGTTATTATAGTTTGAATATCATTCAATGTCATGTAATCCCTATATAAAGGGTCTTTATAAGTCATAATAGACAAAGAGATTTTTTGTCAATAATATATACTAACATGGTATTAACAACAGGTTTGGTCCTGGATTAAATCAAACATGCTAAATCAAACACACTTTTGCTTTGCTGGCAATGTCATTCGGCCTTTTGCTGGACACACACAAACACATTCACCCTATTCTTTTCTTTCTATGATTTTTTTCCCTTAGTTGCTTATGCACCAATTCCATTGATGGTAAAATCATTAGCATACTATTTCTTTTAATTCCATAAATATGTGAGTTCAAGTCTTCATGCTTTTTTGATAGATGACCAAGAAACATTTAGGGGTTTCTCTTTTGCTTGAAGCCTTTAGCAGCTGGCTTTTTTCTCTTTCAATTGGTTTTGCTTTTCAGGGTTGATTTTCCCTATTTATTGGATTGAGTAATATCTTCGCTTTTATGTTCTCACAAGATGAGAACAATGTCATCTCAAGGTAAATAGGGTGCATTTTATGAAGGTGGCTTCACGAGACATTTGGTACTTGTGATTAAAATTACACTTTCTTTCATAAACTAATAAATAGGTTACCTTGTATTTTGATTACTTCATTTTTCCACTCTTCTTTGTATTACTTAACCTTGCCTTCCTTTTGGGTGACGAGGGAAACCCACAGCCACTACTTGAGGGTCTGCACTGGGTAAACCCTGCCTTGTGACCCTAGTTGGCAAAGGACCACAAAGAGGTAAACCAGTCTAGGTTGCCCATAGCTGACCAGCTTAAACCAAGAGGGCTAGGATTCAAACTCGTGACCTTGTGGTTACAAGTTTTTGTATCCTTAGCCATCTTGGTTGGGATTACCCCCAACCTTGCCTTCCTTATTTTATGGAAGTATGCTTTTGACTTCATGATAAGCTATTAGTCTCTGAACTATGGCCAAGAACAGTTCTGCATTGCTATACTGCATGTCTGCATGATCTTTTATGTACTGCGGTTTAGTAGATACATTATTTTAGCTGTAGTCTGTTGTAGCCAAGGACAGGGGAATATGGAATTATGCTTTATTGATCTAGTGATTTTATTATTATGCATCCCTCTACAGATTACTCAATGCATGATTATAGCTGTAATCTATTGTACCCCTGGACAGGTAAATTAATAGCATGCATGTGAATGTGGACACTGGGTTGAAATTTATAAATTGCTTGTGTTTAGAATGAACATGCTATCACAAAAATGTTATGGAACTGGTTGGTATATGGCTATATGCCCCTTTTGCACAATTGAAGATGCAAAAGTGAAGGGTGAAATGTATATTTGCCACATGGTCTTTAATTAAAAGTTGCCATAGTGGTGGATGTGGAGTGAGCATAGCTATTGTACCTTCAAGTAACAAGTTCATTATCAAACTTATGTCCCCTTAACTCAGAACATGCAATTTATCATTTCATCCTTTTCTCATTCAATAATATTCATAAAGCATTGTTACCATCATGTATTACTGTTTTAATTTCATCATGTGCTGTAACTTCTTTAGGTATGTAAAGAGGTTAGACCAGCAAGTGATGAGGAACTTCCATCAGCATATGTTGAAGATTATCGGTAATGCTGTAACTGTTTGATATCTACTACTACTGAATCATTGTAATTAAGTCACTTCCATTCATGAGGTTAAAATTTGCTTTGCATACTGTTCATCCAGAGGATATAGCATTAAGTACAAATAAATTAAAATGAGTTGAGCACACTATGCAGGCTGCTCTGCATGTATTATTATTTGAGTGGATGATGCACTAGTGGCACTTCTATACCCCATTGCTTCTTCATTTCTTGTTAATCAAACTGCAGTTATCTATTTCATTTGCCAAATTTCATCTGATGTCACTCTTTGTTTGGCAGATGTGCCTTGGAAGCAGAAGCAACGAAGTATGTCAGTGAAGCATATCCAAAAGGTGTCTGTGCGGTATACTGTACCAAAGGAAAGGATGTGGAAGAACAAGGATCTAACTTCGAGCTTGTTGTAGTGATTTCAGCTGCTAGACACAGCCCTCAGAATTTTTGGTATGTCATAACTATCAAATCAAGTTCTACTAGTACTCTGCATTTTATCATCATTTCATCTTAATTTTTGTTTCTGCATTATGGCCTGTTGTCCAGACTATTTTCAATGGTATGGTGATTTTGACAATTTTTTTTCAACTTACTCTGTTGCTTCACAGTATTGCATGATGCAATCACAGTTGTATTTGAGTGTTTTGAATGCAATTCATTGGCATATATACTACTTTTCCAAACTAATTAGGGGATTTAAATATTTGGTGGCCATTTTTCAGTAACTATTGATCTTAAGGTTTTAGGACTAGAGAACTTAGCTATATATAGTTAACACCATGGTATCCAGTTATTGTAATCAAGCTTCAAAACTTCAAATTATTATGAATGTAAAGTTTCAAACCTTAATGTGCTGGAGACGTACCATCTTCCTGGCAAATAGAAAGAGTTTTTTTGTTTTTTTTTTTTTTTTTGTTTTGTTTTTCCTAAGGTTTTTTTTTTTGTTTGTTTGAAATGAATGTGAAAGCTTTTGACAAATAACCCTTTATCTTTGAAACTTTATTATAGAAATGAAGTTCTTCAGCTAGATTGTCCTTTCCCTCTCCTTATTTGAAACATGAGACTCCTATCCCTAAAATCATACTAGTGTTTCCTTGTCAATACTTTGGATTTATTACCTTTAATAGCTATTTGATTTCGTTCACATTCCATGATCCACTTCGTTGGCTCCCTCTTAAGGTGGTTTTCAATATCAATTGCACTAAATTTCCAGAGTAATTGATGTTTCTTTGAAGTTCCCTTAGCTGACTACTAATCAATGTTGTAAAACTCAGCCTAGGCGGCCGCCTGCCTAGGTTCCCCTAGGACAAGTCGATTTTTCCGTTAATTGCCATCCTATTCGGCTGTCCGACTAATCGGCTGCCTCGGCCTATTAGTCAGCCAACTAGCCAGACAGATGGCCTATTTGGCCATTTATTTATTTTTATTTAATTAGGGTTGTGTAACTCAAAATGACATAGCAAAACAACCCTAAAATCGGGTAAAGAAAAAAATGAAGAGCAGACAACCAGACTAAATCAAACAGAAGAACAACCCTTCAAACCTCAGCCTTCACCAGTTTTGCTGACCGCTGCACAGCTCACAATGACCCCTTGTCCCCATCGTCGGTCACAATCGAAGAAGCAGCTCCGCTCGCCATCGCAATCTGGCATCACCTGAGGTGTGGACGCCTTCAACAGTTGGTGACGACACTGAGTCACCACTCTCCGGGCGCCATCAATAGCCAAACACCAGTGTCCAAGTTGCCGCCAGAGGTTTTCAACTTTTCTTTTTGGCTGGCTCTCTTCCATTTTTGAAATTAAAAGTAAAACCCTAGTCACTTGGACTTTTACCTTTCCATGTTTTTGGGCCTTGGTTTTATTTTACACTAGGGCTTTATCTTGCCACTTCCAATCTTTGATTTTTATTTTCAAGCTGGGCACTAGCCACTAGGCACCCGCCTAGGCAGTGCCTTGTTCGCACCTAGCCGGCCTAGGTGCTAGGTGTTCATCAACCCCCCCGATGGGTGCCTAACACATTTTACAACCTTCTAATAATTTCACTAGGTAGGCTCAGACACCCAGTCTCATCTCCTTCATAATACCGCAGGCTAATAAAAGAACACCAAAAAAAAAAAAAAGTAAATGAAAACAAAACTAAAACTAAAAAACAACAAAAGAAGAAAAGAGAGAAAAACAAGTGCTACACTTATTACATGTTAATTGCCAATCTTATTGCATAATATGTTTGACTTGTTTCTTAGTAGAATCTGATGTCTTTTTGCCTATTCCGTAGCAATGGTAGCTGGCGATCAATATGGACTGCTGAGTTTAAAGATGAGCTACAAATGGTGGAAGTGAGAGGGAGAATGCAGGTATTATTTTTTTCCTGCATTAATAATATTCCGACAGTTTCACTTTTTCATATGACAAATTGGCATTCTGATAAAAGGATAGAATTTGGTTTTCTACTACCAGTGCCCAAGTATCAAAACCAAAACACATGATGTTTGCTAACATTTCCTTATTCCTACTTTGCTTCAGGTTGGTGCGCACTACTTTGAAGAGGGAAATGTCCAGTTTGATGCAAAACATGAATGCAAGGATACAACATTAATTCAGGTAAATTCAAACTAAATTGAAAGGAGAAAGACTGACACTGATCTTGCAGAAAACCTTTTGTGTTCCTCATCACGAACTAAAATGATTAAAATGCCAAAATAAAAATGAAATTTTGGCACTAGAGCAATTTGATTGGAAGATTAGAGATAGTAAGACTTATGAGAAAGTGAGAAACATAAAAGGATTAATTATGCATAGGATACATCATTAATTCAGATAAAGTCAGACTAAATTAAAAGAAGAAAAACTGACAGTGATCTTGTGGAAAACGTTTTTGCATTCCTCATCATGAACTAATATGATTAAAATGCCAAAATAAATACTCCCTCCATCCCATTTTACCTATCTTACTTTCCTTTTTAGTTTGTCCCAAAATGTTGTCCTCTTTCCAAAATTGAACATCTCCATCATTCTACTTTTCCCAATTTACCCTTATTAGTTTTGCTTTCTTTTTGCTTTTATTTCCAAAAGTGAGAAAAGTGAGGGGTATAATTGAAAAACACATATCATTTACTTTAATTCATTAAAAAGCGTGCAAAAGCAAATGTGACAACCAATTTGGGATGGAGGGAGTAGGAAAGTTTTGGCACTAGAGCAATTTGATTGGAAGATAGCATGGTGTAAGAGAAACATAAAAGGACAACTTTTATGCATCTTTCAGGCTGTACTTATTAGATCATCTGCATTGTCTGATTTTAGTTGATTGAGTTTAATTGCATCTGTTCCACATTGTCAGTCCCCAGATGATAGTGCCCTGTCCTTGGTCCACATTATTCGACAGCATGAGACTGAGTATCTGAATTCTCTTCAGGTTTGCATGCTTTACCTTCTTTCTCTTTCATTCGGCTTTCATTTTAGAGTATCTACTGACATATTCCTAATTCCTTCACTGGCAGAAATCGTATTTGAATTTGTCAGATACTACTTTCAAGGTATTCCTCAAACTCATAACTTTTTCTTACATTTGCTCATCTATGTGGAATGGACACACAAGATGCCATTACAAAGCCTCCTTTGGACAAATGAGGAATGCAAATGCATAGTTTGGTCTATAATTTGTTAATAAATTTCTTTTATAAAAATAAAAAAATATATGTATTTCTAATTATGAGCTTAACTTCTGTAACTATTCATAAATATTGCAGGACCTCCGAAGGAAGCTTCCTGTGACTCGGACATTATTCCCGTGGCACAACACTATGCAGTTCAACCTTGTGAAAGACATTTCCAAAGAACTTGGAGTCGGAAAATAGAAGCATCATTTGTCGTGTTTACGTAAATATTATTGGAACACAAAAAGGCTTTTTCTTAAAATAGGGCAACTTCTCCTTCCCGAGTTTGCGAGTTTACATCCTTCTTTCTTCATCTGGTGTATTTCTTCTAGAGACTTCCATTTTCTTTGTTCCTTGAATTGCTTCATGGATGTGGGTTGTCTTGTGGAGATGAAAGTATTTCCTTTGAGTTGAACTATGAAACATATGTTGTTGAGAATTGTAAAGCATTAAAAGGATTGCCCATATTTCTTCTCAAAGTATTGCTGCAGGATGAGGAAGTTAAAAATGTGGTTTTTTTTTTTTGTTTTTTGTTTTTTTTTTAAAGCTACATGTTGGTTTTGTAAATATTGAGGGTCAACACGTATAAATTGAATTGGTGAAACTAAATTGATAAAAGAGAAAGTAGAGGGAAAACGAAGAACAGGAAGGAATTGCTTGATTTTCTGATTTATTTGTTAAGTGAAGGAAAAATAAAAATAAAGGCAAGAGAGGAAAGAAGGAGAAAATGGCTCTGAATTGATTGTGATGAGCTTAGGGCCTTTATATAAGTGTATGACCAAGGACCTTGTGGTCCAGTGGTATCAAACCCTTCCCTGTATACGGGAGGTGGTGGGTTCGAGCCTCAGTGGAGGCGTTGCTGTCTCTTTGTTCTTCAGTAGGTTGAGAAAGTAGTTTATGAACAGATACTACACTGTAATAGCTTTTACCATTCAGGAATATAATACGGAGTATTCTTCTAGGGATATTTGACCTTTGGAGAGTATAATACGAGTATTACATTAATAATTCAATGATAAAATATATATTAATAATAAAAGAAAAAAGGGTTAAATAAACTTTCAAATTTTATCTAAAAGTGCAATTAAGCCCTCAAACATTAAAAATGTTCAATTGAACACTCAAACTTGTCATTTTGGTACATTTAAACCCAAATGACCAGTTGTTTACCTGAAATAACCGGTCATTAATTTTCCGGCCAACATTTCAGCGACTGTCAACCAGAATTGTTTTTGCCGACGAAGAAACGGAGAAGACGAACATGTCTTCTCCATGGGAGAAGACCATAGTCGTCTTCTCCGCGGGAGAAAACATGTTCGTCTTCTCAAATCCAGTTGGAGAAGACGACTCCAGTTCGTCTTCTCCGATCTAGTTCGTCTTCTCCATCAGAGAAGACGAACTCTAGTTGGAGAAGACGACATGTTCATCTTCTATGTTCGTTGGAAAAAATAATTCCGGTCGACGGTCGTTGGAATATTGGCCGAAAAATTAATGACCGGTTGTTTCAGGTAAACAACCGGTCATTTGAGTCAAAATGACAAGTTTGAATGTTCAATTAAACCTTTTTAATGTTTGAGGGCTTAATTGTACCTTTGGATAAAGTTTAAGGGCTTATTTGACTCTTTTTTCATAATAAAATAATGCTAGCTCTATCTGCAAGTATTATTACATGGATCATAGTCCATGAATTGCTTATGAAAGTTTGTAAGGATGTATTCAATTTAGAATTTTAATGGCTTTTGTAGACTTTTTAAAATAAAAAAGTTGATAAAAGTTTATGCAAGTTTTTTATACAGACTTTTATAGAGTCTTACAAAGTTTTAAAAAGTTTTGGACGACTCTATGACAAACAATAAAAGTTTATTAAAATCATTTTAAAAGTTTTTAAAAATCTACAAAAGTCATGATTGAATACACCCCCTAAAGTACATTATTGATCTTGATTGTTGTAATTTTGACTGGCCTGTGTATACGGACTGGACCGCTATATATTTTGGGCTTGTATTCTTATGGGCCTTAGTACCATATCCAACACTACATAATCGAGATTGAGGGCAAATTATGCTGTGGACCAGGTCCACCTTGCAAGGTGGACCTGGGTCCAAAACTACGTCGTTTTTGTCTTCTTTTTATTATTATTATTTTTTTTTTATAAATTAGTAAACATATTGCTGAATATAGCGTTGTCCAAAAATGTGTGGATGTAAAGGTTTCAAAGTGTGAATGTAGAGTATAGAAATCGTGAATGTAGATTTATGATTGTGTAAATGTAGAGTTGCCCAAAATGTGTGTATGTGGAGGTTTCAAATTGTGAATATGAAGTATAGAAATCGTGAATGTAGAGTTATGCATGTGTGAATCTGTAATAGAGTTAAGAAGTTCTAGCAACTTGTAGCCCTGTAATGTGTGAATGTGGAGTTCTCAAGCTGTGAATATGGCGTATAGGACCTGTGAATATAGAGTTTTGAATGTGTGAATGCATAACAGTGGTAATATAATTACTAAACATATAATCCTGTAATGTGTGAATGTGGAGTTTACAGAGTGTGAATGTAAAGTATCATATAATCCTGTAATGTGTGAATGTAGACCCAGGTCCACCTTGCAAGGTGGACCTGGGTCCACGACATAACAATCCGAGATTGAGTATGTTGCATGAAAACTTTATGAAGGTACAAATTTAACAAAAATGACTAGCATGTAATTTCATCGTTCAAATTTCTAATTACTTCAACATGTAATGCCTTTCTTTCTTTTTTTTTTTTTTTTTGTAAACTCTTTTATTTGAGTAGTGAAAGTACATATTAACCATCTTTATTAAATGGTTGATTGATAAAAATTTCAACAAAAGACTAATTATAAAAAAAAGTAAGTGAAAGTCAAAAACATAATCAAACAAAATTAAAAGAGCATAGCTAAATTTTACAACTCTACAAGAATCAAAATAATAAAAATTAAATGCGTTCTAAAGTGAAAATATCACTCTAGTCAGAAATAAAAATGAAATATCCATCTTATTGTGTTTTGAATCTCTAATAATAAATATATAATCTGTACTTTTTAAAATATATTGTTCAAGGAATTCTGGTATCACCAACGCATTATAAAAGGAACTATACAATTCCGTTGCCGGAAATCGAACCCGGGTCTCCTGGGTGAAAGCCAGATATCCTAACCGCTGGACGACAACGGAATGATGGAATTCTGTGTTCTATTTTTTTTATTACCTCTTACATTTCAACCAATACAAAATATACAAAATACTTCTATTAAGTTGAGTATCAAATGACAAAAATATTGAAGCAAGAACCCATGAATATCACAGAGCCTTAATTACCCTATGCCATAGTATGAAATTAATAAAATTCTTGAAATACATGAACTTATTAATTACACATTGAAGGCATTGCTATGTGTGGTTTGTATGTGCTGCTAGTAATAATTTTAGGGAAAAGGTACAAATAAGCTATCGAACTATTTGAGAATTAACAATTAAGCCACCGAACTCGAATAAGCTCCAAATAAGCCACTAAACTTACAAAAACTTAGCAATTAAGCCATTGAACTCGAATAAGCTCCAAATAAGCTACTGAACTCAGAAAAACTAAGCAATTAAGCCACTAAATTGAAAAAAAAAAATAACAATTAACATTTTTAACAGGCCATTTGTCTATTCCGGCCACCGGCGATGACTTTTCCGGTGACCGGCGAAAACTTCCGGCAGCGACGATCGCAGGAAAAGTCGTTGCTGGTGGCCGGAATAGGCAAATGAACCGTAAAAAATGTTAATTGTTATTTTTTTCCGATTTAGTGGCTTAATTGTTTTGTTTTTCTGAGTTCAGTGGCTTATTTGAAGCTTATTTGAGTTCGATGGTTTAATTGCTAATTCTCAAATAGTTCGATGGCTTATTTGTACCTTTTCCCATAATTTTATTGGGGTGTAAATGAGCCAAGCGGCTCATGAGCTGCTCAAACTCAAATGTTTTAGGCTCGTGGCTTACGAGCTATATACATACATATACACACATACACAGAATTATTTTTTTTTGAGAACAAACAAATGCATTACTTAAACGGAAATGTCAGACAAGATAACATCAGAAATCAAAGGAGGGGCAACACCAGACCACTCCCTGCAATCAGCTATGAACATGGCCTACCGAGCTAGCTTATGGGCTACCATATTCGCAGATCGCTTAACATACGAAAAGCTAATACAAAGGAAATCATTAGCTAATTTACGAATGTCCTCAAGGATTAAACTAAAAGAAGAATTAAGATCAAGAACTTTTAATCCTTTGATTACAAGCAGGGCATCAGTTTCCACCAGAATGTTGTCAATCTTCTTTTCCTTGAGCCATCTCAATGCCTCCCTGATGCTAATTGCTTCAGCCACCTTAGAGTTAAAACAGCCGTGCCACTTTTGTTCTCTAGCAGCTAGGAACTCGCCCTTATCATTTCGAATCACACATCCGAACCCAGTGACTTTAGTATCCATGCTCATTGCAACGCCAACGTTCATCTTTAGGGAACCAAGGGGAGGCTTCTTCCATCTATCTCTTTCCGGAGGAGGCTTGATGCTGCTGTTCTTTCTTTGTACAAGATTCCATGCATCCAAAAATGCCTTTGTCCCTTCCACCACCCCCTGAGCATGAGGAGACACATTATTCAAGAGTTTTTGATTTCGCACCTCCCAGATCTTCCAGCATGTAACAAGGAGTTGACACAGAGAATTTTGATCCAACTTCTTAAGATTATCTGAGATCCAAGCTGCCAGCTGTTCATCCTGATTGACCCAACTAATGTTCAGATTCCTGTAACAAACCTTTGCAAATTCACAATGAATAAGGAGATGTTCAGTTGTCTCTGGATGATTAGAACACAAGTTGCAAAGTGTAGAGCAAGGGACCCTGCGAGCATGTAAGTTAACAGCTGTTGGTAGACTTTTTGGACAAGCTTGCCACATGAAATTCTTTACTTTAGGGGGAACTTCCATTTTCCAGATTTAAGTCCAGAGAAAATCATCATTAAAATCAACCTCACCACAAATTTTTCTGTAGCAACTCTTGACTGAGTAGGACCCATTGTCTTCTCCATTCCAAATGATTTTATCCTCATGAGCACTGGAGGGAACTGGAATACCAAGGATCTGATCTCTATCTTCAGGTAAGAAAATATCTTCCAGAATCTCTCTTTCCCAATTATTGCCTTGCATATTGAGCAATGAACAAACCTTAATGTCTTGGAGATAATCTGGTGTTGGAGTTTTGATGAAGTGAGAATTCTCATTTGGTAACCAATGGTCCTTCCAAACTGAAATGGTTTTCCCATTCCCTACTCTCCATCTGCAGTTAGCCTTGATAACTGATTGAGATTCTAGTATGCTTCTCCACACAAAAGACGGGTTGCTGCCAAGCTTAGCCTCCAGAGAATGGGAATTTCTATAATACTTCGCCTTAAACACCTTTGCCACTAAAGATTCTGGGTGATGCATTAATCTCCAAGCTTGTTTCCCCAAGAGAGCAAGGTTGAATTGTCTAATCTTTCTGAAACCCATGCCCCCAGCAGCTTTAGGTTTGCACAAAGACTCCCAGTTTTTCCAGTGAATTCCCTTTCCTTGAGATTTATTTCCTCTCCACCAGAACCTGTTCATAGCAATCTCGATCATGTTACACAAGTCTTGAGGCAAAAGAAAGATACTCATTGCATAAGCTGGTATAGCTTGGAGAACATTTTTTATTAGAACTTCTCTCCCTACCTTAGATAGAAACCTGCAAGTCCAACTATTGATTCTGCCCAGCACTTTATCTTTAATAAAACCTAGAATTTCGCATTTCCTTCTACCAATAAGAAATGGCAAGCCTAGATACTTCCCACTTAAGGAACCTTCCGAGATATTCAACACTTCAGAAATAACTTCCTTAGAGATTCTGTCCACATTTTTGCTGAAGAATATCGAGGATTTAGCCAGATTAATGGACTGACCAGAAGCAGTTTCAAACTCTGTGAGAATATACTTCAGAATGTTAACCTCCAGAGGGTTAGCTCTACAAAATAGATAGCAGTCATCTGCAAAAAAGAGGTGAGATATCCCTGGGGCCCCTTTTGCTACAGATATACCATGAATTTCTCCTGCTTGAACTTCCTTGTTGATTAGAACACTAAGACATTCCATTACAAGGATAAATAGGTAGGGGGATAAAGGGTCCCCTTGCCGTAAGCCCCTTTTGGGCAGAATAGGACCCAAGCACTGACCGTCATGAATAACAGAGTATTGTACAGACCTCATACACACAGAAATTAACTCAACAAACTCCTCATTGAAACCAAACTTAGACAATACCCCCTCAACTAAATTCCAGTTAACCCTATCGTAGGCTTTGCTCATATCAATTTTTATCCCCACAGCTCCCACCTTCCCCTGGGTTTTCCTATTCAAGTAATGGTGAGCTTCCTGGGCAAGAAGAAGGTTGTCTGTTATTAATCTACCTGGGACAAGAGCACATTGGGATTCAGAGACAAGAGTATTTAGGAGAGGTTTGATTCTGTTGGCAAGAGTTTTGGCTATGATTTTGTATAAGACATTACAAAGCGCGATAGGTCTCAAGTCTGTTATATAGGCTGGCTTAGAGATTTTAGGGATCAAGGTAATATGAGTTAAGTTGGTACCTGGGGGTAAGCTCTTAGTTCTCCTGAAATTCTCACAAAAGTCCACCACATCTCTCCCTACAATGTCCCAATACTGTTGAAAAAACCCCGAGGGTAAACCATCTGGGCCTGGGGATTTGTCAGGTTTCATATCATAAAGAGCCTCTCTGATATCCTCATTAGAGAATTTCCTCAGTAGAATAGAATTTTGGATATTATCTACTTTAGCCTCAAGATTATCCAAAATAGAATGAGTATCCTCACTATCTACAGAGTAAAGATTATGGAAATAATTTAGGATTAGACTGTTCAGATCATTACCTCTCTCAGCCCATACACCATGGTCATTCTTCAATCTTAGGATGCGGTTTTTTGTTTGTCTCCTCCGCACAGATTTATGGAAGAACGCGGTGTTCTGGTCGCCATCTTTCAACCAGAATTCCTTCGCTCTCTGCTTCCAAAAGTCGTTCTGGTGCTGGATTGCCCTCATGTGCTGGAATTGAGCTTCCTTAAATAAATTACATCCTTGTGGGTCAGTCCTCTTCTTCATAATCTCCATCCGCTTCTCCCAGTATTCAATCCTTTGCTTGAAATTTCTGGTAAACAATTTTCCCCACCTCCACACCGCATCACTGCATTTACCAAGCCGCCCTAGGATGTCGAAGCCTCTAGAGGAATACCAACTCGAGATGACCACTTCATGACATTGATCCTCACGTAGCTAGAGATTCTCGAATTTGAACCGCTTAAGGCGAGCAATAGGTTGAGACGATTCGACTGTAAGAAGGATTGGTAGGTGGTCACTTCTGGAAGTGATGAGCGAGCGAGACCTAGCAGCTTTGAACATATCCCTCCAATCGTCTGAGACCAGGACCCTATCGAGTTTGGCACGAATCCAGTCTGCTTTGCCCCTTGATTTCTCCCATGTGAACTGCTCACCTTCGAAGGGGAAGTCAGATAGGCCACTATGTTGAACCGCCTCACGAAAACCATCCATAAGCCATATGGGTTGTGGGTTACCGCCTACCTTCTCTGTAGCGTTGAGAATGTCGTTGAAGTCCCCTAGAACTGCCCAAGGTAAACTACTTTGTGCCGATAACCGTTGGAGAAGGTTCCACCCTGATTCTCTCAGATTTCTGTCTGGTTCTCCATAGAACCCAGTCAGCCTCCATCTTCTATCCACATCTTCTTCGAACACTTCCATATCGATATGCCTTTTAGAGAAAGACTTAATGGAAACCATTGGGCCTTTCTTCCAAATAGACGCAAGCCCACCGCTATGACCCCTGCTATTAACTACTAACATTCCTTCAAAGCCCAGTTTAATTTTGATCGGCTCCATTTTGTTTTCACTAACCATAGTTTCAATTAGGAAAACAATATCGGGCTTCTTAGAGTGGATAAGCTCTACCAAGACTTGAACTGACGTGGAGTTGCCCAAACCACGGCAGTTCCATGCTAATATTTTCATTGATCTAGGTGGGTCTGGAACCCTTTTAAAAGAGAAGAAACATCTCCACGATTAACTTGATCCATATTCATGGGCTCTTGAGCAGGCCCACTACACAGCTCTCCTTTCTCTTCTTATTTTGTTCCCCCCAGTACCAGGCCCAATATGGAGGACTGATTTTGAATATTGGAGCCTATCTCTGCCACACTCTCATTAATGCACCAGGTCTCACATTTAATACCTGAGCCTCCCTGCTCCTGTCTGTTATCCTGCTGCGTATTATCCGAGGGTAATAAGAGGACACGCATGCTCTTTGTCTTATCCGTACCTCGTACCTCGAATCCCTCGCCTCAACGTCCTTCTGATTTAGTTCTCCGGCAGCGTTTCCAGCGACCTGTTTAGATATACACTCGAGCCATAGACAATATTTTCCTGCTTGTTTGATCTTACCTCTCCTCCTTAAAGGTTCGGTAGTATCCATGCACACTCTAATCCTGATGAAGGCATTCCACGTACCAACAAACTTTTCCAAGTCTGCTTTAATGAACTTTCCAAATGGTGGTAGGAACAAAGCAGCAGTAATAGAACAAGAGGTTGTAGATAGCAAGAGAAACAGGCATACAGCAGAGAACCAACAAGAAGCAAACAACTCGGGAAGACACAGAGCAAAGAAAGCACTAAATACTCATATTACAATCCACCAACCCACATTGATGACAACCATAAATGCCAAGAAGAACAATAAATGCAACAAAAGCAGTAGATAGATCTTGTTAACAAGAACAAGAGAAAAAAACTTGTTAACATGAACAAGAGAAAAAACTTGAAGTTAAGAAAAAGGCAATAATCAATAACCGTTGCTCATCCTGCTCCGATACAATGAGGCAACAAATCACAAAAAAAAAAAAAAAATATATATATATATATATATATATATATATATATATATATATATATAAATAAAAAATTGGTGCCTTTAATTCCGATCCTTCGATCAATATTATATTTAGGATGCATTTCATCATCTAAACCATTTTGCAAAACCTTAATCAGGTCAAGTACTATTCAAAGTGGGACATGATGATTAGCCTTCAATCAACCAATGGACATGTGAAGAGCATACATACACAAAATTATAATCGAGCGGCTTGTGAGCCTCTCGGTCAAAGCTCGGCTCGAGCCTACCTATTGTCTATTAAGCCTGAGCTCGAACTCGACTCGGCTCGTTTATCCCATATTCTAGTATGTGTCATTTGAATTTTTGTATATTTTCTAAAAACAAATAAGTGTAAATGCGACGACCTTATCATTTTTTAAAATTGTTTCCTTTTTTTTTTTTACTAGTATTTTCGTCCGTGCGCTGCACGGAATGGATTTGTTATAATATTTTAAAAATATTTAGATCGATATACAATTATATAAATTATAACATCGAATATTATATAGCGCAATTGATGAAATTAGTTGGATCGATTATGTTTTCTGATGTTTTTCCTTACTTGAATTAGAGCAAATAATTGTCCAATTACCCGTGCGATGCATGGATAATTTTTTTTATTATATATTTAGATAATAAATATAAATATGAAATTATAAAAATTTTAATATTGAACGTGTACATTTATTTGATTATAAGATTAGTGCAAAACTATTACTCAATTAATTAAATAATATATGACTTGTTTGTCTACAATTATCTTAAAAATATTGATATGTAATATGATTTATGTAATTATATTATTACTAAAATAAATATGGGAAAATGAGAAATAATTTAAGTATAATTATTATAAAAATAAATTCAACGACTAATGTTTAGCTTAATTACCATAATAGTTATTAGGCAATTATTATTAGTCAATTACACTAATATGTCTCTTTTTTTTTTTTTTTGAAAATACACGAATATATCTAATATATGTGCAATTATACTTTTATACCTTAAGTATATATTCATTTTCACCATACTGCATTTAGTTTTTTCTAACAACCCATGTTTAATTTTTTTTAAAGTTTAAATAATGGCAAAAGGGTCCAATAGGCCCATGTACTACCATTGATTGTTCATCTAGCACCATGAACTAAAATATGGTCCATCTAGACCATTATACTCCTAATTATTTTTCATCTAGCATTTTTAGCCTATTTCTAACAAGTAACCCATCTAATTTGATGACATGGAAAAGTAAAATTAGAAAAAATGATGACATGTAATTTATATGGATGTTTTGGATGATTTCTACCCTATTTCACTAATGAAAAAATAATAATTTCTTGCAATGAAATAGAGTAGAAATCAAAATTGCTATATAAAGTTTTAACTACAGTGTATGTATAGCGGGGTATTCATTATCGTTCGGCAATGAGATTTCATGGAAATCGATATATGAAAATTAAATTATTTTTAGAAGAACTCAAGATATTGTATTGGGTAAATTTTATTTTATTTTAAAAATAAATTAATATTTTTGGATTTTTTGGATAATTGAATAACTTAAGATATTGTATTTTTGGATGATTTCTTGCAATGAAATAGGGCAGAAATTAAAGTTGATATATAAAGTTTCAATTACAATGTACTGTGTATGTATAGCGGGGTATTCAATGTCGTTCGACAATGAGATTCCATGAAAATCGATATATGAAAATTAAATTATTTTTTTAAAAATAATAAAATTTACCCAATGCAATATCTTAATTTATTATATTTAATTTTCATATATCGATTTTCATGGAATTTCATTGCCGAACAACTTTGAATACCCCACTATACATACACAGTAGTGCAATACATTGTAATTAAAACATTATATAACAACTTTGATTTCTACCATATTTCATTGCAAGAAATCATATTCTTCATTAATGAAATAGGGTAAAATCATCCAAAACATTCATATAAATAACATGTCATCATTTTTTATTATTTTATTTTTCCATGTCAACAAATTAGATGGGTTACTTGTTAGAAATGGGTTAAAAATGCTAGATGAAAAATAATTAGGAGTACAATGGCTTAGATGGACCATATTTTAATTCATGGTGCTAGATGAACAATCAATGTTAATACATGGTCTATTTGACCCTTTTGCCTTAAATAATTTAAAGTTTTCAAAAGGAAAGTGTAATTATTTTGTTTTAAATTTTTAAAATAATTTTAAGTCAATTAGTAATATCCTTTTCATTTTTCAACTTGCCTAATTTTCGTTTCCTTTTTCATCAGAATTTTTTAATATTTTCAATCATGTAGTCAAATCAGTTAATATGGAAAATATGCTTCTTTCTACCAAAATTGATAGTTAGTTTCCTTGCTAGTAAACACATTGAAATAGGCAACTAGCCCATGGAGGTGTGTATAAGATATCGTAAGTCTTTTCACACTTTTTTTTTTTTTTTTTTTTGAAAAAAAGTCATTTCACACCTAATTATATGTCTTACTACTTCTAGGGTAAACTAGTTTTATACGCGCATTGCGCGAATGGGTTAATGTCCAATGTTTATATTTAAATAAATATTTGAAAGTATATCAATGCAAGATTATATAGGAGAATTTTATACATGGGTAATTGTCTAATTGAATGTCGAATTATTATTTTTTAAATATCTAACTCAAAGTATATGAATCCAAAATAAAATAGAAAATTCATTATAATTATTACTAAAATAAATGTTTGCAACCTTGTAAAATTCATAGTCTAAATATTTGGTCTAAAAATGTTAGTCTAAATAAATACTACTTTTCATTTTAATTTTTCTAAGTGTTCTTAATTCTCTTTTGAGTAACATTGTCATTGTCTTCATCTTTACTATTTGTTCTCTTCCTTTTTGTTGGTAGTGTGTTATTTGCAATTTGGTTATTGTTGGTAGCATAGATGACAACGTCATGCAATGAGATTATGATATAGGAGCTAATGGACTTTCCTTTAGGTGTTCTGCTTGGGGTTCATTTGGTTCAACCATTATTGTTGAATGAGTTATTGTGGATAAAGAAATCCTTAGTTTAAGAAAAAAGGTTAAATAAATTAATAAAAATTTGAAAATTTAAAACATTATATATTCCAAAGATATTAAAAGGTAGTTTCTCGTTTCAATTTGCTGGGTAATGGGTTATTTGAGTACTTTCATTGTCAACAAATCCCCCAAGTAGTTAATATGATTGGTTTCGAACTATTCTTTTTTATTTTTTTTCATGGTATTAAAGAAATACATATGTATCATTTTTTGGTGTAACTACTAATTTATTTAATTCAATAAGAGTAAAATAGAGCGATTCCGCTTCAATTTGTTGGGTTATTTGAGTACTCTCTTTGTCAACCAATCCCCAAGTAGTTAATATAATTAGCTTCAAATTATTTTAATTTTTTTTTTGTCATAGTATTAATAAAATACTTGGTAAATAAATATATAACATTATTTTGTACTATAACTTTGATATTTAATTACAAGATATTGTAAAAATATGATAATGGACAATGTAATGAATATCAGTTGATAAATTTGAATGTAAAGAATCTTTGCATGAGAGAAAATAAAGACAATATTGATCGTTGTCAAAAATAAGATATAGTGCGGGTTTGTTTTGTCGTTCCGCTAGGGATTGGCGTTATGGCACGTACTTGTGCAGTTATTTATTTTTGGAGCTTTTTAACCCACCAATCAGAATCCAAGCACAAACATAAACATAAATTTGCTAACAAACTAAAAACATAAGAAATAAAGATGAGATTTAAACTAGGAATTATTACTATCAAGATGCTACATATACTCATATATTTGGGAGAACAATAATCATGAATCAAGAGGGCCATAAAGCCCCCCAATTCGTCCCCTACTTCCGTAGTGAGATATTTGGGTTATACAAGGGATGGCTTGAGTTTTTACCCAACTCCCGTTGTAGCAATAACTCTCCAATTACTTGCCAATAAAAATAGCTAGTAATTATTAACAAGATGCAAACAAACCTCTTGTACAAGCTTATGATTCAAGATTATAAATCTTCCCCTTATGAAATTGTTAAAAAGGTAGCATTCAAGATAAATAATAAATTACTACTCAAACCTAAACTAAACTAAATAAGCATAAAGGAAAATAAATTAAGAGAAAAAGAAGAAGAGATGACATAAAGCATAAGGAAAATAAACTTGCATAATTTAAATGGAGAAGAAAATAAAGTAAAGTAAACATTGCATATATGAAGGAGAAAATACAAAACAAAACAAAGAAGAGAAAGGAAATAAAAGAAAACAAGTGTTTGTTCTAAGTTCTACATCTTGCCAAGCTTGGGTTGATTTGGGAGAAGAGAAGGCCTTTTATAGGCATCAAGTTGAGCAAAAACAAATGGTCCAAAAATTGCCCTGCTAGGGGAGCACACGCTGCTGGATGGGCAGTAATATTAATACAGAGTGCATGCATGCCATTTCTTTTTCCTCTTTTCTATTGCTTTGCTTTTGTCCTTCAATGAATTCTCCACAATCTTTTTCCACTTTTTGCTCTTGAAATTGTCTTCTCTTTCATTTGTCTTTTTCTTGGCTCCACCTACTTCCATCATCTTTGAATTCCACCAACACTACAAATTAGATAATTTAGAGATTAACATGCAAATTAGGATTAGGCAAATCATTTAATTAATTAATTACAATATAACTTAATTTCTTTACTCTATTTCAAATAAAATATATTTAGCAATTATTAACCAAAGTAAAGAAAATCAAAGTTATATTGATCACAAATTATATCATCTAGTGGAAAATATGCCTCAATATGATAATTAAATATAATCAAATATGCACTCATCACTCCCCCACACTTAATCTTTTGCTTGTCCTCAAGCAAAGGTAAGGAATAAATTACAAATCATAGCATTGTAGAATTGTTCATACTCCCTCCTTGCAGGCACAACCTATCATACCACAAATCCAATTTGATTCAACTTGTTTCAAGAATCATCTTAGCATGGTACACAAGTTCCATTCTCAAGCCAATAACCAAGCACCATTATCATTTAAGTGTGTGAAAATCAAGTGTGCACATACTAAGTTGAGTTTATGCAAAGGTTGGCATTGAATAAAGTTCCATAAGCTTGCCATTCATACTCCCACTAGTTTATTCTAAGATTGCATGCTAAGATCAAGCAGGACTTTTATTAAGCTCATAATGGGGCTAAGGGTTAAGGTTTGACAAAGAAGGGTATGGAAATCAAAAAGAGAGAAATTGTCACATTTATTCACAATTTGAATTTAGAAGAGATAGACTTTTTAGGAGCATTTTACAAATGAGAACAATGCAACATTTATAATGGGGGTTAAATATAAAACAAAGAAATTTTATTCTTTCATCTTTTTTTTTGTTCTTATTCTTTTCCGTAACTTTCTTTGCCTTTTTTCATTTTTCCTTTTCTACTTTTTTCATTTTTTTTTCTTTTTCTCAAATTTTGACAAAACCCCATATTTGCATGATAAATGTTGCTTACAAAATCAAAACTCCATTTTAAATCTCTTCAACAAAAATGTTAAGAATAAATAGTAATTTCTCTCAAGGGTGAAGGAAAATATTTTTTTTTTTTGGTATGGTTACGGGTTAAATGACAAGGTTACAAGAAAAGTAAATACAACGGGGCTTAACAAAAATCAAAGGATTCAACGGGGGTAACGAGGATAACATAAACAATGGGTAGGTTTGAAGGCTCGGGGCTAACAAAAATGGCCTACATCATTTCTAAGCATGCAAATCTTTGAGTTTTACTTGGGGAGTAATTAGGCAAGTTCTAGCAAATCAATCAACACCGGTATTCACATAAACCTTCACTAGCAATGCATAACACACTAGATTAAGAATTTATCTAATTTATTAGTGGTTAACAAAGATATTGGCAAGGGAATGGATCAATTGCATGTTACACCTTGAAACATCCATCACAAGTTAAATTTTCAAAAGTTTCACCAAAACAATCCACTAACCATCAAGGAGGGAAATAATTACAATTTCAAGCTTAGATAAGTAAGTTATTCAACAATTAAGCTCATGAGTCATTCAAGCATAAATTATCACAAGGAGTAAGAAAAGATAGATGTAGAACCGAGCATAACTATCCAAGCCAAAAATAAAATGCATAAATGTAAATTGCAAGAAACTTAAAGATAGCATGGGATGCCTCCCATGAAGGGCTAAATTTAATGTCTTTAGCTAGACTCACACAAAAGAAAATAAAAGCTTGATCTCCTCCGGGTTTTTTAGCTTATTAGCAAAAATAATCACACAATACCACCAAATGAGCCAATCCCCGGCAACGGCGCCAATTTTTTGGTGTGTAGCAAATATGAGTGATGGTGAGTGTACGGGTGTGAAATGTCGTTCCGCTGAGGATTGGGGGTTATGGCACGCAATATGCAATCACAAAACTAGGCACTAGCACAAGGAAATCAACAAGAAGCTAAGCAAACAATAACAAGGTAGAACAAACACATATAAACAATAGATAAGTGCAAAATAAAGAAATAGGACTCAAGTTAGGGGAATTACCATCTAGATCGATGCTTTAACACTTAAGTTTGGGGGAAGAACATTTTACCTAGGTTCTAGAGGCTAGCACTAATAAATCCAAGTTTCCACAAGGATTAGAACAAAGATTGCCACATTTCCATGGTGTATCAACCTAAGTTCTTGAAGGACAAAAGCTATTTAAGCACCAAATCTACCCCTATTTCCATAGAAGAGAAAATGAGTTTGAGATTGGGTTGGCTCAAGTCTCCCATCCAATTCCCATTGTGATGGAAGACTTTCCAAAGACAAACAACAATCATTGCGCAACTAATCATTGAAAGATAAAATCAAAATCAAACTCAAACTCAAGAACCCTAGGTTGGGGTTCTTCCCTTTTTTCACAATAATCACATACTAAGCATCCAAATAGATAATACACCCCTAACTCAAGCGCATAAACTAACTACTCATGATTAAATAGCATAAAGAACACAAAAACACAAGTAATAAACATAAATCTTGCAAGAGAAAAGAGATAAAGGAAAGAAAACTTCTCTATTAAAATGGGAGGAAGAATCTTGAAATCCAACTTCAAATCCAAGATTACAAGCTCCAAAAGTGTTAAAATACATAAATCTAAGCCTAATCTAACCTAAAAATATGAAAGGGAGTGAATGGGAGTGTTTAGGGTTCAACCATGGGTCAAAACCGTGTTCAAAATGCTCAAAACGAGCTTAAATAATGAGCAGAACAGGTCCCAAACGGCCTGGTAAACGGCCGTTTGTGTGGCCATATGACTCCTCTTCAGAAAATGCATTTTTGCACTGTAATTCGGCCTAAATCAAATAGCCATGCATATGGCCGTATGTGAGGCCGTATGCCAACTCTCCAGAAACTGTATTTTCGAACTCTGCGCAGCTGCTTTGACTTCTAGGCTATTTTTCACCATCTTCCGTTCAGAATTACGAAATTTGTATTTCTGGAAAAGTTGTAGATCTTGAAGTCTTCTTTCCAATGGTTCAAGGATCACTTAATTTGGACATTCCTAGGCTGAGATATGATCCAATAAACGAACAGTGGTCGAAATGAGCGAAAATTGCAATGGCTTGACCTTTTGCTCTTCTTTTGTTTTAGCTTGTCTAAATGACAAAGACCATTGAAAACACCAATCTTAAAGGGGTGTATTCAATCACGACTTTCATGAACTTTTAAATACTTTTAAAGTGATGGATTTTAATTGACTTTTGTAGAGTTTTTGTAAACTTTCCTAGAATCTTTTAAACTTTTATAAACTTTGTAAGAGTTAATAAATATCTATACAACAAACATTTATAGAGTTTTAAAAACTTTTTCATATTAAAAAGTTTACAAAAGTCATTAAAACTCTAAATTGAATACACCCTCACAAACATTCCATAACTTCTATTAATATATTATCTATAAATTAACTTTATTCTTACCTTTACTCTTTTCTTGATGAGTATCTCTCATTTATAATTACTATAAAATAAATAAAGAATCTCTTAAAAAATTCAATATATATATATATATATATATATATATATATATATAAAATTAATAAACATACAATTATATAAAATTATAAACATATTAATTAAATAAAATTTAAAATTATAAATTAAAAAATTTGCTGCAACTTGCTGCTGGTTGCAGCAAAAATATTTGTTGCACAGCAGCAATCTATTGCTGCGAACAGCAGCTTTGCTGTTCGCAGCAGATTCTTGCTGCGGCAATTCTTTTGTTGTGATGGCAATAAAAAATTTGTTTGAACATAAAAAAAAATTACGAAAGATTTGAAACGTACCGTAAAATTGATGGAAAATTTGCCCAGTTTAGATAGAGGAAAAAAAGTTTGCAGAGAATATTGAAAAGTTTGGGGTTGGAGGGTTGGATTTCATCTATTTATATTAATGAAGAGAAAGTCGATAGAAATCCTATTCTGACAGAGTTTGTGAAAGTCAGTAACTTTTTGAATACCAGTAGACTTTTAATAACTCTATAAAAGTCTGAATCGAATACCTGTATACTTTTAAAGAGTTTTGAAAAGTTTTAATTGAATACAGGTAGACTTTTAAAGAGTTTATAAAAGTCTTAATTGAATACCACCAAACTTTTAAAGTTAATAAAAGTATTTAAAAGTTCATAAAAGTCGTGATTGAATACACCCCCTTTAGATTTCCTTAGGAGTATTGCATCCATCTACATAGCTTCATATTTGGCCTCCATTTGACTCCAATGCCCACAAAAATGCATGAAAATACTCATCTTTGCTTCTAATGCTTTCCAACTCATACTTCTTGCAAAATAACACAAATAAGCACTAATTCTCATGAAATTTGGAATGATCTATAAACAAAATAACTTAGTGAAAGGGGGAAAATATAGACAAATAAGCACTTATCAAATATAACTAATGAAATTATTTCTCTTATTTAATTTAATTTTTTGATAATGAATAATTTTTTCAAATAAAGGTATTGTAGACACATAATTCTAAATTAAAGAAATACATATGTATCATTTTTTGTTGTAGCTACTAATTTATTTAATTTAATAAGAGTAAATAGAGTGAGAAACTTAATTATGTCAAATTTGATTGAGATGAGGTTCGAACCAAAGACCTTTCTTATAGAAATTAATGGGTAAGTTAAAAGTTAACGGAATATTAACGGAGAAGAGAATATTTAATGGAAAGCTTAACGGATAATCATAAAAGTAAGGTTAAATTAGGTAATCTCTATTAATAATATTAATCTAATTTATCTTAACCATCTATTTGATTAAACAATTCATCTGAACTATCCATTTGATTAAATAATTTGACCGCCATTTTTTCTACCCATTTTAGGCCTAACTCTCTTTGGCTCTTATTCCGCCATTTTTTCTACCCATTTTAGGCCTAACTCTTTTTGGCTCTTATTAGTATACTAGATATATCTTGATGAGGAAACATGTGGTCTAACGAAAAAAAAATGCATTGAAATTAAATTTCTTGTTCAATATTTTTTTTCCCTTTTTTCAACAACAAAAATTATGTTCTTCTAAAACATGCCATCAAGTTATTGTATTAATTATTTGAAAAAATATCAACTAAGCCCTTAAATTTTACCTAAAAAGTCAATTAAGTCTCTATCTAAACTTTTAAAAAGTGCAATTACACATTTTAACATGTTATATTGAGGCAATGGAGTTCAAGAATTGATAAATAACTTGCTATTACGGGTCATTTTGACCGTCTACTAGAGGAGGCGATCAGTTGGTTGCTGACAGGATAATTGGGCATGCAGCACCCGATCCGAATCATCAGCATTGACCCGAAGGCAACAAACAGTCACCCGTTAACGACACATTGATGGGATGATAATTACTCCAACGCTCTCCATTATTATGACCCAGCACTCAATGTATGCTCACCATTACTAGCACTCCGTTACACTCACCAGAGGAAGAGCCGTTGCAACCATAGTATAAGTAGCAGACTTGTGGTAGAGGATGGGGGACACTTTGTTTATGATACACAACACTACTATACTGTACTCAAATCACTCATTCTCACTAAATACACAGATCTACATTGTGGTACTGGAACAATTGTTACTCACTCATCTACTGTACTTACCCATTACACTCAAATAATACCATATTCCACTTCTATCAAATATGCCCGGTAACAATACTTAGTTGCCTTCTCCGGCGAAAGGCGACCACCAATACTACTACTACTACTACTTATTCTTATTATTCTTATTATTATTATTTTATAACAAATAATATGTTTATTTTCTTGAAAATGCATCAAACAAAAAAATATAAAATTTGAACTTTTAACAAAATAAAGAAAGATGATTTTCTAACCTTCAACTATACATTAAAAAATTAAATTATATTCTAAAAAATAGTCATTCAACTATACATTAAAAAATTAAATTATATTCTAAAAAATAGTCATTTTTAATATAATAATTATTTTCTGAAAAATATTTTTCAAGTTCTTAAATGGATCTTTAAATTAAAATATAATATTAAGCATTAAAAAATTATTTATGAGGAAAATTGTATTATTTATATAAAAAAGTGTAATACATAAAATCCAACCTATGAGATTTTGTTATAAATTTCAGGGGCATAAAGGAAAATATTCACTTTCCAAGTCCACCCCTTCTACGCTTTCACTTTCAAAAGAAAACCATGAAGTCGAAAGTTTGAAGTAACGCTAACTCTCTAACCCTACTACGCTCCAAGCTCCGGCAAAGTCGAGAAAGAAGATCAAGAAGAAGTGATTCAACTCCAAAGGTATTATATTTTCTTAAAGATTCTTAAAGATTATGTTTTTAATTTTAAATTCGTTCAGAAAAAAAAAAATGCCTTGATGGTTTAATTTCTAACTTTTTCTTTATAATTTTAATTTTGCAGGCGATTTGTTGCAGAAAGATTTGGATTGTCGAGCTCCTCAAGATGGTATATTTTGTTTTTCTTACTGTCTGTAGGGTTAGGTTTTTGACAATTTGTTTCATTATTTATTGGAAATTTATATTTTCAAAAAGGTCGTGCTACTTATTACAAGTTTTATTATGTTTTTCTCAGCTTCCACTTTCTCTCCTCAAAACTGCCCAGGGTCATCCCATGGTAAGTCGCACTGTTTCTTCTGTGTGATTCCTGAAAATAAATAAATAAAATAAAACCCACTCTTTGATGTATTTGTTTCATGAATGTACTTTGTTTTTCAGTTTTTGTTCCTTCTGAGTACATGTTTTTTGTCTAGTTCTGAATGACTAAATTGTCAGATAACAGGATGAAATTGATCAAGATGTTTCTTGTAAACACCAAATTTGTTAGAATGACTCAAATGCTCTACAGTCTACATGTTTCTATAATTTTAGTTTGGCTACTTAAGTAGCTGATGTGGTAACCGAATAAGAATGAAATTTGGAATGAGAATAATTCAAGTTTTCCTTTCTAATATGCTCAATGTGGTATTGCTTCCTCAAGGGTCCCACTTTCTGACATTTTGTGGTAGTCATAATTTAGTACTAACTGTTTGGCTTAGCAAGAAATTGCAGCTTCTTGTAAAAGAAGTGCATTGTTTGAAACATTTGTTTATTGTTGAAGCTGGTGGAACTGAAAAATGGGGAAACTTATAATGGACATTTGGTGAACTGTGATACATGGATGAATATCCATCTCCGTGAAGTCATCTGCACATCAAAGGTACTACACCATGTGTTCTGCATTGATCCCTTTGGATGTCAGAGATTATCTTTTGAATTATATGTTCTAAGGCTCTGTAAGGTATATTATGAATTATTGTTGTATTGTGCAGGATGGAGATAGATTTTGGAGAATGCCAGAATGTTACATTCGCGGCAATACAATTAAGTATCTTCGTGTCCCAGATGAGGTTTGTGTCCCTACTCAATTTATGCAACAAAGTGCTCATCCTAACAGTAACTATCAGATCATAGGTGGTCAGAGCCATTAATTTGGGGAATACTATATTTATTTACATAACTTCATGCACAGATGCTTTGGTTTGTGTTGATTCATCTAGCCTATAGTATTAAGCATAGTGGAAAACTGATTTAGCAGGATTATTGGTAGTGGGGATCTTATATTCAGCTTTTTTCCATTTGAGGTGTCCCAAGTGAATGTTTAGGCTCTCCATTGAGTTCAGTTTAGAAGTAAGACAAAAGCCAGTTGCTTGAGTAGGAGATTGAGAAAGTGTGGACTCCCTGCTTCTGATATTTGGGTGCAGTTTATGAACCAAACTATATCATTGTACTATTGTTCCATAACTTCAATTTAGGCTCTCCTTCTTTCTTTCTATATATATATATATATATATATATATATATATATATATATATATATATATATATATATATATATATATATATATAATTTGCATGTGAAAATCTAGAATGAATTTTATTGCTACTTGCATCCTCATCTCTTGGGTTTTATTTTATATATATTTTTTAATTACTTGGGTAGAAGGAACTGTACCTCTTAGGTTTTTTCAAGGTTTACAGTAGTCTGCTTCCAGTTGAAATGTGTTGGAGTTAAGATGATTGACTTTGCGACTTTGGTCTCTAAAGTCTGGAATTCACCTTTGCCTTGCCGAAGTCACATATTTGATATGCAGATTGAGTTGATACTTGATAGTGGCTGATATCCTACCACATTATTAATCCACTAGACCACTATAAATGGGTTCAAAAAATTGAATTGAAGCAGTAGCGGGTTCTTTTTTTCTGCTTATTTCATTAGAAAAACTGTCTAGAGTGATACTATTTAGGCAAATTAGATGTTGATGTGCTCCTTGAGGTATTTCTGTTTTAAATGATACCTTAGATAGAACTGCCGAAGTATATCTCTTTGAAGATAACACAAAGACATAGTTGGTTGATTGCTGACCATACCTTTCATTATGCAATCCAATCAATTTTGAATTTTTGATTCCTTGCAACTTAAAAGGATAAGCATGGTCTTAAACTTAGTTGTCATTTCAAGTTCCTATGAACAAATATTTTTGTTTTTAAAAAAATAATTTTCCCTCTAGATTCTTATCACTTTGCCTTTATTGGGAATATCAAGTATTTTTGGAAGTCAGCAATCTGTAAATATTTTTTGAATTGCATTTCTACAATACTTACTGATGGATAGTGCTATTTTTTTTTTTTTTTTTTTTTTAAGGTGATTGATAAAGTTCAGGAAGAAACAAAAAGCCGAACAGGTATATACACAACTTTAATTCCCAACTGTTGAATTATTGCAATATGTTTATCTGAATCTGCTACTAAAGTTGTATTCTCTTTAACCAGTGTTATTTAATTTCCATTCACATTCAAATACTACCGTATTTAACAGAATATATGGACCAAGTGACAAATCATTTTTCCAAAAAAAGTAGGATATTTTGTGTTGAATATGTTTTCAGACATAAACATGTGTTTTGGCTTGGGTATTAAGTATAGAGAGTGGATGTATGATTGGATAAGCTTTCAACGGGAAATTCTAATCAATTTTTTATTTTTATTTTGTTGAATATTTGCTAGCAAAATAATAAACATAATGCCAGATTAATGTACTTGGAATACAATAGCCCATCTTAATTTTTTACGATAAACTTTTCATTCTCTAAATGTGCTTGAGGCTTGAACATCCATCTTGTCACTCTTTTCATTTATAATATATTCTTATATGGTTTCACAGATAGGAAACCACCTGGAGTAGGACGTGGAAGGGGAAGAGGTAGGGATGACGGTGCTGCTGGAAGACCGGCAAAAGGAATTGGGCGTGGGGTGGATGATGGAGGTGCCAAGGGCCGTGGAAAAGGATTTTCTAGTGGCAAGGCTAGTGGAAAAGGTATAAATCCATGCCAATCTATCCTAGGTTAATTTTTGAGGCCATCCTAATCTGTAAATATTTTAAGTTCTTTTAATGTTAATGGCTTCTGCAAAGGCTCATTCCCCCTCCCATTTGCCGGGGAAAAAAAAATCAAAATTTCATATCTTATGCTTAGGCGGCCCAATTCAAGATATTTCTTCTAAAATGTGTTATTAGGAGATGTGTCTGTGAGTCTATTTATTTCAGAATTGTATTCATTGCCCTTGATTTGATTTTGGTGACAGGTGGGGGTCGTGGGCGTGGCTAATAAATTCAGAGGCGAAGTATCAAAAAAGTGAGAACAGAATTGCATTTTTAGGCACAGTGGCTGCCTTAAAATTAGAGCGGAGAAACTTGAAACCTGCTGCCTGGTGAGGTAAGGGGTTTGTAAAAGAAATGGTGGATAACCATTGACTTATCATATACTTAGTATTTTTTTTAGGTGTTTGTTTTTTCATTGTTCAATAGTAATTGGTAGGAATATATGTAGCCTTTTATGAGTTTATGACTTATGAAAATTGCTGCAAAGATATCTTCATGTGAAATATCAAATTATGACATACTATAAACAATATTGCTGACCCTAGATTAGTAGGTACTAGGTTGTGTGAAAATTTTCATTAGCTTTAGTTACAATGTAGCATGATAACCACTTCAATTAGGCAAAAAGCTATGGTGCATTATGATAGAATGGCCACATTGATCAAATTGAGTGGGATAAGTCTTAGAATTTGGTACGTCTCCTTTCTCTCATTACAAATAGGAAGTCAGGAGCAAACCCATTAGAGAATAAGGTGAAGTTTGGTTCGTATAATATTAATGAACGCGGGTTGGTTGAGTTCAGCCACTGCTCGATTCGAGACGTGAAGTTGTGGTTTACCATGGAGGATGTGGTTAAATGGTTAGTATCCATTTACTTATCACCAATTGATTTTAAGTAAGATATGATAATCAGATAGCCAAAGAACTCTGTGGTTAAGCGTGTCAGGATGTATGTATATATATATATATATATATATATATATATATATATATATATATAGAATTATAATCATATGAGACAAGCTACTTAGGTGAGAAATGCGAACTAGTACGTGAGTGCACACAGTTTACTACGCGGATGCACACAGCCCGAAGTGTGTGCACTTAGCCTACATGAGTGCACACACTTTAGGGTGTGTGCATTCGTGAAGTAAACTATGTGCACTCACGTTGTCGCACTGTCTCACCTAAGTAGCTTGTCTCATATGAAGTCAACCCTATATATATATATATATATATATATATATATATATATATATATATATATATATATATATATAGTCATAATCCGGTGTGGCCGCGCTTTAACGCGCGGTTAGTGAGGCCGCACTACTTTGTATGCAAATATACGCCACTCAATGTTAGAAAATGCACAAAACAAATATGCACCATTAGGTACGTATCACCAAAAAACACACCACTAGGTATGCAAATATACACCACACAGTGTTAGAAAATGCATCATTAGGGGCATGGGAGTTATGGTACATTATTTTGGGTGTGGGTGTGTGGTGTGTTTTTGTGTATTTTCATTGTGGTGTATTTTCTAACATTGAGTGGTGTATATTCTAACATTGAGTGGTGTATATTCGTATACATTGGTGTATTCCGCACTGACCGCACGAGACGGCGCGACCACATTTGAATGGAAATATATATATATATATATATATATATATATATACACTTAGTCATATTAGGATTATTACTTTTTACAAGTACTAATTAATATGTTTATTGTAATTTTATATTAATATTAATATAATTATATATATATATATATATAATTAATTTAAATTTTATTTATTACATAAATTAAGTATAGTTTTAATTAAACTATACATTTTATAAACTTCATAACATAATAATATTATAATTACAAAGTAAAAATAAAAATATTACTACCTCCGTTCCAAAATGGTTGTCTGGTCCTTTTAACGAGGCTTGACTGAAGTAATTTTTAATTTAATTTTTCACATTATTAAGTTTAGCATTAATATATAAAATTTATATATTTAGAAACTACATTAAAAGTACTATTAAACACAAAAAATTAAATTTAAAAATAATAAAAAATTACTAAAGAAAATAAGCAAAGAAGGAAGAGTTGGTTTGATCAATGGATAGTAAATAGGACAGGTATAATGGGACAGAGGGAGTACATATAAATTATAATATTAATGTTAAATAAATTATAATTATATTTCAAACTCTTTCAAACAAAAAAATAATTATATTTCAAACTAGCACATTTTGACATTTACACTAATAATTACAAACTCATTATTCAATTAATCTAAAATTTCATTTCTAAATTTCAATTAAAAATAGTTTTTTTTTTTGACAAAAATTAAAAATAGTTAATATAATTACACTATAATATAATATTTATAGTAAGTTTTTAATCTTTCATTATTTATTATCATAAAAATGATTTATTTTGGAGTTATTTTCACTTTTGGTCCCACGATTTTTGGACTATTTCCACATTTGGTCTCATGAGTCATGAGTATGGGACCATTTTCACATTTGGTCACTTACTATTAAAATTTTTAGATTTGGTCTCACGACTTTTAAATCCCTACCACATTTGGTCCGTTTGATAAAAATTTCGGTTACAGGGTAATTATTTTCTGGCAAATGAATTAAATCAAGGACAAATTTTTTACTTTATTTTTTTAGTTAAAAAAAAAACTGCAAACCCTTCTTTGTCCCGCCGCTGGATCTGATTTTCCAAATTATTTTCTAGCGAGTATAGGTCTTGTAGACAGAGAAAATTTGAACTCGAAATGGGTTAATGAAATTATTATTGGGCCTAATTGTGAGATGGATTATTGGATCAATTTAATTAATTGGACATTGAATTAATTTAATTAGCCCAATTAAATTTAATGTTGAATTAATAAATTAATTAATTAATTGGTCCAAACCCAATTCATATTTGAATTTAATTATAATTATAATTTAAATATAATTTTATTATATTTGAATTTAATAATTATAATTTAATTCAAATTTGACTTAGATGAAAGGATCTTGAACCTAGACTTAATGTTGGCAATTTCATTTCCTAATAAATAATTAGGGAGTTTGTTGATGGATGGTGGTTACATATTCCACTATAAATAGAGCCCTTCATTTGACATTTAAAAACATACCTTGAAGATTAGAGAACAATTTGAAGATTGAGAGCTCTTGAAGGCATTTGAAGCAGTTACAGACTTGAAGTATTCGAAGACTTGAAGCATTTGAAGATTTTGAAGCCGTTGAAGATACTTTGAAGCTCTGCAGGGTTGATTATTTTGAAGCTGGACGGTTCCTGTTGAAGATCATGCCACACCACTTGAATCTCGGAAGCTACATTAATTGAATCCCCGTGACTACGCTACTTGAATCCCGGAGGCACTTCAGTAGGCACAGAGATTTTGTACATGCACAGTTTAAATTACATACACTGTAACCCGATTTTGTGAATATATACAATTTAGCGTTTTTGTTTTTACAGATTTTGGCATGCCCAGTAGGACAACTCTGCCTCTCATCTCTTCACTATTGACTTTCAAGCTCTACAAAGAATCCAAATGGCATCAAGAAATCTTTTCTCCAAAAAGACTTACGCTCAAGCTACCGATTTTAAGACACCTTCTATGGCCAGTTCTGATGACAGTCGTGAGGTGCAAGGCCGAATGACTCGGAGTCGAGCAAGAAACCTAGGGTTAGAGTTGAACGAGACCAAAGCATCGCCCGCAACATCGTTCGAAAGCTTGGAGGCGGCTCCACTAGATCACGAAACGTTACATATGACTAGGGTTCATCTGTAACAACAGAAGTTGGTAGTAGCAAGAGTCCTATGAGCCCTACTCCCTCAAGTAGAACTACCAAGAGTCCTACTCCATTAAGCGGATCCCTTAGCAGCGGAAGCTCATCTCCTATATCTCAGCCATCGCCTATGTGGAAACCAACATCGGAATGGACTCGTGTCTACACAGTCATGCCCACTATGACAACGAACGCAATTTCAGTAGAGGAACAGCTAGCAAACATCACCAAAGCTCTCAAGGGAATTAGCGTGCTTCTTCACAGTCAAGAAAAGAGGCTCAACGATCTCAGTGAAAAGGTTGAAAGCGGGAGAAATGGCAAAATAAGTCGAGCTTCTGAGAAGTTGCCTCAAACCCAAGAAGAAGCCATTGCCTCAAAGTAAAGCGGCAGGCAAACTTTTTAAAGCGAAAAAGCGCACGAAAGCGACGAGCCCGGGCTTTGCTTTAAAGCAAAAGCGCCGGGCTTTGCTTTAAAGCAAAATCGCAAAGCGAAGCACCGCTTTTTCATGAAAAGCGCCGCTTTAAAATATATGTATATATATATATATATATATATATATATGTTATATAATCAAAAACTCCAAATAGTCAAATTGTAATGTAAAATAACATTAAATAAGAACAACTATAGTCATAATTCATAATAAAACAAACTTTAGTCATCAAAATAAGGTCACTTAAGCCATTTTGTCATCAAAATATAACATATTGTCATTCATTCATTCATTCAATCCCTCAAAGTCATTCAATCCTCCATATCAAAGTCATCTTCTTCATCACACAAATTCAAATTGTCAAATTTGATAATTCCATCATCCTCAAATCCTTCTTCATCTTCCTCATCATCTTCATCCACTAGTCTATACTCGGAAACCTTTTCCTTTCCCTTAGACCTTGATGAACTCCCAACCTTCTCTTTTCCTTTTGAAGCATGCCTAAGAGAATAAGGAGTTTCATTTGCACTCGAAAATTTGGCAATTTCACCCCAAGTCAATCCATCCCCATCTTCAAACACCAACTCATCATTAGCATCCTCCGGGACACCTGTCAACCATTCATTAGCAAAATCAATTTGATCTAAACTAATTGGATCAATGGTATCCCTCATTTCCCATCGTCGCCTCAATGCCCTATTATACTTGATGAATACCAAATCATTAAGGCGCATGTGTTCAAAGCGGCTCCTCCTTTTCGAATGCAACTGAAATATTTAAAATGAATTAGTGCTTAAATTTGTTATAATTGGTAATTAATAACTTAAAATAATAAATTGACTAACTTACATGCTCAAACACACTCCAATTCCGTTCACATCCCGATGCACTAGTCGTGAGACTAAGAATTTTAATCGCAAATTCTTTCAAATGGGGAGTTGAGCCCCCAAAAGAAGTCCACCAATCAATCGTAAAATTTGAAAATTATTCAAAGTTTGCATTTTGCTTTTTATTAGAAAGAAATTGTAAGCTAAATTGTCTAAGTAAGAACCTGGAGCTTTAGAACCGTGTTGCTTCTTGGCAACTGCCATGCCAAATAAGCCAGTTCCAACTTCCCACACAGTCACTTCCTCGGTAATTTTCTCATGTAGATCTTGATCTGGAACCAACCTCTCCAAACACTCATAAAAGCCAGCAACAACTTCTGCCGAGTTAACTGATGGAGAAACCGGTGGCTCACTCCTATACCGGAAGTAATCTGGATTCAAGTAGTAAGCAGCTGCATGCAATGGTTGGCGAAGCTGGGAACTCCACCTTCTGTCTATGATTTCAAATACCTTCTTGTACTTGCTTGAGTTGTTGTTGAAAGCCTTTTCAATTGCTTGCTTTGTGATCTCCATTGCAGGATAAATATAGCCCATTGATGGCTTAACATCTTCATCAACTAACCGAAGTGTACTAATCAATGGACCGCCTATTTTAAGTGCCTCTAGAATTGTATTCCAAAAGTTTGGCATTTGAACAATTCTAGAGCATACTTTTCCTGTCCTGCCTCTTCTTTGAAGTAAGAGCTAGTGAGGAATTCTTCTGAGTTGAACAATTTCCTCAAATTGTTCTTCTGCTCGTGAAGCCTCTTGAAGGTCAAGAATGTTGTAGCAAATCGAGTCTTAGCAAACTTAACCAAATCACGCTTCCCGGTGTACTTTCTCAACCAATTCAACAGCTTTGTCTTCGAATGGATGTGCACCGACAACTTCAAAGCGCGCTTGTACGCCATTGAAAAATGACGAATCTCAAAGATGTCTTTAAACATCAAATTGATGCAATGTGCAGCGCATGGCGTCCAATACAAATTCGGGTACACCTCCATTAAATCCTTGCCTAAATGATGTCACTAATTAATAGTTAAAAATTTAAACATTTAAAAATCTTAAAGTATTAATACAAAGGATAAAAGAACAAATTTTTTAAACATACCAGCTCTCACATTCTCTGAAGCATTGTCAGATATGACTTGCACAACTTTATTCTTCCCCACTTGATTGACAAAAGTTTCAAATAGCTCTAGCATTTTGTTAGCATCCACCATGTCCTTGCTAACATCTACCGACTCGAGAAAATAAGATCCAAGTGAACAATTAACTAGGATATTAATAAACGAACGACCTCTCCTATCTATCCACTTGTCCATCATCAAAGAACAACCATATGCATTGCACGTCTCCTCGTGTGCCTTGAACAACTCCTTAACATGCTCAACCTCCTTCTTAAGATATGGCACTCTAACTTCATGATAGGAAGGCGGCTTCATTCCCGACCCATGTTGTGCAACACACTCAATAAAGCTTTGCAAGCTTTTAGTGTATTGAACACAATTAAATGGTAGTCCGTCCTCATACATCCATCGTGAAAATTGCACCATAGCTCTCTCCCTCAACTCCTTCTTGCATGCCTCTAATGTTACGGTTTCACCGCCTTTTGACCTTTTCAATTTTTGGTGCTCCTTTGAATTAAAATACAAATCCATGGGACCTTTAATTGATTTGTTAGAAGATCCCATACTACCTCCCATTGCTTGATTTGCATTTTCTTCTGGGAAATCCATGTCTTCATCATCATAATTTTCATTGAAGTTAGGAGAAGCACCCGTTGAAGACACTTCATCCTTTCTTTGCTTCTTAGTTTGCATGAATTCCCTCATTGCATCTCTAACAACTTGGGGACATTTTGTGCATGTCGTAGCATGTCTACTTCCTCCCACAAGATGCAATTTATGCCGGTAAATACCACCCTTCGTTATTTTTTGACAATACTTACAACAAACATGCGTTGTGCCCTTATCCAAAACCGGCGTACCATGTTCCCATCCCGGATCTTGATGTCTTGGGTTAGACATTATTATAAATAATAATTTTCACCTACAAAATTACAAAGTATTCAAGACTTTTAAGTATTCAAGAATAAAGTACTCAAGTCCCAAATAATCAAGTTATTCAAGTGTAAATTGTAATTTAAGATTTTAATTTTTAATTACAATTTATTCAAGTGTAAATTGTAATTTAACTATTTAGGTTTTAAGATTTTAATTTTCAATTAAAATTTTTAAACTCAATTTAGTTGTAGACTAGCAGTGGGCAGTGTGGGCGTGGCACTGTGGCAGAAAGAGCAAAAAACTAAAAATACAAAATAATTGCAATCCAACATTCCAGCTCCAACAAGAGTTCTAACCATTCAAGACAACCAACAATCATCCTAATTCCTAATTATATTATTATAAATTTATAAATATATCAATAACCAGACTTCACTCTTCACCGAATGTCCGAATCACCGTAAAACAAGAAAAGAAAAAAAAATAAAGCATAGCAGCGGTGGTATACCAGCGAGGCAACAGCGAACCGCAGCGAGGAAGGAGGAGGTGGCGGTGGCGAGGCGGTCTGCGGTCCACAGCGAGGAAGGCGGAGACGGAGCTACGATGTTTGCGACTTTGGTTTTGCGTCTACTACTTGTGACCCGACCAGGTTATTAAGTTTAGTTGGTTTTTTTTAATAACTTATGACCGTTGACTGCTACATATGAAAAAACACGTTTTTTGGGTTTTATCGCTTCAGCGCTTTATCCAAAAAGCGCATGAAGGCGCACACTTTCTCATATTTGTGCGCCTTGCTGATTTGAGGCCCTCAGCCAGGGATTGCGTTGTTTTTGCGCTTTAAGCGCAAAAGCGCGCGCTTTTCACAAGTTCGATGGTAGGAATGGAAGAGACAATCTCTCGCCCACATCCTTCTGAAAGGAGTGTTCAAATTTCTGGGGGCATGATACATGTCGAGCAGTTGAATGGTTACATCATCGGAGCAATTAAGGGAAGGCTCGAGAGAGGACAACCTTCATACACTTACACCAAGCCTTACACCAAAGGGGGGCTTAGCATGTCAAGTATGCCTAGTTCATCCAAGGCACCTATAAAGTATGAAGTCAAAAAAGGAGGCAAACCATTCCCAAAGCAAGAGAAGAAGGAGACCATGAGCGTGAAAACAGGATCGGTGTGAGTTTTCACCAAAGTGACTGAGAAGCCTAGGCCCAGTTCATTCCATGGTCTGTCAAGGGGAACCGGAATCATTGAAAAGATGCAGCAGAAACAATATCCGTTCTTGGATTCTGACGTTTCGCCCATGTTTGATGAATTGTTAAAACTCAAGTTGATTGAATTGTTAGAGATGAAGCACCCCGAAGAAGCTTCTAGGGTGGATGACCCCAAATATTGCAAATATCATCGTCTCATCGGACACCCAATTAAAAAATGCTTTGTTTTTAAAGATAAGGTGATGAAGCTCGCTCGCGATGGGAAGATTGAACTTACTAATGCAACTGCAAGCTCTAACAAGATCTCATGTAGAATGTTTGCACCATTACTCATAGAAGAAGATGAGAAGGATGGGGGCAAGCAATGCAAACGCCCGCTTCCATTTATTGTGAAACGTACTGAGAGACAACACTCAAAGCCACCACAGGTTGATCCGGTCTACAAGAGGGATTGAGTATTTGTTACCCGTAGAAAGCAAATGAACGATGTTGGGCCTATTAGGCCATCGAAGAGAATGACGAAGCGATGGATTGAGAAAAAGTCAGTAAGACACCCCGTCTATGACTCGAAGAAGAAGGGGCGCCCCAACAAGCCATGAACACCAATTACCCTAGCTCAATACATGCCAAAGGCACTTCATCTACATGGGACAAGTATTCCTGGAACTGGCTTGAATACTAAAGATAAACAGGTTGAAGCGGGAAAATGTTCTTGCACCACCGAGATAATTTTCAAAGATGAAGATCTATTGCTAAGTGGAACACCTCACAATCGCCCATTGTTCGTTGAAGGTTTTGCTCGTGAACAAAAGATCAAAAGAATTTTGATTGATCAAGGATCAACGGTGAGCATTATATCACTCCGAGCTATGAAAGAACTTGGCATCTCTACTGATGAGCTCTCTCAAAGCCGCGTGATGATTCAAAGATTTAATCAAGGCAGGCAGAGGGCCCTAGGTATCATCAGACTTGATCTCAAGATCAGAACATTGAACACAAGTACCGTGTCATGTGATAGATGCAAGGACATCTTACAACCTATTGTTGGCTCGACCTTGGATACATGAGAACGACGTAGTCCCCTCGTCATGGCACCAATGTTTAATGTTTGAAAAGGGTGGTGTGATAGAGAAGGTCGTCGCTGATGAAAGTCCATTCACACAGAGTCATACTTTGCAAATGCAAAGTTTTACTAGAAGAAACAAGTTATTGAAGATGACACTGTAAGCTTATAACCAAATTAGACTAACCTCCCGCCATAGTTGTCTTTAGGATTGCCTTTGGATGATGCTGTTGTATGTGTTGATAGTGATAGTATTCCTGCAGTGTTTAGTAGAATGACTCCCACTGGTCTCATGCTCAATATAGATGGTGTGTAAAACAGTAACCTGAGCAGTGGGGGACCTATAGCTTATATACCTATAGAACCATCAATATGGGTCATGTAACGGTTTCCGTTACATGGCTCCACATAATGGCTATTGAAAGCCATTACTTGCACCACTTTAACATTCTTTAATATTGATAATGTTACATTCTCCCACTTGGTGCAAGTACAAATTCAAAAAAAAACAAAGAAACATGAACTATAGAGATACGTCCTCTTAATGTGAGTAGCATCTACTATAATCACAATGTAACTTGTTCTCTAAGCATTTTTGTGGTAATCAAAACTTAATGGATAAACCTTATGTTTATTCTAGGTCTAAAATATATTTTCTCAACAGAATGTGTGCACAATACAATAACGAGAAAACATCTGAATGCTTTAAGAATTTCATATAACAATAACTGTATGTATACAAATTTTACAAAGTGGGCGCAAGTCCCATTTTCTCAACAAAATCCCTAAACTTGAATGGTGGCATGCCTTTAGTCAGGGGATCAACAATCATCAACTCAGTGCTTATGTGCTCAATGACCACTTTCTTATCTTTAACACGCTCCCTGATGGCTAAGTACTTGGTGTCGATATGCTTGCTTCGACTCCCACTTTTATTGTTCTTAGCCAGGAAGACCGCAGTTGAGTTGTCACAATAAACCTTTAACGGCTTAGAAATAGAATCCATAATTCTAAGCCCTGAAATGAAATTCTTAAGCGATACACCTTGAGATGTAGCCTCAAAACAAGAAACGAACTCGGCTTCCATGGTTGAAGTGGTGACAAGAGTTTGTTTAACACTTCTCCATGAAATAGCTCCACCGACCATAAGGAAAATGTTTCCCGAAGTTGATTTCCGAGAATCAACGCAACCGGCAAAGTCCGCGTCAGAGTACCCAACAATGTCCAAAGTGTTCATCTTCATGAACACAAGCTTATAATCCTTGGTACCTTTGAGATACCTCAAAACCTTCTTTGCAGCTCTCCAGTGGTCTAAACCCGGATCACTTTGATATCGTCCCAGCATTCCAACAGCAAAGGCGATGTCCGGCCTAGTACAGACTTGAACATACCCAACACAGCCGACAACCGAAGCATAGGGAATATTCTTCATGGATTCTCTTTCAAAATCATTCTTTGGACACTGGTCCAAACTGAATTTATCACCTCTCACAATAGGAGCTGGACTCGGTGAACAATCCTTCATCCAAAATCTTTCTAAGACTTTGTTGATATAGGTTTCCTGCGATAGTCTCAGAATGCCCCGGGATCTATCCCTATGGATCTTTATGCCAATGACGTAAGATGCCTCACCCATATCTTTCATATCAAAGTTATTAGAAAGGAATTGTTTAACCTCGTGTAGCATTCCCTTATCATTTGATGCAAGCAAAATATCATCCACATATAAAACAAGAAAACAAATTTTACTCCCAGTCTTTTGGTATATGCAATGATCTAGGATACTTTCAACAAAACCATATGATGAAATGACTCCGTCAAACTTGATATACCATTGGCGGGATGCTTGTTTTAAACCATAAATGGACTTTTTGAGCTTGCAAACCAAATGATTGCCTTCACTAGAAGAGAATCCTTCAGGTTGTTTCATATAAACCACCTCTTCTAGATCACCATTAAGGAATGGCGTTTTCACATCCATTTGTTGCAATTCAAGGTCACAGGTTCGAATTGATGGCGAGGCGAAAGTCGATTCCAGTCCTATATGGGATGTGGGCATAGGTCGGGCAAAGTCCAGTCCCGACGCAACTGGGCTTGGTGATCAAAGGTTGCGGCAGGTGCTGGGAAGGAAATTGCTACGCATCAGGCGGGTTGTTTGAGTTCAGCCCCTGCTCGATTCGAGACGTGGCGTTGTGACTTACCATGGAGGAATGTGGTTAAATGACTAATGTCCACTCACTTATCACTAATTGGTTTTAAGTAGAATATATCTAACCAGATAGCCAAAGAACGCTATGGTTAAGCGTGCTTGACTTACAGTAGTCACAAGATGAGTTGTCCACTGGGAAGTAAGCATAGTGCAGTAATGTGATCCATCAACAAGTAATAATAATAATAATAAAATAATAACAACAACAACAACAACAAAATAGGGTGAGCAACATACTCAAATACCTTAAAATGTGGCATATATCTAGTATCAGTAATAATTTGTAGCAGTGTTGCAAATCGGCGCCTAGGCAGCCTAGCCCGCCTAGCCCGCCTGGCCGGCCGGTTTTTTTTTTTTTTTTTTTTTTTTTTTTTTTTTTTTTAATTGAAAAAATTATAAATCTAAAACATTTAAACTATTAATGTTATAATGTATTCACTAATACTCTAGTAGTCTAATAATAAGTAATAACTTAATAAAATAATAAGTAATAACTAAATTAAACTAATAAGTAATGCACTAATAATTAATAAATAATAACTAATAACTTAATAAGAATTAAATATTTAACTATTAAAGTGTAAAGACTTACAATATTAAACACTTTACAATTATTAACACATAAAATATTTTTTTTAAATTAAAAAAAAAAAAAAAAAAAAAAAAGCTAGGCGCCGATTAATCGGCGCCTAGCGATTTTTGCAACCTTGATTTGTAGTGGAATTTCCTTGAACTTGGGATTCAAGTATATCTCTTCAAAAGAAATCCATAACATTCAAACCTTCTTTAAAAATTCTATTCACTGTTTCATTAGAAGGTTGAAAACGCTCATGAGTATCCCTATTAGGAGTGTTGGGTGTTGGCTGGATTGGCCGAGTTTAGCCCTTGCTCGATTGGAGACGTGATGTTGTGGCTTACCTTGGACATGTGGTTAAGTGGTTAATGTCCACCTACTAACCACCAATTGATTTTAAGTATGATATGACAACCAGATAGCCAATGAATTCAGTGGTGGGAAGTAAGCATAGTGCAACACCGAAATCCATCAAGGAGTACCCCTACTAAGTACATATAAAAAAAATTCACTTTCTTAGATATCAACATCCTACAAAGAACACATAATTGATAAAATATATATTTTTTGCTCATTCTAAATGTGTTAAAATATTGTTTTTCATGATCATTTAATAATTCATCCATCCATTTTTCTCCTGTTAAATAAGAAGTCATACACAATTCCTTATATATATATATATATATATATATATATATATATATATATATATATATATATATATATATATATATATATATATATATATATATATATATATATATATACACATATATATATATAATTCAAAAAAATATAAACATGTATAACCAGTTGCACATGCCACCAAATTCCAAAATTCATCATCATTTTTCAAATACTCTTAATATTGGAGATATTGTTGATTATATAGGAAAAGCTGTCTAAGTTGTATATTATTATTGTCCATACCTGCATAGAAACAAATAAAACTTACTATAAAAAAATTTACAAAGATAACAAAACAATTTCATAAATTTGATAACAAAACAAATTGATAATACATCTTCATAAGTTAGATATCAAAAATTAATAACATAACATAGCTTGACTGTTATATATTCATAAACTATCTAAACAAAAAACTACACTACTCATCAAGAACATCTTCATAAGTTTGATGACAAAAATTAATAGTATAACATACTCAAAAGTTAAATGTTCATAAATTGTTTAAACAAAAAACTACACTATCCATCATGATGATCATTCAAAACAAGTTTAGCTTTTTGTATGTTTCTCATGGTCATACAAGTACTTAGTGTATCCAACCTTGCTCTCATCAGCTGGCATTCCCAAAAAAATAGTTCTTTTTTTAGGATATTCAATCATTGTACAAGCAAAGAAAAATTCAGGGGTATGGGGCTCCATACCAAACAAACTACACAATATTGCCAACGCATGTTCAACATCACACTCTATTGTATTCATTGAGTTTATCATATTCACTAGTTTTTCTTATGCGCAATGCGCAAAAAATAGGTGCCCAGCAATATTAATATTTTATATTAAAATTTTAAATTTATTTAGATTTTAGATATTAAAATTATTGTAAATAAAAATAATAATAATAATAATAATAATAATAATAATAATAATAATAATAATATGTTAGTTATTTCTTAATAATGTAAAATATTTTTATAAATTTTATATTTATATTTTAAGAAATAACTAACATATTATTATTATTATTATTATTATTATTATTATTATTATTATTATTATTATTATTATTATTATTATTATTATTATTGAAGAAAATTATTATTATTATTGAAGAAAATAAGAAAATATATACTAGATGCATTTGCATGGTAACAATAGTGGAAAAGATAACAGAAGTTATAAAGGTAGGGGTATGTTTGTCTAATATATTGTAAAGTACAATTTTTATAGCATAATGTACAAAAAAAACTTAACGGAAAAAATGGACATAAATGAAGGGTATAACATTCATTCACACTTATTATGTTTTTAGATATTTATATGCATCATGTTCATCAGTGAAGTATTCATTTCTTGTGATAAAGTATTCCTCTCATTAATTTGTTACATCAAATCACCAAGCATTTGTTTGATTGTTGCAGCCCCTCCTCTTTAAGTAGAAGTAGTCCTTGCACTCTTATTACTTTGTGATGAATAACCCTGAAATGCCCTCTTACCTCCTCTTATGACATCTCTCTCGACTTGTATCACTTGAGGGATATGAGTAGATGTAGGTGTAGGGGTAGGACTAAACTCTCTCCGTACAACATCTCATGATGCTCCCTCATGGTAATTGTCTATTATTAACGTACGTGTCATGAAGAGAAATATGCTCATCATTTCTATGAGGTGGAGAAGGAACATATACTTCATTAAATTTATGTTCATGTCTGAATTGACTAACGAACTAAACTTGTACTTTCCTTGGACATAATATTTAGAAAATTGATCCATTCTATGTTCAAGCTCGGGCTCAATCCCTTCATCTCGAAATGAATCAAATATGGAATTTTCCTATGAAACAAAGCACACAAAATGGTAATAGATATATCTAACTATTTAAAACTAAAGCAAATCAACTTAAAAGATAAATAACATTAATTTTCATAGCACACCATTCATCGTTAACACTTATAGTCCCTTTCAAATGATCTCATCTTAGTCCCGATTCTTTTACTATCAATTGTTTCCATAAAATCCATCTATTTCTCATCTAGTCTACCTTATTTTGAGTTTACTTTTATTTCATACAAAGTTACTCTTGTTATTGAACTCTAATTCAATCTTTTTTCCACATCAACCTTTGAAAGATAACTTTACCTTCCCCCTTACTAATCTTTTCAGCATATTAGATACAAAGATCACAAAGTAAGTAAAGTAATTATTCTAACCAATTAACTCTACCTCCTTGATTTTCATCTTTGTTCTCATTTCTATATTTTCTTTTGAGTTGATGTCATATAAACATAAAAATATGAAATAAAATTTAAAAATTAATCTATCTAAAACTTTAGACATATAGATACTTGAAGAGCATATAACACTATATGTACATTAGTTTACACCATTCATTATTACTATCCAACGTTAACATTAAAGTATTTTTCAGCATTATCAATATTCGGGCGATGAGACTTGAGTGCAGGCTGTCTGATACGCCTACGCGGGTACCCACCCACCGGGCGGGCACAATCATCTAGGTTCCTTGCTCACCTTAGGCCTAGATCTTCCATTTTGATTGGTCCGGGTCATCTACCTGCTTCCATCGCCTAGACCATTTTCATGGCCTCCTGCCTCTAGGCTCTCGGACCCTAGGCCCGAATAAACAAATTAGCATCGCTCAGGGTTCCGTTGCTTGGATGAATTTATAGCGCTACATCAATGCCCCAAGTTATATGGGTTTGCGGACCCTGAGTCCAGGTCTTTATTCTTGTGTCATTCAAAATATCTCCATCACCATCTATTGATCTAGAAATAGAGATATTCATTAGTGAGAATGAACACGTAGAATGGAGAGTGAATGACTTTGACATGATTATTCAGAGTAGTGATAATTGATTCCAAGAATTTTCACTACTGTTTCTATAATCTTATCTGTTAGTTTTATTACTTTTGGGCAATCAAACAGCTAGCCAACCCAACCGTTAAAAATACGAGTACATGAGAATACATAGAATATAGAGAATATGTGTTGTATTGCTGAATAATGTTTGTTCTTTCCCCATGTATGGGGTCTGTTAGACTAAGTATTTTCTGTTGTATAGTTACGTAGTCTATAGCCTATTACGTAGAGTAGGTTTATTGTATTATTATCTGTAAACCCTTTACTGAGCAATGAACTGTTAATCACATTCTCACTTGGTATCAGATTAGTGATAGGTCTCTTCTCCACTTTTTTCTCCCTCCTTCCCGATGGCAGCAAACGATTCTGAGCGCACCGTCTCTGCGGCTGCCGTACCGGCGCCGGCCACCATAACCCCACAAAACTCCCTCCACTCCGCTCACCACTTCGTGTCGATCAAGCTGACGACACGTAATTACTTATTCTGGCGAACCCAGCTTGTGCCGTTCCTCAAAGGGCAAGGACTGTTGGGATTCGTCGACGGCTCCACGGTGTGTCCGCCGGCGACGCTTGACGTTGCGTCCGACGCTACCAGGAGCTCTACCGATGAGGCCTCCTCTGCTCCTGCGAATCCTGCGTACGCTGGCTGGATCCAACAAGACCAATCTATCCTATCAATGTTGGTCGCATCTCTCTCTAAGGAGGTAATGTACCTTGCCGTTGGTCGATCCACGGCGAGAGAGGTATGGAGCTCCATCGAAGCGGCCTTAAGCTCCTCTACCCGAGCCCGTTGCCTGAACCTTCTCGCCCAGTTCCAGTCACTTAGGAAAAGCGACTCCACACCGGCGGAATACCTCAACCGTGCCCAGCTCCTCGTCGAAGATGTAACCTTGGCGGGTCGACCGGTCTCCCTCGACGAGCAGAACCTCTACGTGTTTAGAGGGCTCAGGCCGGAGTTTAGGGCCATGGCGGCGTCACTCGTCGTCTCAGGTAATCCGGTCTCGATTCCGCAATTGTCTGATTGCTTGCAGACTCAGCAATTCATCTATTCGGATGATTTTGCGACTGGTAATCCGGCGTTGCCCTTTGGAGTTCCGACAGCCATGGTGGCCAACAGATCACGGAGGCAGAACGGTGAAGGCGGTGGCAGACAGCACCGCGGTGGTGGTCGCGGTAATCACTGGCAGAACCGCGGTGGCGGTGGCGGTCGTGGCGGAGGACAGGGTCGCGGCCGTAATGGCTCTCCTCGGTGTCAAATATGCCATTCACACGGTTATACGGCTGTCTATTGTTACCGGCGATATACTGAACAGCCACCACAGCAGGCTAATGTGGCGGTCGCTGGTGATGGAAGTCCACAGTCCGACGTTGCTGCTTGGTTACCCGACACGGGTGCAACGTCACACGCAACACCGGATCCGGCCATGATGACACAATCCGAGGAGTATTCCGGCGGTGATGTCCTCCGAGTTGGTAACGGCGCAGGTTTGGGTATTTCCCATATTGGATTTACTTCGATTCCCTCGTCTTCTAAATGTTTAAAATTGAACAACATTCTACATGTGCCTCAATTATCTGCGTCATTATTATCAGTCAATCGATTTACTATTGATAATATAGTTTTCTTCGAATTTCATCCCGATTTTTTTGTTGTGAAGGACTGCATCACCAAGGAGGTGCTCCTTAGAGGTTCCAGTTCGGATGGTCTATACACACTTCCAGTACCCCATGCTCATTCCGCCTTTCTAACGGCTCGGGCTTCTTCCGCCGTGTGGCATAGTCGCTTAGGCCATCCGCACACTCGTGTACTTCAGCGGGTCCCCTCAAGTCTTGTCCCGTGGTTTCGCAAAAATCAAGTCCTTCCGGTATGTGCTCGGCGTGTCAGTTGGGAAAGTCGTCTCGCTTTCCGTTAGATAGAATAAAAACGTCTAGCTCTAATGTATTAGATTTAGTATATTCAGACATTTGGGGCCCCGCACCCATTATTTCTTCTGATGGTTTCCGTTACTTTGCTTTATTTGTCGATGATCATAGTCGTTTTATTTGGTATTATCCATTACGTGTAAAATCCGATAAATATAAAGCCTTTGGTGTTTTACGGGCCACGGTAGAACGGTTATTTTCCCGTTCTATCAAGGCAATTCAGACTGATTTAGGGGGCGAATACCGCCATTTACACACTTTATTTCAATCGTTAGGGATTGTGCACAGACAGTCATGCGCCTATACCCATGAACAAAATGGACGAGTAGAACGCTGGAATCGACACATAGTTGAAACCGGGCTTGCTTTACTCGCAGAGGGGTCAGTTCCTTTAAAACACTGGGATTCAGCCTTTGAAACAGCCACGTACCTTATAAACAAACTACCTTCTTCGGCGTTACAATTCGACACACCTTTTTACAAACTATTTAAAACACCACCAACATACACGTCTCTACGGGTTTTTGGGTGTCTGTGTTTCCCGTATATGCGGCCCTATAATCGTCACAAAATAGAGTTCTGGTCAGCCCCGTGTGTGTTTCTAGGCTATCCTACGTCTTTCCGAGGGTATCGTTGTTTAAATTTAAATACAGGGAAAACCTGTATCTGCCTACATGTCCGCTTTGACGAGTCGGTGTTTCCTTTTGCTACTTCTATGCAGGAACCAGTGCAACCCAAGGGGTTATCTCAGCCGTGGGGTTCAAGTCCAGTAAACCTGGTCCCGACACATTTACATATAGCCCCGGTTGCCCCTGTAGCGACCCCTGCATCAGTCGTTGCTCCTACGAGAAGGGCTACCAAGCGTCGCACTACGGCTGAGTCTCAGCCTCGGGGTCACAACATGCGCCTCCGCCATATGACTAAAGGGACGGATGAGCAATTTCATGCGCTAACTGTGGTTGCTGAAACTCCACACCCCACCTGTTACACACAAGCTGTGGGCCACCCGCAGTGGCGCGACGCTATGGATCAGGAATTTAACGCCTTGCTACACAACAACACCTGGGCTCTTGTGCCACCGCGACCCGGTATGAACATTATTGGATGCAAATGGGTTTACAGGACCAAACGCAAGGCCGATGGGTCTGTTGAGCGGTGCAAGGCACGACTGGTAGCCAAGGGATTCAACCAGGTAGCCGGCGATGACTTTTTTGATACATTCAGTCCTGTGGTCAAACCGACGACAGTCCGCCTACTTTTTTCCTTCGCAGTATCACGGGGGTGGACTCTTCGTCAGCTAGATGTTCACAACGCCTTTCTGAACGGTCACTTAGCCAAAACCGTGTTCATGAAACAACCACCTGGTTATGAAGATCCGGCACACCCCGACCATGTATGTCACTTACAGCGGTCCCTCTATGGTCTCAAACAGGCTCCCCGTGCGTGGTTTAAAAGATTGCATGACTTTCTACTTACCACATGTTTTTCGGCTTCAAAGACGGATGTATCTCTTTTCTACTACACATCCGGGGCTTCCAAAGTATTCTTACTTGTCGGCGTCGACGACATTATTATGATGGGGGATAATTCTAAGCTGATTGACACCTTGTTGCACCGACTATCTGTTGCTTTCAAGATACGGGATCTTGGGGAACCGAGTTTTTTCCTGGGAATTGAAACAATCACAGCTCCCGGGGATTTGGTTTTGTCCCAACGCCGCTATATGGGCGACCTGTTAAAACGAGCTGGAATGACTGACTGTAAACCTCTTACCACACCTGCGTCTATCACACAGGCAGTCACACCAACCGATGATAGTTTTGACAATCCAACTCAGTATCGACGGCTGGCTGGGGCTCTCCAGTATCTGACTATCACGCGCCCAGATCTATCTTATTCAGTAAATCGCCTGTGTCAGTTTATGCATGCCCCGACGACCGACCACTAGGGCCTCCTGAAGCGGGTCTTGCGCTATGTTAAGGGCACGATGGACTACGGACTCCGCATGACCGCGTTCGGGTCAACTGATATTCATGCTTTCTCAGACTCCGACTAGGCCGGGTGTCCGACTGATCGCAAGTCTACGAGCGGGTATGCCGTCTTCCTTGGTTCTAACCTGGTCTCATGGGTGTCCCGAAAGCAGCGCACGGTAGCCCGTTCCTCGACCAAGGCTGAGTACAAAGGTCTGGCTGACGTCTCCGCAGAGGTTACTTGGGTTATCTCGTTATTGAAGGAACTGGGTTTACATTCCGGCCAACCGACAACGTTATGGTGTGATAATCTCAGCGCTACCTATATGTGCGCTAATCCAGTGTTCCACGCAAGGACCAAGCATGTTGAAATCGATTACCACTTCGTTCGAGACAAGGTTGCATCAGGGGATTTCCGGGTTAGTTTCTTATCAACGAAGGACCAGTTAGCAGATATCTTCACCAAGCCGCTCCTGGCAACTCGTTTCATCGCTCTCCGGGACAAGCTCAATGTCGTAGCGCTACAACACTGCGCTTGAGGGGGAGTGTTAGACTAAGTATTTTCTGTTGTATAGTTACCTAGTCTATAGCCTATTACGTAGAGTAGGTTTATTGTATTATTATCTGTAAACCCTTTACTGAGCAATAAACTGTTAATCACATTCTCACTGGGTCTATTTATACATATTTATGGTTATGAGCCCTACAAGGAATAGAAATCCTAAACTGCCTCATATTGAGAGTTCTAATTATATTGAGAGTGATAAGCCCAATACAAGATATGCCCAATCCTGGGTACATTAAAAATTATAAATCTAATCATATCAAAATTCCTTCGTTGTCTCGTACTTGGCCTCCCTCATGGGCTTCCTTGATCCAATTATTTTCTTGGGATGGTGCATTTAGGCAGCCTAGTATATCATCCATCATATAATCCCTCACTTTCTTAAGATTTCGCGGAGTCAATGTCTCAAAAAAAGTATATTAATATGCAAATTCATCCAAGACAGAAAATTCCTAATTTTAAGGTTCAATCTATAAGCTCGGGGCTCAGGATGGCTTCCCGGTTTGAATATTAATTTTTTTTTGGGCTGGCCGTTCCACCCATCAATTTTTTGAGGGTCTAACTACTCAACGTTGGCTAACCAGTCCAACCATCATTTCTTCTCTCTTTTTTTCCCCTTTTTTCAGTTGGCCACCTTTTTTTTCCGCTAAATATTGCTTTAATATTTTTGCATCGATTGTCCCCTCTTTCCTCAGTGTATTTCTATTGCCCAATCCATTCCTCTTGCCTAATCAGTCCACTTAGCTGGTCACCTAACCTGTATGACTTGTCCACCCAACTGATCACCCAACTTGCTTGACTAGTCTACTTGACCGATCACCTAACCTACTTGACTGGTCGCGCATCCTGCATAACCAGTCCACCTGACAAATCACTCATCTTGCATGACTAGTCCACCTGATCGGTCGCCCATCTTGTATGACCAGTTTGACTGATCAGTCACCCAACCTACATGACCAGTTCACTTGACCTTTCTCCTTCATCTCACATCTCTCTTCCATATCATAGAAAAAATTAGCGAAAGGGTGTGAGGATGCTCTTAGTACTTAGGTCATCCACATTAGTGGATTTTGGACAAGTTTTTGAAGAAAGGTGGGTGAGGTGGAGAATAGAGGGTGGGTGAGGTGAGAGAAGAAACGAAGTCTTTGCAGTAAATGGAGGTTTTTGGTTGGAAATTTGGGTCCTGCATGATTTTTGGTTTTCGTTGTTTCTGTGCGTTGCGCTCAACTTGCACGCCCACAGCACGAGACGCCCTAAGCATTCTTCTGTTTTTTTTTTTTTTTGTTTTTTTTTTTTTTGTTTTAGTTTTATATTTTGTCTTGTTTTATTTTATTTGTTTTTCATTTTTCTTCCTCTTTTATTTTTTTTTTCCCTAATCACGTATCACGTATGCAAAAATTCTCTAAAAACCTACTACTATTCTTTAAAAACCTACCACTATTGAGAATTAGTGATTCAGAATTTCAGATGTTATAATGATTGCCTAAAATTGGTACTGGAAAGAACGCCAAAATCAGGCCCATTACGTTTGCTTGGAGAGCAAGACCGCTAAACTCGAATTTCTCGTCTTCCCTATAACTATTCGTTTCTCTCCTCTCTCTCTCTCTCTGAAAAACCGACGTAAACAGCGAGTAGAGATATGGCAACGGCAATGGTTGAGGACAGCAATTTCGAGGACGATCAGCTGGGTTCGATGTCGACAGAGGACATCGTCAGGGCTTCGCGTCTGCTTGACAACGAGATCCGAATCTTAAAGGTTCGGATACGAATCAGTTGAACTTTTTTGTTCCTTCTTATCGAAACTCAAAATTAACCGTTTGGTAATTGCGAATTTCAGGAAGAGCTCCAGAGGACGAATCTGGATTTGGATTCATTGAAGGAGAAGATAAAGGAGAACCAAGAGAAGATTAAGCTCAACAAACAGCTTCCATATTTAGTCGGCAACATCGTGGAGGTGAAGATTTAATTTTTTTTTTGTTTGCTATTTTTACTTGTTAAGGATTATAACTTGTATTCCAGTAAAAATAAATTAAATTAGGGCTTTCGTAGCTGCTAACATTTAGGTTTTGTAACACAAGCTTCAGAAAGGCAGGGCCTTTTGCCCAGTTGATGTTCTTGATTCCCGTATTAGAGTATTGGCATTTTATTACTTTGATTTTTGAGATGCAATGTCAAGAGTTTGCAGCTGGGAACTCGGTGAATGTAAACTGAGGATCTTTTTATTTTTTATTTTTTATTTTTTATTTTTAAAGCTGTAGGATGTTTAGATATGAATTTTGGAGATGCTTGAATAGTAAATTCATGTTTCTATTTTATAATTTTTAGTGTTTTTGACTTGGAAGAGTTGCAGAGTCCATACTCTCTGAGTTAGAAGATATGTAGTCCTCAGAACTTCAATTTATATTATTGTTTTTTTTTTTTGGATTGTGGTGGAATAGGGGCTTTATTATCATGTACTTACAGAGTTACAGGTTTGGGGAATTAATATGAAATAGGGATTGCAGTCTCGAATTTAGGCATAAAGGATGGTTTTTAATTCATTTAGTGTATATTATTTATTTTGATTGATTTTGGTGACTTGTGAGCATTCCCAACAATGATAGGCATATATGATGTTACGTTTCTAGTAGTTGTTTCTTGAAGAGATCACCTTGATACTTTTTGCCTACCTTTAAGGAGTGGCTTTTGTCAATATGGGATTGGTTGGTATGTAGGTTCAAATACCAAGCTCCCCACCATAGGATGTCATGGGACAGCAATACTTTTCCATATAAAATATGCATTACTATGGTCACATGATTTTCTAATTAAGAAAAAAAATTAAAAAACTTCTATTCTGTTGCTATATTTTATGTTCATTGATTCTTGTCTTTTCCAGATTTTAGAAATGAACCCTGAGGAAGATGCCGAGGAAGATGGGGCAAATATTGATCTTGATTCACAAAGAAAGGGTAAATGTGTCGTGTTGAAAACATCCACTCGTCAGGTAAGGTTGCATGTTCTCTTTACATATCTTTGTACACAAGAGTCATACGTCTTTAGTTATTTATGTATGTATTGCCATTTTGTAGACAATCTTCTTGCCTGTGATTGGTCTTGTTGATCCTGATAAGTTAAAGCCTGGTGATTTGGTTGGAGTGAATAAAGACAGTTATTTGATCTTGGACACTTTGCCATCGGAGTTTGATTCCCGGGTTAAGGCTATGGAAGTTGATGAGAAGCCTACTGAAGATTATAATGATATTGGAGGCCTAGAGAAACAGGTATGCTGGTATCTAATAGGTTAAACCCCCAAAAGTAATTCTTCTTGTAACTTTAGATTTTATTGCTTGGCATTGCCTTTGTTTTTCTTTATACTCTGTTTTCTTTAATATGTTAAACCCCCAAAAGTAATTCTGCCTGTAACTGTTACAGATCCAAGAACTTGTTGAAGCAATTGTTTTGCCAATGACACATAAAGATAGGTTTCAAAAATTAGGAGTTCGCCCTCCTAAGGGAGTTCTTCTGTATGGGCCTCCTGGGACAGGGAAAACTCTTATGGCTCGTGCCTGTGCTGCACAGACAAATGCTACTTTTCTTAAGCTAGCAGGACCCCAACTTGTGCAGGTATTTTAAAATTTTCCTTTTATGTTTTTGTTTCTCTCTCTCTCTCTCTTTTCTCCTTTTTCTATTTTTATCCGATGCTTGAAAGGTATAAATCTTGATTACAAGTATTTTTTGATATTTTTTCCAGTTTTGCCATAATAATTTTCATGTTTGAAGTAACTTTGTCTACTTCTGATCAGGATTGTGTCATTTGGGAACATTTTGATTCTTTTTTTTTTTCTTCTAATTTATTGATGGTGTATTCTGAATATTATTTTGATCCTAATTTTCTGCAAATAGAGCTGTTAACACCAAAGCCTATTGAAGGTCATGCACCCAGAGAAAATGAAATAGTAGTCTTTAGTATTTAATTATTTTTCTTTATTAAGACCTACACCTGTAGCTGTACATGCATATTTTGATTATTAATGAAAATGCTACATGCATGAGTTTATAATTTAATACTACGTAGTACTATATTCCCTCACTGCTTTTATTTGTATAATGTAAACAAGCCTAGCAATTCAAACAAACACCTACACCTAGGCGTAATAGGTTGAACCTGAGTCAGTGTGTAAACTAATTGATCTTGGACACAAGTATAGGCTTGTGTTGAACTTGAGCTTGTTGAATAACTAACCAATCCACACCTAATTATACTTGACATGGAACTGCTTTCATGGGACATGTTTGCCTTGTGATAACGCTGACTGTTTAAATTATATTTTCACAATCAAATATTGCTAATTGGCGGACTGATTAAGCAGTTTGTTTTAATTTCAACATTTAGGTGGGTCATCTCTAAATTTTTCCTGCTTGTTGTATGTACTTTTTTTTTTTTTTTTAGTTGGTGCCTTGACATGCCAAGCACAATCTTCTAATATATGCAACGTTGCTATCAGTATGAAATTTGGCATGGTTGAAGCTCTGACAATTTGGACTAGTTAGATTGGTTGTGGATTTACATTGTTACACTAATCAATGCAACTTACTCTGTTATAAATATAGATGTTCATTGGAGATGGAGCAAAACTTGTTCGTGATGCTTTTCAGCTTGCCAAGGAAAAATCGCCTTGCATTATTTTCATTGATGAAATTGATGCTATTGGTACAAAGCGTTTTGATAGGTATATACGTCTGATTGTCTGATCTTTTTTGTCATGTATTATATATATATATATATATATATATATATATATATATATATATATATATATATATATATATATATATATGCTGATCTGGTGCTGCTTTAGCTTCACTAATATTGTGTTTATTCTCTTCTCATACAGTGAAGTTAGTGGGGATCGAGAGGTCCAACGAACTATGTTGGAGTTACTTAATCAGCTTGATGGCTTTAGCAGTGATGATAGAATAAAGGTATCTTCCCTGATCCATAGCTGGACATGTTACTATTTCTTAATTTCCAATTGACTGCATCTTATTGGTGTCTGCTTCTTGCCATCCAGGTCATTGCAGCAACAAATCGAGCTGATATTTTAGATCCTGCTTTGATGAGGTCTGGTCGTCTGGATCGTAAGATCGAGTTTCCTCATCCTACTGAAGAAGCCAGGGCTAGGATCTTGCAGGTAGTGCCTTGATCCAATGTTTTCTCTTACTTTCCTCCCCTGCTCCAACCTTTTTCTCCTTCCAACACAAAAGGGAAAAGTTCTCTTCTGTCTTGTCCTGTTGTGTATTGGATACTAAAATGCACAAAATTTCAGATCCATTCCAGAAAGATGAATGTCAACCCCGATGTCAACTTTGAAGAGCTGGCTCGTTCAACAGATGATTTTAACGGGGCACAATTAAAAGCTGTTTGTGTTGAAGCAGGGATGTTGGCACTACGCCGTGATGCTACTGAGGTATTTCCTTAATCCTTACTACCTCCCCCGCTATTCTATCCAGAATTGCATTGTAACAGCAAGATTACTGGTCCTTTTTGTTATTAGTTCAAGTATATGTGAGAATTTAAAGGCCTGTTTCCTTTCCTAGAAGTTAGGCATACCAATCAGCCTTTCTAAGTAGGCAATAATGATACGAACCAAAAATATTAGGCAACAATATGCGCCTTAAAGTTAAACAATAGCAGGAACTTGTCTTAAATTTGCTCAATCTCTTCCAGGTTATCCATGAAGACTTCAATGAAGGTATCATTCAAGTACAGGCTAAAAAGAAAGCAAGCTTGAATTACTATGCTTAAAACCGCTTGAAGAGTTGGGGACCGGCCCGACTTCTAGTTTCAGATGAAGAACCAAACGCGCCATGGTATTTAGAATTCAAATCCCGATCTTCTATTCTTCTATGCCCGTAGAGAAAGAACTGGAAACAGGGAAGGGAAGGGAATTACAGGAATTCATTGACTATATATTTCTGTTTGTATTTTATCTTATAGTTCCCTCTGCCAATTAACTTGACAATATTCCTAAAAAAGTGAGGTGCAGTACAGTGAAGTGTACATTTTGTTATCATTTATGGTATTAAATTTCTTTAATATCTGATAATCACAGTGAACAAGTTTATGTATGTATGGTCAAATATATGGTGCATTAAGATATAAGATAATTATAACTCGTATAACCCAACGTGCTCAAAATTAAAATATGTGAATAGTCTCATGGCAAGGAAATTATTAAGTCAACCATGCTATATCTATCAAGCCAATAATGTAATAATAAAAACCATGTATCTAGCTAGAATGCTAGATACGATGACTTTTTTAATAAGAATCCCAGGAAAGTTCAATTTAAGTATATTGACTATAGTGATAGGCCAAAAATTTGTGCTAGACCGTCATACAGATCTTTGTCTATAAGATGAGTCAAGTTAAGATGAAAATGAAATACTTATATTGAAAAATATAATACTAATATCAGGAGTAAAGTGTTTATTGGAAAGTGTAATACTTTTGAAGGAAAAAAATGCACCCCATAATAGTTTTAAATTTTGATTTAAAAATGTTACATTTTTCTTCATATGTATTACATTTTCTCTAAGTAACAAACACTTGTCAACATTACTTATAAGGAAAACTGGAAGTGTAATACTTTTGATAAAAAAAAAATGTAATAGTTTTACATCAAAATATAAAAGTATTACACTTTTTCTTATAAATAACAAACTATCTTATTCCTAATTAGTATTATATTTTTCAGTGTAAGTTTAGAATTTTCATATTGACTCGACATGTCTCACACAAGTGTGACCTAGTGATAGTGATATATTCTCAAAGTTGGTCATCATTTTAAATTTGGGTGATTTTAATTTTTTTTTTTGAGAGTAAAAACTTAATTCATGAAATCGGAATTCAAAATGTCAACAAGGAATCCTGGGGAGAGTACAACCATTCTCTGGCTCAGAAACGGCTTCCCGAGCAATAACATGGGTAGCACGATTCGCAGATTTCTAACACAACAAAAAACAACACCATGAATCTGAGATGCAGTTTCTTTTACATCACCAATAATAAGACCGAAAGAAGAATTAAAAGGTTAAGACATTAAAGCATAATAAGCGAGTTGGGCATCCATTTCAACGTCCACATCCCCTACATCCAGCTCCTTTACCCAACTTAGTGCCTCTCGAATAGTTGCAGCCTCATCTTCCTTCACAGAGTAAGACCTAGAACAAGCCTTTGATTTTGCTGCAATAAAATGACCATGCTCATCACGTAAAATCCATCCCATGCCCATAACAGAATTAGACCCAACCATAGCTACGTCTGTATTAATTTTTAACCTACCATGAGTTGGTGGGTTCCATCGTTCTGTGGTATCACCATTCACATAGCTTGAGTCATCATATCCATTAGCAGCCTTCCAACTGAGCCATAAAGAAAGAGCAGCATGTATTGTACTGTTTCGGTCATAGGATGTAGCATTCCATACAAACTCGTTTATACTTCGCCATAGTCCCCAGCACAACATCACAAATTTATATAAGCAATCATCCTTCAAGGTATTTAAATTACTAAAAAAAACAATCCAGAATATTAGCATTACCGTGAGAAGAAACTGGTAACCCTACTGCATTCCAAACCGTCTGCACTTCGACACTCAGCAAACAAATGGTAGGCCAATTCCTCCCTCTGCTGACATAAACAACAAATAACATTACAAGCAACACGCTTAGTTAACAAGGCATCACGCGTTGGTAGGAAATTCGATGCTAAAAGCCAACAAAAAATTTTCACTTTAGGGGGCACCTACATGTTCCAAAGTGTGGTCTAGGATCTGCCATCAACAACCTCCCCAATCAACCTTCTATAGCAAGTTTTAACAATATATTTACCCTTGGGATCTGCAGGCTATGTCCAAGAATCTGGTGGTTTGTGGTGGCTCAGTGGGAGATTAAGAATCAACTCTGCATCCCGGGCATCAAAGACATCACGAACACATTCAGAGTCCCAACCTTCACCCTGCACATTGAATAAGGAAGAAACCGGCGCTTGAGCAATAGAGTCATGCAAATATGTCATAACATGGGGATTTACATCGTTCGGGAGCCATGGATCCCGACCAATGGTTGTGGTAGTACCATTGCCAATACACCTTCTACTACCAGTTTGCAGCACACTCTAAACTGCCATCATGCTTTTCCAAATATAAGAAGGGTTGCTACCCATTCTAGCCTCGAGGAAAGAAGACTGCGAATAATAGCGGGGTTTGTAAACTCGGGCAACCAAAGAATCGGGCTTCGTCATTAAGCGCCATGCCTGTTTGCCCAAAAGTGATAAATTAGTTTCATGCAGCTTCCTAAACCCCATACCACCCTTAGACTTCGGCTTACATAATCCAACCTAGCTTCTCCAACGGATTCCCTTACCGTTACCAACAATGCCAGTCCACCAATATTCATTCATTAAATTCTCTATTTCTTAGCACAAACCTAAAGGCAGTAAAAACACCATCATAGCATAGGATGGTAACGCTTGAATAACGTTTTTAAACAGCACCTCTCTCCCAGCACGGGATAAGTATCTCACATTCCAACTTCGAAATTTGCTTAAAACTTTCTCCTTTAGGAAGCCCAAAATCTCCTTCTTCTTACGGCCGACTAAAGATGGTAACCCCAAGTATTTCCTTGATGTATCCCCTCTCTTACATCAAGGATTATGGTAACAATCTGACGATAACTATGTTGCACGTTTGAACTATAGCACACCATGGACTTATCAAAGTTTATCTGTTGGCCGGAAGCAATAGAATAAGTATCCAGAATCTCTTTCATTTTAATGCATTCAGTAGCATTAGCCCAGAAGAAAAGGAAGCAGTCGTCTACAAATATAAAAAGTGAGTGATTGAAGGAGCCCCTCTTGAAACAACAACCCCATGCAACGTACCTCGTCGCATTTGATGCTTAATTAATGCACTTAATCCCTCAACAATAAATAGAAAAAGATAAGGTGAGAGTGGATCACCTTGCCTTATCCTCTTCGCGGAATGATTGGTCCGAATTGTCTTTGCTCATGTAATACATGGTATTTGACTGAACAGACTGTCTCGGTCATTAAATCAATCCATTTAATATCGAATCCCATTTTCAGCATCACACCTCTTAAGAATCCCCATTTTACTCAATCATACGCCTTACTCATATCCAATTTCAAGCCACCACTCCTTCTTTCTCTTGAGTCTTGCGTTTCAGATAATGATGAACTTCGTAGGCCAACATAATATTATTAGAAATTAGGCATCCCATAATTCTTCAATTCATTTGCTTAACCAAACTTTTATCAAAGTTTACATACCCCTATTGACACCCCCGTTGAGTGGTGCATTAAGGCAGTAAGGGTTGGTTTGTGGTGCACATGGGATACTTGATGGTGCATTGGAGTCAAAGAACCACCAAACATATCCAAATGCACCGGCTAGTATATCATTGAAATTATCAAAATGTTACCATATATTTTTTTTTTTAATTTTTACTGATATCCAATTGTTGATCTGAGCTCATTCAACAACTGCGATATGTCTGCACGTCAACATGGGAGGAGATAGCCGCACCAGAACCAGGCCCTATATATATAATTGTGTTAACCGTTATGTTGAATTATTATTAACAACTTATGTTTATTCTATTTTTATTTGAAATTATATTTTTAATATTTAATTATTATTAACTACGGAGTATTTCTTTATAACTATTACGTAGTACAATATTAATAATGAAACAAAAAAAAAATTTAAAAATAATTAATAATAATACAACGATAACAATAAATTGTAAACGTATTTTAAGAATTAAGTAGCACAATATACTTATACTCGTATAAGCCATTTTTTATATGTAATCACTAATCATCTACAAATAAACAAATAATTTACTAAACAACTTTTTATAATAGGTTAATATTATCAACTAGTTAAAGTAGCTAACACAACAAGCTATTAGCTAATTGTTAAACACTTAAAGATGAAATAAAGAAATAAAAATTTTGGTATAAAGAAATAGAAAAATTTATGTTCACCAAATAGACCTGAGCTCTAAGTCTCTAACATTATTTTTCTCTAAAAAGTTTTAGGGTGTGTTTGGAAACCCGGAAAACGATTTCTGGAAATCATTTTCCGGGTTTTTGGTGTTTGGCAACCCTTGGAAAACCCAGTCAACGGAAAATGATTTCCGTTGACTGGGGAAAATCACCTCAATTTGGCGGAAAATGACTTCTGCTCAAAAACTCCGGAAGTCATTTTCCGCCCGGATAAAATATTAACATCTGAACACATGCTTTGGTTTCCGGCGGCGGAAACCATTTGGTTTGCCTTGCTCTGGTTTCCGCCGGCGGAAACCAGAGGGTGATATATGTTTTTTTTTTTTTTAATTTATTTATTAAATAATCTTTATATTCTATAATAGTATTTTAATAATATTATAAATATTTTAATATTCTAAATAAAATAATTAAAATATATAATTATATAATTCTAATCATTTTCCAGAAAATGAGCCAAACACACAAACACGGCGGAAACCATTTGGTTTGCCCTGCTCTGGTTTCCGCCGGCGGAAACCAGAGCAGACTTGTTTTTTATTTGCTCTGCTCTGGTTTCCGCCGCCGGCGGAAACCAGAGGGTGATATATGTTTTTTTTTTTAATTTATTTATTAAATAATCTTTATATTCTATAATAGTATTTTAATAATATTATAAATATTTTAATATTCTAAATAAAATAATTAAAATATATAATTATATAATTCTAATCATTTTCCAGAAAATGAGCCAAACACACAAACACAGTTTTCCAAAACGCAACCAAACACTGGAAATTAACTTATTTTCTGAAAAATAACTCATTTTCCAGAAAACATTTTCCAGAAGTCATTTTCCTGCTTTCCAAACACATTGTTTTATGTTTTCCATATATATTATTCAACTATGCAATATTTTAGGAATGAACAAAAGAAAATAATGGAAAGCTGTCACCAGCAAGCAAGCATCTTCAAACCCAAGAAGGACATCAACTATGCAATTTTTACAATGGGCAATGGCCATACGAAAGCTACGATTGGGAAGCAAGCATCTTCAAACCCAAGACTTAAGGACAAATTTAAGGACAAATTCCAATGAGGCCAATGAAGAGTGTGATGCCAAATCAAGAAAGATCATGATAGGACAACTAATAAGCAATTTATTTTATAACAATAATATATATTGCAGATAAAAAAAGAGTAATTTCAATAAACTAACATGTTTGATTCACACACTAAATTTGAGAAAAAAAAAATTGTATTCCGATCCACATAATATGAAATAGGCTAAGAATATAATATGAATTTCATTTCATTGTTTTGGTATGCGAAATGGATATACTTTAAAATTGTATTTTATTATTGGATTGATTTAAACTATAAAAACGGAATAAGTATGTGTGTCTTGGATCATATTAGAAAAAGTACTTAGAAGAAAATTAAGAACCAATCTCAACTTGAAAAATCAGACGGATCATATCAAATTTTAGAAATTGCGGTTGTATTTTCGTAATATCACTAACTTTACTATGCAAATTTGAACACTACAATTTGTACTTCTTTGAATTTTTCAGGTTTGCACATTTAGGGTGTGTTTGGTTCGTACATGGGAATCGGAATCCGAATGAGAATCAAATACTTGTAATGTTAATTGATTTTGGTGAAAGTATTTTGCATGTTTGATAGTAGGGTGTGAGTGGAATGATTATTACTATTGTTGTTTGGTTATGTATGACTCTATAATAGGAATAAATGTTTTAAAAATATAAAAACAAAAAATCAAGGCAATTGATTATAATATAATGGCATCCAAAGCCGTGAAAGCACCAATATGAACAAAAAAATCAAAACAAAAATCTAAAAGCACTAACTCAAACTTAAAAATCAGATTATTAATAAGATGGAATGATACTCGTTTTTAATTAGGGAATGAAGTTTTTAATTGAATGGGTAATCAAATCCCATAGTTGTGTTTTAAAAAGTTGTCAACAAAACACTAAAAAAACTATGATTTTCATTGTCATTCCTAACCAATGAACCAAACACACCCTAGTTGATACAAAATGCACATTTAGTATTAAAGATTGCACTTGTAAAAATTCAAAAATGCATTTCATCTAGGGTTTGAATTTTAGAGTTTATAACTGAGTTTTTGGTTTTATTTAGTTTATGGGTTCACTTTTTATGCTTACACTTGGTATTTATGATTTAGATTGCATTGCACTGAGCATTTATGATTTAGATTTAAAATTTAATTTTTTCATCAAATTTTTGAAATTTATCAAGGTTTGCATATTTAGTTGTTATATATTACATATTTAAGTCGTTTGTCAAGTGAAGTTGACGATAATTACGAAAATGCCATCGCATTTTTTTTAAAAAAAATTGATCTGACCTATTCAATTTATAGAGATGTAAGACTAAAATTGATTCATAATTTTCTCCTAGAATGTGTTTTAATGGGATCATAAGCCTATATATATACACACACTTCTAATTAAACTGATTTTTTATTTTTTTTTATTTTGATAAAATAAATTAAAACAAAAAAAAAAAAAAACAAGAAAACGAGAAAACAAAAAAATCCTAAGTGCCGTAAAATAAGGGCGTGGGAGAGAGAATAGGAAATTAGAAATGAAGAAAAATAGAAAGCAAAAGCAAGAAGAGGTTCACAGTTTTTCTACACCCACCGCTTAACGCTCTCTTTATCCTCCTCCATCTTATTCTTCGTCTTCTTCTTCTTCTATCTTAGCTCCTCCTAATACACACCCACTTTCTCTGCATCGCCCGCTTCTATGCTTTTCATTTAATTATCACTTTTTTCAGAGGCCAAAATACATAATAAACAGACGTGTTCTTGGATTTATTTCGGCTTTTATCAGTAAATAAATTTAAATGATTTATACGATATCGGGTGGGATATAGGATTTGGGATTGCTTATTTATGGGATTGGACGATGTGGATCTTCTTGATGACGGCGATGGTGGAGGCGGAGCCGGAGCCGGCAAGGTGTCGGCACCGGAGTCGTGTTCGATTTGCCTTGAAACGGTGAATCGTAATGGGGATAGATCTTGGGCTAAGCTTCAATGCGGTCATGAATTCCACCTGGGTTAGTTCAATTCTGAGCACCTTGCTATCTGATTTTGTAATTTAAGTTTGGAATTTTCGAGATCCGGTTAATTGCTCTCTGGAAATTGAAATTTGATCTTTTGAGATGCTTTGTCATTTTATGTTATGTTAGGCTGAATTAAGTGGCCAATATACTGTTAGACATGTTCTTGCATTAAAATCAGCTCATCGCTTTGGATTCTAGCTGTTTAAATTATCCTGTGGGCGACAATTTTAATTCCTTTCATATTTTGAAATGAAAAATTGTTTTGGAAGGCAGGAAGAACATGAAAATATACTTTCTTTGAAGCTAACATGATGTGATTTTTAGTTGAGCAATCACGTTTATGGATTTATGTGATTGGTGGGATGAGGATGATCACACATTGACTTTGATAGATATCCACTCAGAATTTCCAAGTAAAAAATTATTCTTGATTTTTCTGTGGCTTTACTGGATGGGATTCTTTGCTTTGAGATTTTTGCGATCCTGTCCCCTCTCTCAAGCTGTGGGTTCTAAATCAAATGTTTCTGGTGGCAACTATTAGTATAGAAGTGTAACCAACAGGTTTATATAGCAAGTATTGGATATATGCATGAAATTTCATTGAGAGCAGTCATAAAGAATACTAAAGAAGGGTTGTATTTAAAATGGTCATTTGATATCCATGTCAAAATGGTAGGAGAAAGAGCAGCACTGCAGTAGCTGGTTCAGGCATAGCAACCTAAATTTTGTGAGGAGGTTGGACTGTTCAACATAAATTTTAGCTTTAATGTTTTATTATTCATTAAATGTAGAGTTAAATGATATCTTGTAAGAATCTTGTTCTCTCAAGTAGGTCTGACTATAACATATATTTGGAGGTTAGGTCTCAATTTGAAGCATCTATGTGGTACAACAACAGCATTTTCACTCTTTCTTTATTGAACTGCTTGTGGTGTCATGCTACCACTTTGTCCATCAACCAAGTTAGTTCCATTTGGAATCTTACATCATCTGAGCCGTTCACAAGTATTTGATCTATTCCTGCTTTGCATAGAATTTGACTTTAACAAAATGTGCAATGCACTACAGCCACTATATATTGTACCATGAACCGAGCTCCCGGATTCCCCCAGATTTGGGATATACTCATTATGATAATGAAAACATCCATCCTGTAGCATTAATGTTTAAATTCTATTATGAGCATCAAAAGGTAACTTGTTGACTCAAATTGAGTTGGTTCCTTGTATGGAGAACTGAATGGCACTTATAGTTGTTTAATTCTTTATTTGTCTTTATGCCATCATAGCTTACAATTAAGTATGGTTATTCTGCCCAGCTAACCGTACTAGACAGTAGTCTTATTTGATCCTCTGCTTTATGGAATTTTGTGGTTTGGATTTTTTAAATGCCACTGCTTGTGTATGGTCCTTCCTTCTGTCAGCATCTTAGGTCATTTCTGCCAGCATCTTTCGCATTTGGTACAAGGGAGTGGTACATATTCTTCCTTGATGCTTGGTACAATGCAAGGGGTATATTTAAAAGTTTCACACCCCTCTTGTTGTTTGGGTTGATAAGAGGGAAGTTATATCTAAAAGTTGTCCATTTTTTGAGGGGTTGGAATTTGGAAATGCTGATGTGTAGTACTGTAGTGTATCCGTCCCTCCATTTCTACTTGCTTTTGCCATCCTCATTTCTCTCTTCCTTTTATATATGCTTCTTTATTGCATTCCCAGCATAGAAAAACATTTTGAGAAAACTAGTAGCTTAACCCATGTTTCTTTATGTATCTTATTTTTCATGTCTTTTCCCAAATGCAGATTGCATTGGATCTGCCTTTAATATAAAAGGGGCAATGCAATGCCCCAATTGTCGAAAAGTTGAGAAAGGTCAATGGCTTTATGCAAGTGGGCATCGTTCTCTCCCTGAGTTTAGCATGGATGATTGGGCCCATGATGAGGACCTATATGATCTAAGTTACTCTGAAATGGTAATGTCCTCTTATTGTCTAAGTAAAATGGTACTTTCTATAATTTTTGTTACCATGCTTTTGACTCATTCAAGAATGCTTCAGATCAATTTTTTATCTTCAATTTCTGTCACATTGAATCTTCAAAATTTCTATGAGATGTAGATTTCTGGGTTTACCTTCTTGAATGTATACATGGGAATTAAAAAGTAATTTATAGTTTGAGTGAGTAATATGTTTGAATGTTTACAAAATAATCCTTGGCCAGACGTCATTTATTTATCACACACTGGACTTGACACTCAAGACTCCCACTTCATGCATGGTTTGAAAAAGTAGTACTGATGTAGCCTTTTGTTTGAGGTTTCCATGACTTGAACACAGGTTCTAATGCTTGACAAATGAGTACTAGGCAACCAAGCATGACCTTCAATATCTACAAATAACTAATATAAAATAATAAAAATAATAATAATAATAAAAGAGGACAAAATGGTGTAAATTATTATGTATATTGCAGCTGAGAAAACTAGTAGTATGTAATTTTCTAAATCCAGCTCCATACATAAGGCTCCTAGACTGCACGGTCTAAGGAGGTCTAGATGTACAGTGCAATGGCTGTGAACTTTTGCAACTTCACTATAAAAGTTCTTTATGTTTTTTAAAACAATGCTTTTCCATAGAGTACGCCTGTGGTGTACTGATTTGATATTAGATATTTTTATAATTTATTCCCTACAGAAGTTTTCTGTGTTAATGTTATTTGAGATTTTTATATATTGAATTTATTTCAATGGATCAATGAAGCCAGAAATTCTTTCATCAATCATTATGCATAGTGATTTGAATTTAAAACCTTGGTTGCGGGGTACTTGGTTAATATTTCTGAATAATTTTCAGTGATTGCCATCATGTTCTTAGTGCAATCCTATGGCTTCTTATATACTGGAAAAATGTTAATGTAAAATGTCAATGTGATTGTCATCGAATATCTGTTGTTGAGGTATAGTTCCTTCTAAATGGAATTGGTGTCTCTTTTTTCTTTTTTTTTCAAATTGTATTTTATTTTATTTTATTTTTATTATGGAATTGGTTGAGAATTGAAATGTGGATGTGCATGAATGGGAGTTATGAGAGCTATTTTTCGATTATTGGCTACTAGGAGGGAGTTGATTCCATCTAAGGAGATCAGACATGCAAAAGCTTTGAGACCCTGTAGAAGTATAGAACTGAATCAACCAAATGCTTGCATAGTTGCATAAGATAGAATAAAAGAAAGTGAATGGATTTAGATGAGAAGAGACTCAAATGAACATTGTTAGATTCAAAGAAATTGTTATTTGAACATAAGCATGGATCTGTATTGTTCTCTTTGTAGTGGGCATCTTTTGTTGTTTCACTCTGATGCTAATATGCTATAATTGAAGTGTGGGTGTCATAATATGATTGATGTTTTGGATAGGTGAAAACTGGGTAACATTTTTGCAAAATAATGTAACTGTGCAAGAGCAATGGTGGTAAATATACTGAGAGAGATGGAAGGGAGTGGGTGCCAAGATGAGATTAAGCATATAGAAATAGGACGGTGGAAAGGTTCTGAAGAAAATATTGGAAAGGAAATATAAGCTGTAGATAAAGGCTTCTGATTGAGAATTGCCTTTCTGTCTATCACTCTATCTGATGTTTTTGGATTAATGTCACATAAAATCATATGCTTTGGTTCATGGGCTTTCTGCCCTTCGTAAAGCCAAGATCAATGGTAAATACCGAAGAACATAAATACAGCAACACAGGCACATGCAAGTTTGGTTAATGTGCTGTTTGTCTTGTTGAATTCTGTGCCTTCAATTGCATATTTTTCAGCTAGACTTCAAATGTTAGTTAAAAGTAACCCTTACTATTTTCTATTCTTCTAACAATGTATGTTCCAAGTGAAGTATTTGATTCAAAGAAAGTAACTTGTACAATGTTTACTGTTCATTTCTTTTATGCATTTGGTTCCCATATTTAATAATTGGTCTAGCCATTTCTTTAAGTGTTATTTTATGGGGATAGTATATTAGTATGGCAATTTCAAGCCAATATTGTGTGTATTTTGCAATTCCTCATTACTTAATTTTACATTTGTGACTTGGTTTGCAGTCATTTGGAGTTCATTGGTGTCCATTTAGTGGTCTGACTAGACTGCCTTCATCTTTTGAGTAAGCACGATTCTCTCTTGTCTTTCATTCAAAAATTTGATTTTTAGTTCAAGATGGTGGGTAGCTTAACATTTTTTTAAGGAGGGGGGTTGGGGTTCCAAAAAAAAAGAAAAAGAAAAAGAAAAAGAAAACTTGCTGCTTTCTGTTCTATTTGTGCACATGCTTTCTCAAATATCTGCTGTATCTGTTGTTTTGCCTGTCGAAGTTTAAGAGCCAACAACAGCAGATATACATAGTATGAGAAATAGGATTCAATAAAATTGTTAGTGGATAAATACAGATTGGATTCTGGCATCCTTCTGTTGCTAGTGGCTCCTTGACTTTGTTGAGTTTCCTTTCAAAAAAAAAAAAAAGGAAACTGGTAAAGTATTGTGAATAGGTGAGATGGATAGAATACATTATCTCTTCTTCTTTCCTGTAATAAATGAAACGAGTGTAATAATTGTTGGACTTCTTAATACCATTCTTATCATCTGCATACCTACCCAACCCTGACAAGGGGGAAACTCTTGTCCCTCGCTTTCTTTCACAAAATGATCCTGTAACTTGAGAAAATATAGGCATTGGTTTTTGTTGTACATCCCACTAAATGAACAAGAATTCTATTCAAGATTACCAAACAAGGAATAAAAATAAAAATTTCCAACTCACAACCTTTCAGATGCCTTGCCCATAATTGTCAAAAGTTAGCACTTCGCTCACTTAAATGCAGTGTAGCGCTATCAAAGCGCTTCAGGCCTCTAAAGTGAAAGCGCCTTAACTGAAGCTCCTGCTTAATTTATGAAGCGCAGTGCAGCACCAGAAATGTGCTTCCGAATACTGAACGTAAGTGGCTTCACTGAAATAATCACACCAAGCACAAAGCAATAAGTGCATATGAAGTGCATCTCTGTTATTTGATTATCCTCTCTATTACTCACTTTCAATTCAAACCAACATCTAATTTGTTATATTTTGTGTTGCAGTGAAGGGGATTTTTCTAGTTCATGTGAGATTTCTGACTCTTGGTTAACTAGTTAATTTTTCACGATTCTTCATCACTGATAGGACTGTTTGTACTTCTGTAGATCATGATCTTATTCGACAACATGCAATTTTGGCTGAGCATGCTGCTGTGTCTTCTGCCACTCATCAATGCCCATATATTGCCTATGTTGGTATTCATCCATCATCCTCAAATTCCAGTGGAGGTGTCTCTGATGGTCCTACTTTTAACAATCACTGGAGCAGTCCTTCAATACCACATGAAGTTCCTACTTATGCTTTCCCAGGTGTGGATGTCCACTATCACAGTTGGGATCACCATTCATCTGCTTTCCCTACAACAAGCAGCCGAATTGGTAATGCTGATCAGCCCTCAATTCCGCCTGTTCCTCATAGAGCTGCTCGAACAAACTCTGATATACCAAGACAAGGATCTTTTGTCCACCCTTTCCTTGTCAGCCACAGGTATGATTTCTTTTTGTCTGGACGAGACTGTACTGTGTTCTTAGTTCTGTGTTTTTCTTGCGGTTTCATATGCTGAATTTTTACTACCCTTAGTGCTTTGGTGCCCTCTATTCCTGATAGGCATGTAGGGAGAGAGTATAAAACAGTTGTAAGTTTTTTAGTGGTAGAATGTATAGGAAAGGGGTAAAAAAGAGCTTCTAAATTTTAAAATTAGCTTTTTACTGTCACTAGAAGTCAGGAGGTGTTCAGCTGGCTTTCAATATTATTTTCAGCAGTATTCCTGAAATTGATTTTGCATGTAATTACAGTTCTGCTGCTAGGGCAGGAAGTTCAGTTGCATCATCAATGATTCCTCCCTATCCTGGAAGTGTGGCTCGGGCCCGCGACCGTGTTCAGGCTCTTCAAGCTTATTTTCAACAGCCAAGCAATTCACCTGGTGTTCGTGCCCCAGTAATAGTTGGAACACGGAGATCCAGTAATCACCGAGGCATGGCTCAAGTGAGTCCAATGGCCTCATCGTCTGATCAGGCTGGTGGCTTTTACTTCTATCCGTCTGCTTCATCTGGAAGAGCCTTTCAAGAAGCAGAAAATCCCATGTCCAATCGGTTCCCTATTTGGGAGCGAGAACACATGGCTGCAGCCTCCTCCTTGACCCAGGTTGATCGAGATCCAATTTGGGGGTCGTTTCACCATGGAGCTGGTGGGTCTGATCCGGGAATCAGATTCAGCAGCTTTCGCCAGAGGCAGCATGGATCTGAGAGGATGCCATCTCAACATCATCATCGGTCATAGGTTTGTTTGTAGTGTTATGATGAGAGGTAATTACTATGACTGAACCCACCCAATTTATGTATGTTTGAGATCGAAAACAATCTGTTGTCAAAGTGGACAGGTTCAGAACTGTTGTGTGGCCCTGAAATGACACTCTTTATGTAGTGGCCAAATGCATGGTTGTGTGATAGACAGTGGCTGGCTTCCTCTTTGTTTCTTCATGCCCTGCACTCATCTGAGGTTTAAAATAACCATCATCTGCTTTCATCCTCAACTATATTGGTTTTGCATTCCTTGCTTGTATGCTATTGGGATTGAGGTTAGGGTTAATTCAATTTCTGAAACAAACAATTTTAGAATCACATTTGGTTCAAAATAGTAGTGAGGGGATTATTCATCTTTTATTTATTTATTATTTTTTTTTTGGGGTGACAAGGGAAATTTGCAATTACTATTTGACACCCATGATAGATAAATTGTATTAGGAAAACTTTGTAGTTAGACAAAAAAAAAATACGGAGTATCTAAAGTTGTCATAAAATATCAATCCATATTCACTATTTTTGGCACGATTTAAATTTCAAAATTATATATATATATACTTGTGGCATTTGTGTGGTAAATCGCTAGATTGTGTGAATACTTGCGAAGTGAAGAAATGCAAGGTAAATACTACATGAATGCACAATTACTCTAGCTCTGCGGCTATTACATGAATGCATTGCACCTACTACATGAATGTATCGAAATTACTACATGAATGCACGGAAAATACTACACAGATACATTTGCGCGTCCTCCAGGCATGTTTAGGAATAGTTATTGTGCATTTATGTAGAACTTATTGTGTATTCCTTTAAAAGTTTGCAAGTTCGGATGAGAAGACTAGTTCTCATTTGAACGCAACTCTATATATATATATATATATATATATATATATATATATATATATATATATATATATATATATATATAGTCATGATCAGGTGTGGTCGTACTCTCCCGTGCGGCCGTGCGGTTCACACCACTCAATGTTACGAAATACACCACTCAATGTTAAGAAACACACCACACAAATATGCACTGTGGTGTGTTTCTTAACATTGTGGTGTGTTTCTTAACATTGAGTGGTGTATTTCGTAGCATTGAGTGGTGTGAACCGCACGGGAAGGCACGGCCACACCTGAACATGACCCTATATATATATATATATACTAATATACTATTGCCCACTTAGAACGCTTTGCTCCATGTGTCTAGATCAATGAATTAGATGTAATTTTAAAAAATTCAAACTTATTGTGTAGTAAAATCACTTATAAGTGCAAGTAATTTATCACCTAGAACTCTCTCAACCTACTGAAGAACAAAGAGACAGCAACGCCTCCACTGAGACTCGAACCCACCACCTCCCGTATACAGAAAAGGGTTTGATGCCACTGGACCATAAGGCCCTTGACATATATATATATATATATATATATATATATATATATATATATATATATATATATATATATATATTATGGTTGGATGTTTCTGAGTGGACTAGTTTGCCCTGGGCATGCATTTACTATTATATATGCTAATAATATCCTTAATTTTAGGAGATGAAAGCATAAATCACAATCATGCATCTCTTGATATTAATGACCCATATTAGATCACAATTATATATATATATTAAAAAAAAATAAATAAAGAGAAGACAAACATTCCTTCCACATTACGCTTTTCAAACATGTTTCTTTTTTTTAACAATATGGATGGAAACAAACAACTATATTTAATCACTAATATTAACACTCATGACCAGAAGTCAAAAAAACAAAACTTCACGACAAAAAAACCGTAACAACAGTATAATGCACCACAACTAACAACAGAATGCACCAAAACCACAAAGCGATGCATTGACACTGTAACATCGATGCACAGACACAACATTTACTAGTCCCAGCCACCAATGCAATGCACTACTTCCACAACACTTCACACAATCTGCTACCACAATGTACCACTACATCAACGCAACCACCCCACCGTATCAACATCTAAACCAAACTCCTATAACCCTAACCCCTAACCACTACGCGAAAAAGTGAAAAACCCTACACCATAAACCTGATTAAACCTTAAACCCTCAAACTAACTCGTAATTACTAAACACTAAATCCTAACCCCTAAACCCTTATCCTAACCCCTAAACCCTTATCCTAACCCTAACCCCGATAAACCCTAAATAATAACCCCTAACAACTAAATCATAAACCCGAAACCATAAAGCATTAACTGTAAACCCTACTCTATAAACACATAGACCCACACCCCACATAGCACAAAAGTCCCCCTTTCAAAACCAACTCTCTCAAGACCCAACATAATGCATCATCTTTTAGAATGAATGAATCACTAATTTCTTTCCTTCTTTATGCTATTTTCCCTAAACCTTCTTATGCATTCTCACCCCGTTATCTTCACAATCTTACTTAGTGCTTAGTACATCACAATTGATATTAGGGTCAGATCATCAACAACTTCCATGATGAACAATAGCAACAATAATGAACGTTTTAAATAACTCTAAGACAAAATCGTGGAATTGAAGAGCATGTCGGAGATCACCAGGCTGGAAATTCAAGATAGCTCTGACCGTTGCGTGGCTGCCATTGGTAAGTTTAGGAAGTGATGATGGATACTCACACAACTACTTGTCTTCCTAGAAACAAGTGTTCTTTCCATTTCTCACCATTCTATTATGAATTAAGGACCAATTCCAATTACTCAAACATGAAGTGGTAGTTCACAAATTGCAGAAGTTGATTAATAGGAATGAACCGATATCGTATGGATGGCTGATAGCATGGTTGCAAAAATCGCGCCTAGGCGCCGGCGCTAGGCGGTGCCCGACCACGTCGAGGAAGGCCGAAATCAGCCTCCTCCGTGGCTGGGTGCCTAGTCGGCAGCCTAGGCAGCCAAGACAGTTGTTTGGCCGCCTAATCACGAAGTCCCTTTTTTTTTTTTTAAAACGGTTAAGTCGTTTAGCAACCTCTGAAATAGGAAAATGGGTAAAATCGTGAAGCCTTTCCCAAGTTGTTCTCTCCGAAGCTGACGTCGTCATCTGGTCCCGCCTCGTCACTGGCACCGTCCTCCCTCCTCAGTCCTCAACGACGATAGATGCTGCTACCCGGTAAGTTTTCTCTTTATTTGTTTGTTTTTTTTCGTTCCTTCTCTTAGTTTTCTGTCCGTCTCCTCTTCAGTTTTGGACGGAAAATGGCTAGTAGTGGAGGTTGTGGCTAGTTGCTCTCCATTTTTGTTTGCATTATTTTGATTTTGGATTGAACTTTGAAAATGAGAGGCGATGGACTGGTGGAGTGACGGTGGCAGTGGACTGCTCTCCACTCTTGTCGTTGTCAATTTGTGATTCACTGATTTGTGAACTTTGAGTTATGAATCTTATGATTTCATTGCTTTGTCACTACTGAACTAACAAAATCTCTAACAAATGAGTTTAAAAAAGAAAAACAAGCAAAACAAAATCGGGCACCTAGGGAGCGCCTAACGACTTTTACAACCTTGGTTGATAGTTTAATTAGTTATTGAATAATTCTTGTTATTTTTTTCTATTATTCATTCTTCTATTATTCTTCTCTAGTTGTTGAGGTGTTTGTTGGCCAACTTGGATATATAGAGCAACTTTGTACTAGAGAATCATCTTTTGAAATAAATGAATTACTAATTTCCTTCTTTATGCTATCTCCCCTAAACTTTCTTCTACATTCTTAGCCTTATTATCTTCACAACTCATCTTAATCCTTAGTTCATTACAATTGGTATCAAAGCCCGTTGATCAACATCTTCCGTGCATGGTAAATAACAACAACAGCGATGAACGTTTTAAATAGCTCTAAAATAGAATCCAGGAATTGGAGAGAAGGTCAGAGATCACTAGGCAAGAGGTTCAAGATAGCTCTGATCCAATTACTCAAACATGGGGTTGTTCACAAATTGCAGAAGTTGATTGTTGAGATTGAATTGACATCGTAAGGATGGTTGATAGTTTAATTAGTTAATGAATAATTATTGCTAAATTTTATTCTTAGCTTGTTACTCCGTATTTTTTTTCTGTTATTCTTTTCGGTTGTTGAGGTGTTTGTTTGAGCGTTGGATTTTATTTTATTTTTTGAATACAACTAACTCTGTTAGATTGTAGTATCTATTCAAACCTATTGGATCACAAAGAGTCATGACCTCCCATATGGGAAAGGCACTACTCAGCCATTTGAGCACAAGGTGCTTGGCTAGGGAGCAGCCTTGTACTAAAACATTTACAATAAAGTCCAGAGAGTATAGAACCATTCCAATAATTATATCATGCTCCCGAATCCAAATAACTTAGGTAATAACTCATAATAGATCAAACAATCTCTAATTTCTCTCTTTTATTTTTTTAAACATAAACTTACTTCTCTTGCACAAATAAAATTAATATATAATAATATATCAACCTTGATTAAGATGTGACTCAAACTTGAAACCTTATTAAAAGTAACAGTGATGCAAAATTTTGAAACAAAACTTGAATATTAATATAAAATTTTAAAATAAAAATGTTTTTTCATGCTCAGAAAAATGATATGATATTTATCTATATTTATATATTTATATAATAACAAAAGTATTAATAACGTATGCTTCTATTCATTTATGTAGACATACATTATATTTATAGTATTTTGTATAATATGAAATATGTAAATATTTTTATAGAATTGTGAATTTGTGATTACTCCTATAATTATATGCATCAATTGTTACAATGATTACTAATTAAGAACATATATTTTAAAATCTTCTTAAACTCATACCCTTAATTAAAAAAAAAATTCAAAAACAGTTAAACATTATTTGACTAAAGACGACGTAATATAGTTATGGACTACTTTAATTCCTACAAATTTAAAAATTAAATTCTTTTAATTTGTAAATGCAATTTCCTTAATTATAATTAATAAAATATGAAATATAATTAAGGAAATTAAATTATAAAATTAACTAAATTGTGTGATCATAAATATTTAAAAATTTCTTAAATACATACATATACATATGTGTTACAGAGGTTTATCTCGAAAATACAAGAAAATAATGGAAATACAACAGAAAATATCCACGAAGGTCCTTCGGTTATTAACCGAAAACCGACCGAAACCGACCGATGCTCACCCCTAACGAAGGATAATATTACAGGAAATTAAAACAACCTACACAAGGTTGAAAACCTGAACTACGGTTGAGGATGAAATCCAGACGAACTCGGGTGGTTGGAAGCACGAGTCGTGTTGCCACTCTCCTTAAAACCTTATTTACCGCCTCCCGGGGTGCTGGAGCGTTGCGGTCTAGGTTTCCCAGGATAAAACGTACTACGATCCAATCGTTCGAGCACGCGAACTTGGATCCGGCGAACTAGGAACGTGGGTTCAACACAGGTGGCTAGAAGGAAATGTGAGCAGAGTTTTGAGGAAGAAAAACAGTGTTTGCCGTGTGTTCTTGGTGTGTTCGTGTTTTTTCCAAACCTGCTGCTCACAACGAATATATAGTAGAGGAGAGTGGATCATAGCATTAATCATGGCATTGATAATCCATTTTGTAACCTCCTTCCACTTAGCAGAAATTTAATTCTGCCATATAACCAACAATTACACCCACTACCAAGTCCCATTATTCATGAAATAACTCTGAGAATAAAGAATGGAATTAATCAAATTAACTCCGTAATATCAAGAGTCATTTCTGAACGGACACAGTAGGTGAAACGTCGCGTTCGAGAGGTTACAGGAGTCGCAGTGCGAGACATGGTCCAGTCCGTGAACCATCGAGACATCGCCGTGCCGCGAGACGTACAAGCTTCGAGACATCATGCTGGCAGCGAGACTTCGCACTGGTCCGCGAGACATCGGACGCGCGCGCCAACCCGGGACGCGCGACATCGCACTCGCATGCGAACAACCTTCGAGAGGTCGACTCCGCTGAAGTTCGAGACATCGAACTACCTCTCGAGGTCAGCTCGGTTTGATGTCTCGAACGAGAGATCAGTTTGATCTCATGTGGTCTGAGATGGAAAACTCGTTCGGAATTTTAGCATAATGTATGCACAAGTTCAAGCCTTTTCGAACTCATCTCGAACTCATTTTTGGGATTTGATTTGCACCCCCCCCCCCTGCGCGCGAGAGAGAGCATCTATGCTATACAAGTTAATTAGCCTTAAAAGACTCTTGTATTTATAGTGGGTCAAATCTTCATTCCCAACCAATGTGGGACAAAGCTAATAAGCTTTTCCTCACTTAAAATTCCATCTCAAATGGGTCTACTTTGAGAACCAATTTCTCATTCACCCATTATCCATTTTGAGCGTATAATATATCGATCTCTTCGTCTCACTACGAAAAATCCGAATCCACTTTGACCCGACCCAAATCGGATGTGGACCCTACATATATTTATACCACAAAATGGCCACTTAAAATGCCATTTTAGTGCTATTTTTCCAACAATCCCCCACATGAATGAAAATTGATTTTCAAGGGAATTTTGAAATCGGAAACAACTGCGTTCAACGGTTGATTCCTGCATAGCAAAGGTAGGTGTAACCCTTTGAACCTTGCCTCGTGAGATCTATATACTCTACTGGCTGTACGGTAGAACGCGATGTCTTTGAACCGACTGCCGTTTGTGTAGACATTGACAAACCTCACACAGGAACCATCCAACCACGTCCTATTCTCATGAGTGTGCCCATTTTGGTCGTGGGACACCTGCCTGGTTCTGCAAGAGTTTCTAAAGAATTAAGCCCAATTTAATTCTCCTTTGAAGCGACCCACACTTCTCTCTCACATAGGTGATTCTTTCTCGAGTTTCCCGCAACTCAACACATGTTAATTGACTTTGTGCACTTAGCACAAATCAATTCAACACTCGAATCATTAAAGCACTAATGTGCTAGCCTCTATCGGGACTCACTGTTTTAACGAGGAGTGGTAGGGAGTCCGGAACCCCCCACAGTGACATGCTATTCCATAATTTAGTTGTCCCATTGAACCTAGGTGCCAGCTAGGTTGGGTATCCACTATGGAAGTTTTAGCTCAAGGGCTTTAGACCCATTCCTCGTGCCAACCTCTCGACAACTTCTTTGTTTAACCCTTTGGTTAGCGGATCCGCTATATTGTCTATTGACCTCACGAAGTCAATCGAGACAACACCAGTTGCGAGAAGTTGTTTAATGGTGTTATGTCTACGACGCATATGTCTAGACTTACCATTATACATATGACTCTTTACTCTCCCAATTGTTGCTTGACTATCACAATGCACGCAAATTGGAGGTACAGGTCTTTCCCAACTTGGAATGTCTTCCAAAAAATGGCGTAGCCATTCAGCCTCTTCACAGCATTTGTCCAAGGCAATCATTTCAGATTCCATTGTGGATCTAGCTATTACTGTTTGCTTGGAAGATTTCCACGCAACGGCTGCACCGGCTAGTGTGAACACATAACCACTCGTGGATTTAGAATCCTTAATGTCAGATATCCAACTTGCGTCGCTATACCCTTCGAGTACAGCAGGATATCTTACATAGTGCAGTCCGAGATCACGAGTATACCTCAAGTATCTCATGACTCTCACTATTGCCTTCCAGTGCGTTTCACCGGGATTGCTAGTATACCTACTAAGTTTACTAACCGCATAGGCAATATCCGGCCTTGTACAACTCATAAGATACATCAAACTACCAATAACCCGAGCATATTCTACTTGAGAAATACACTGTCCGTGGTTTTTGGTCAGTTGAAAGTTTGTATCAAATGGTGTTTTAGCCAATTGATTATCATCCTTGTTAAATTTTTCAAGGATTTTATCAACATAATGAGATTGGCTCAACACAAGACCATCAGGTCTTTTAATGATTTTAATCCCGAGGATTAAATCAGCCAAACTCATATCCTTCATGTCAAATCTTGCATTTAACATGGTTTTGGTAGATTTGATCATTTGATCATTGCTACCAACGATGAGTATATCATCCACATATAAACAAAGAATGACGTAGCCATCTACCGTTTCCTTAACGTAGATACATTTGTCACTTTCGTTTATTTTAAACCCATTAGTTAACATCGAGTGGTCAAACTTCTCGTGCCATTGCTTAGGCACTTGTTTCAAACCATAGAGCGATTTAACTAATTTACATACTTTCCTTTCTTGGCCTGGAACCACAAACCCTTCGGGTTGGTCCATGTAGATTTCCTCATCTAACTCACCATTTAAGAAAGCTGTTTTTACATCCATTTGATGAACTTCCAAATTCCGCAATGCGGCTATGGCAAGGATCATCCTAATGGAGTTTATTCTCGTCACAGGAGAATACGTATCGAAGTAATCAAGGCCTTCTCGTTGCCTGTAACCCTTGATTACAAGTCTAGCCTTATACTTCTCGATTGAACCATCCGGTTTCATTTTCCTTTTAAAGACCCACTTGGATCCCAAAGGTTTACAACCCGGAGGAAGATCAACAAGTTCCCAAGTGTGATTCTGTAGGATAGAATCCACTTCACTTTTGATAGCTTCCTTCCACAAAGGTCCTTCCGTAGAAGTCACAGCTTCTCGATAAGTCCTGGGTTCATTCTCTATCAAACAAGATAGAAAATCCGGTTCGTTTTCTATCAAACAAGTTAGAGTATTCGAGTCATACTCTAGCAAGTAAGTTAGAAAATCTGGACCAAATGATTTTTCAACTCTCGCCCGTTTACTACGTCTCGGCTCGAGCTCGGGTATTTCCTCAGAATGCCCGCCATCATTGTCCATAGTAACATCCACCTCTCGAAGTGATGTACTCAGTCCGTCGACTTCTCGAAGTGTATCGATCTCTCGAAGAGCATCGATCTCTCGAAGTGACGTACTAGGTCTCTCGCTAGACCTACAAGGAAATACATTTTCAAAGAAACATGCATTCCTTGATTCAATTATAGTGTTCTTATGCACGTCCGGATTTTGGGACTCATGTACTAAGAACCGATAAGCACTACTATTGTGTGCATATCCAATAAAGACACAATCCACCGTCTTTGGACCTATCTTTATTTTCTTTGGTGTTGGAACCAAGACTTTGGCAAGACACCCCCACACTTTGAGGTATTGGTAGGAAGGTTTCCTACCTTTCCACAGCTCATAAGGAGTCTTATCGAGCTTCTTGTGAGGTACCTTATTCAAAAGGTAATTACTTGTCAAAATAGCCTCACCCCACATGCTTTGAGGTAGGCCCGAACTTATAAGCATCGCATTCATCATCTCTTTCAATGTACGATTCTTACGTTCGGCAACACCATTCGATTGAGGTGCATAAGGTGCAGTGCGCTCGTGTACTATTCCAACACTCGCACAGAAGTCACCGATAGGTACTTCGTACTCACCACCTCTATCGCTTCTAACCTTTTTAATCTTTCGATTAAGTTGGTTTTCCACTTCATCCTTATAAAGAATGAATTTTTCCTTGGCTTCGTCTTTGCTCTTTAGCAAATACACATAGCAGAACCGTGTGCAATCGTCGATGAACGTAATAAAATACTTATTACCACCTCTCGATTGAATCGATCTAAAACCGCACAAGTCGCTATGTACCAATTCTAGTGGCTCAGTCTCCCTTTCAACCGATTTGAAGGGAGTTTTCGTTAGTTTTGCCTCAACACAAATTTCGCACTTATTTGTATTAACTTGAAAATTAGGGATATGGTTCATGCTAATTAATCTACACATAGAATTAAAATTAACATGACCTAGTCTACCATGCCACAAATTGGAAGACTCAAGCAAGTAAACAGAATTAACTTTGCTTTTATTGATAATCGGCATTACATTGAGCTTAAAAAGCCCGTCAGTTACATACCCCTTACCAACAAACATCCCTAACTTTGACAAAACTACTTTGTCAGACTCGAAGACCATCTTGAATCCATGCTTGTTCAACAACGAGCCAGAAACAAGATTCTTCCTAAGGTCCGGAACATACAGTACATTATTCAATGTTAGTTCCTTCCCGGAAGTCATCTTCAAGATCACCTTGCCCACGCCCTCCACAGCGAACTGAGCAGAATTTCCCATCCAAACCTTCTCGCCCTCAACGGCTTCAAAGGTCTTGAACATCTCCCGGTTGCAGCATAAATGCCTCGTTGCACCGGTGTCGATGAACCACTCGCGCGGGTTAGAGCCCACCAGGTTCACCTCCGTGACCATAGCCGAAAGGCTAATCTCGGCCACCTTTTGGCTCACATCACCAACCACGTTGGCTTCGGAACCCTTTTTCTTCTTTGGAGCCTTGCACTCCGTAGCTTTGTGGCCAATCTTACCACAGTTGTAGCACTTCCCTTGGAACTTGCCTTTGGAAACGCCACCTCTCGGACCCAGCTTCTGCTTGCTCTTCCTGGCCTTCTTGGAGCTCTGCTCGTGCTCCACCACGTTGGCCTTGGCACCTCCCACGAGAGGTCCCTTACCACCACTGTTCCTGTTCCCCTCTTCGACTTGGAGTCGCTGGATCAGGTCCTCCAGGCTCATCTCCTTTCGCTTATGCTTCAGGTAGTTCTTGAAATCCTTCCATCCTGGAGGCAGCAAGTGGATCATCGATGCCACTTGGAAGGATTCACTAATCACCATGCCCTCGTCACGGATCTCATCGAAGAGCAACTGCAAGTCTTCGGCCTGACTGAGCACAGTCTTTGAATCCACCATTTTAAAGTCGAGGAACCGGCCAACCACAAATTTCTTTTGGCCTGCATCCTCACTTTGGTACTTGTGGTCCAAAGCTGCCCACATCGTAAAGGGAATCAACCAACCCGTTCAGTATGTAGTTGCGGCAAAGGAAGTCAGAGTCCTTCCAAAGCCCAACAGCCATCACTGAGTGAGGGTCTTGTTCCTTAACCACTGGAACCGTCTCGGTCAAGAACCTTGACAAGCCGAGAGTAGCGAGGTAGAACATCATCTTTTGCTGCCACCTCTTAAAGTATGATCCCGAAAACTTGTCCGGCTTTTCGACCGAACCACTTGGTACCGTAGGTACCCTCATCGTGGGGATATACCCCTCAGAGCTGACACCCCCTTGTGAACCAACGTTCACTGGTGTCTGGGAAGGTGCAACAGTGTTGCCGTTCCCACCATTGTTGTTATCAACAACATTCGGATTAACACCCTCAGTGTTTTCCATTTTTCAAGAAATTCGAGAATCAGAAAGGGGAAGAAGAAAATAAGGTTTTAAGACTGAACTACGGTTGAGGATGAAATCCGGACGAACTCGGGTGGGTGTTGCCACTCTCCTTAAAACCTTATTTACCGCATCCCGGGGTGCTGGAGCATAATGTAGCCCGCAAGGCGGGCCCGCACACACAAGTTCAAGCCTTTTCAAACTCATTTTTGGGATTTGATTTGCACCCCCCCTGCGCGCGAGAGAGAGCATCTATGCTATACAAGTTAATTAGCCTTAAAAGACTCTTGTATTTATAGTGGGTCAAATCTTCATTCCCAACCAATGTGGGACAAAGCTAATAAGCTTTTCCTCACTTAAAATTCCATCTCAAATGGGTCTACTTTGAGAACCAATTTCTCATTCACCCATTATCCATTTTGAGCGTATAATATATCGATCTCTTCGTCTCACTACGAAGAATCCGAATCCACTTTGACCCGACCCAAATCGGATGTGGACCCTACATATATTTATACCACAAAATGGCCACTTAAAATGCCATTTTAGTGCTATTTTTCCAACAATATGCACTATATTACTAATCATACAAAATTAATATGTTAATTTTTAAATGTAATTATTTTATAAATTTAGCAATGTACATTATAATTAGGAAAATTATACTCTAGAATTTGCCTAAATACATATTAAAAAATATTATGTACATATACAATCTATTATCTATATCTATATATATATTAAAACAGAAGTAATAGCTTTCCCGCTCATTTTAGTCCAAAAATTTTGAAATTGGTCAACATAATATTATATAATAATTCCTTATCAGAAATTCTAGCCTTCCTTATCATTCCTTATTTATGACTAAAAGTGACAAAAATATTGAAAATATGATTACATTCCTTATTATACATGGAAATTAATGATATATTTTATTCAATTACATTCCTACATGGATTCCTTATTTATGTACATACATTAACAATCAAATTACTATATGATGTATATTATAGTATTCAAAAACAATTAATATATTATGTTAATATACGTAATTAAATTCCTTTCATGATAATATTTAAAAAAAGTTTCACAATCAAATTACTATATGATGTATATTATAGTATTCAAAAAATATATTACTATATTATGTTAATGTATGTAATTAAAAATTCTCTCATGATAATATTCAAAAAAAAATGTCACAATCAAATTACTATATGATGTATATTATAGTATTAAAAAAATTACTATATTAGGTTAATATACATAATTAAATTTCTCTCATGATACTATTCCAAAAAAAAAAAATTCCAATAATCAAATTACTATTAAAAAAAATATTACTATATTATGTCAATGTACGTAAAATTCCAACAATCAAATTACTATATGATGTATATTATTGTATTAAAAAAAATATTACTATATTATGTTAATGTACGTAATTAAATTCCTCTCATGATAATATTCAAAAAAAAATAAAAATCCCAACAATCAAATTACTATATGATGTATATTATAGTATTAAAAATATATTACTATATTATATATGTTAATATACGTAATTAAGTTCCTCTCATAACAATATTAAAAAAAAAAAATTCCAACAATCAAATTACTATATGATGTATATTATAGTATTAAAAAAATATTACTATATTAGGTTAATATACTTAATTAAATTCCTCTCATGATAATATTCAAAAAAAATTCCAACAATCAAATTACTATATGATGTATATTATAGTATTAAAAAAAATATTACTATATTATGTTAATGTACGTAATTAAATTCCTCTCATGATAATATTCAAAAAAAATAAAAATCCCAACAATCAAATTACTATATGATGTATATTATAGTATTAAAAAAATATTACTATATTATGTTACTATACGTAATTAAATTCCTCTCATAATAATATTCAAAAAAATACGAATTTCAACAATCAAATTACTATATGATGTATATTATAGTATTCAAAAAAATATTAGTATATAATGTTAATGTACGTAATTAAATTCCTATCATGATAATATTAAAAAAAAAATTCTAACAATCAAATTACTATATGATGTATATTATAATATTAAAAAATATTACTATATTATGTTAATTAACATAATTAAATTTTTCTCATGATAATATTCAAAAAAAAAAATCGAACAATCAAATTACTATATGATTAATGATATAGTATTCCAAAAAATATTACTATATTATGTTAATGTACGTAATTAAATTCCTATAATCATAATATTAAAAAAAAAAATTTCAACAATCAAATTATTATATGAGTATATTATAGTATTCCAAAAAAATATTACTATATTATTTTAATGTAGAGATGTTTGGAGGATATTAGATTTTGAAATACAGTACAGATATCCTCCTGTAGAGCGCTTGAATTTTCATCTGTCAAATGAACAAAGTATTTATTTTGATGAGGATGCTCCAATCGATGTCATTGTACAACGACATACGGTAAAACATAGCATGTTTCTGGCTTGGCTTGAAGCAAACAAAAACTACCCTGAGTCAAAGCAACTAAGTTATGCAGAGATGCCAACAAAGTTCGTTTGGAAACAAGCAACACGGGAATTTGTTCCAAGACAATAAGGATTCTCAATTGGTCGAGTTTTTTATGTTCCTCCTGGAAGTGGTGAGATGTACTATTTGAGATGTCTTTTGAATGTAATCCGAGGGCCTACGTGTAACACCCCAATTTTCACAACTTGGATTTATTATAAAATCCTAATATTACAATACATTGCGGAAGCGTCTAACCAGCAGAAAACTGGGTGTTACCGCCACGCTCAGGTATCTTTCCTATACCCAAACGTTAAGGCTAAACTTACAACCTCAAAACCATATCAACATCCAAAAGTGTACATATGGAACTAATCCTCCAAGGGTGTCTATTCTAAGATAGAGTAGTCTTCAACCTCGACTCCCATCCTATTCAGAGCTCATCGGCCACAAAGGGCCCACGCTAGACTTCATCTGATAAGGTACACAATGAAGTGTAGTTAGCGCGACGGCTAAGTAAGGATATCCATTATCACTGGAAAAATAAACAAAGGTTTTCAAAATAGTCAATTATTCAATAACAACAAGGCAAGATAACATTACCCACAATCGCAATCAACCTGCAAACAATTTAATCAACAAGTAATTTCACTTTATTTCAATAGTTAGAGCAGTTAACTCAGTCATTAATTCACCCGATAGTTAGCTCTTACACGTCACCCTGCAGTTGAGCTAGAATATCCTTCGCGGGAATTTTAGCTCGGTTATTCGCAGAGGTGGCAGACCGATGGAGCCAAGAGAGATCAGTTTTGGTCTAGGGTTAGTTTTGTTTTATATGGTCGGGTTTGGGCTTAGGTATTGGGTATTGGGCTTGGGTTTTAGGCTGTGTGTTGGGTTATATATTTGAATAGATTAGAATGGGTTGGGCTGCTGTTTTTAGTATAACAACTTTTATCGTATTTTTTTAAGCAACAATATTTATTGTGTATATTTTGTATTAATATATTAATTTTCTTTAACTTTTGTTTTAAGAAACTAATTTTTAAGTATTATATTTCGGAAGTTTAATTTGTGTTGTTAGAATTTCATATATTATATAATTATATTGAGTTATGTTGTTATATTGTTATTGCTATTTAGAATTGAGTGATGATGTTTTTTCTATTGTTTATAGATAATATAATTTATTCATTTATTTAAATTAAATTAAATTTGTAAAAGATAGAGATATTAAATAATTTGTAAGCATATACTATGTATTAGATAATAAATAATATTTCACTAATAACATTAAATCAACATTAAGTTTCTTATTAATTGCACATGTTTTCGTAAAATATATTATATTATTACTTTTTTTATTATAAATATTACAACAATACATATATATATATATATATATTATATGTAAGCATATACTATGTATTAGATAATAAATAATATTTCACTAATAACATTAAATCAACATTAAGTTTTCTTATTAATTGCACATGTTTTCGTAAAATATATTATATTATTACTTTTTTTTATTATAAATATTACAACAATACTATATATATATATATATATATATATATATATAGCTCATATTATTATTTTTGTTAGTAGCATATTCTAAAAGTATTTTATTACTAATTATTATTTATTACTTCGAATTTATTACTACCTCCGTCCCAAAATGGTTGTCTGGTTCGTTTAACGAGGCTTGACTGAAGTAATTTTTAATCCAATTTTTCATATTATTAAGTTTAGCATTAATATATAAAATTTATATATTTAGAAACTACATTAAAAGTACTATTAAACACAAAAAATTAAATTTAAAAATAATAAAAAATTACTAAAGAAAATAAGCAAAGAATGAAGAGTTGGTTTGACCAATGAATAGTAAATAGGACAGGTAAAATGGGGCGGAGGGAGTATTATTTTGATGACAATTGTTATCAATTATTTGTTTTTATTATTATTATTATTAAGGTTATTCATTTTTAATGCTAATTATTACGTAGTATTATTTTTGTTTGTATTGAAGTATTATTATATTTTGGTCTATTAACATATTCATAATTTAATACTAATTATATCATATTGTAATACTAATTTCATAAATGTTCCGGTTGTATTATTGAATTCATGAATTTTGTGAATAATTTATTAGTTTATAAATTCAATTAATTGTTATTAATTTTACTAATTTAAAGAAATTAACCTATTGATTTTGATGTTCGTGAAAAATGTAGTTGGGAATCAAATATCTATTGATTTTAATTTTTTTTAAGAGTGTTTAACAAATCGATCTCTACTCCGTTTACTGTGTTGACAAATTGTAGATATTACATAAGTTGTATACATCAATTTTATTGTTCATTTCCATAACATTAATAGTTTTTAATAACGTAATTTAAATATTTTAAATATTTAGTCCGTGCATCGCACGGGTAACATACTAGTTTAAATATATGTTATTAAATTAATTGAAATTCACATATTTAAGAATGATACATGATATCGAGATCTATCAATTTAAAATGAAGAAGAATAAGAGATAATAGAACTAAAAGAAATTAAATAAACTTTCAATAAATTAGTTAAAAACATATCATAGATCTACAAATATTGAACTACAAAGTCTATTATTGTGGACCTATTATTTAATTATAATATATCAATATAAATTATAATTACAGAAATTATATTATAGAATTTACATATATACATATTAATAAATATTATTTGTATATACACTGTATTACACAATCATATAAGAAAATGTGTTTGATTAGAGTTTAAAATCACATATACAAAATTTAAAATTTACATTTTTTAATTTCTAAGTATAATTTTCTTAGTTATTATTAATACTGTTAGAATTAATAATATATATGAAATACAATTAGGAATAATTCAATTTAATTATGTAATTTTTTTTCTATAAATTCATATAAATATGTACATGATTAGATATTATATTAATTATACAAAATTTTAATTTTGTATGCTATAGTAATAGATACTTGACCCCTTTCAAAAAAAAAAAAAGATACTTGACCAAATATATGAAAATTCAACTATATTATTATATTATACATTTTAATATATTTGTATTTTTTATTTTTTTTTTATTAAAATTCATAATAACAAAATTTTATCCGTGCACCGCACGGGTAAAACACTAGTACAATAATATAAGAAAATATGTCATATTAGAGTTTAAGTTTACATATACAAAATTTAAAAATTTATACTTTTTTAAATTTCTAAATATAATTCAGTTAGATATTATTCATATTGTTGAAATTATAATACATAAGAAATACAATTAGGAAAATATCAATTTAATTATGTAAATTTTCTCTATAAATTTATCTAAATGTGTACATGATTAGAGACTATATTAATTATATAAATTTTTAATTTTAATTTTATATGTATGAAAATAGATAGTTGACCAAATATATGGAAGTCCAACACTCCAACTATATTATTATATTACATTTTAACATATTTTTTTTCTAATTTTTATTTAAATTTGTAATAGCATATTTTTCTGTGTACGAGTAAAATACTAGTTTATAATAAAATCTAGAGTTTAAAGAACCATTTCAATAGTTATATTATAAACCCGGATCCAAATAACAACTTATGAGTTGAAGTTACTTCCCCGGGCTCGTCCTTATGAACAGTTGATTTCCCAGGCTTCAGCTCTCCTCATGATGGAAAATAAAAACTGAAACTTACTTCTCTATTTTTATTTTTGCACAAATAAAATTAACATATACAAATATATCAACCCTTGTTAGGATATCACTCAAGCTTGAAACCTTATTTATTAAAAGCAACAGTGATGCCATCAAACCACATGATACTTAGTTTTTTAATTTTTTTTAAAAATGAACCTCCACCCTATATGTCTATTAAGTTACTATCGGAGATTTATCAAATCATTGTTATAGGTCATTATAGATATTATTACAAGTTCGTCAAGTCACTACCTCACTATTGTAGATTTGTTGGTCCATCCATTTACACCTATAAGTCCATCAAGTCACTATTATATAAGTTTATCACACAATTCATACATTGGAAAAACATATCAATATAGGTATCGTTTAAAAGATGTCAATGAGAAATTTTTAACTATATATTTTTGTACACATTATTTTATTTATTCAAAAAAAGAAGAAGAAAGAACTTAAGTGATGATGATGAAAACTGAATATTATGTGTATTAGAAGTCCCAATACAATGATAGCTGACAAGTGATATATATACAGGGAGAGTCTCAGATAGAGTAGGATAGATAGTCCTAACATGACTCAGATACATAGAGTAGATAGTCCTAACATGACTCAGATACATAGAGTCCTAATACTTCCCCTCAAGCGCAGGGCAAGCTTGTGACCTGAAGCTTGTCTCGAAGAAAAGTAAATCTAGGAGTGGGCAAAGCCTTCGTAAATATGTCAGCGAGTTGATCCTTTGTTGAAATAAAATTCACCTGAATGTCTCCACTGGCAACTCTGTCTCTAACAAAGTGGTAGTCAATCTCTACGTGCTTGGTCCTGGCATGAAAGATGGGATTCGCACACATGTAACTAGCACCAAGATTGTCACACCATAGTTTAGGAGCAGGAATGTCATCAATGCTGATCTCGTGCAGTAGAGAGATGATCCATATGACCTCAGCACAAACGTCTGCTAAGGCCTTGTATTCTGCCTCTGTAGAAGACCGCGCAACTGTTTTCTGCTTCTTACACACCCAGGAGACAAGGTTGGTGCCAAGAAACACAGCATACCCACTAGTAGATTTACGATCTTTAGGACAACCAGCCCAATCAGAATTAGAGAAGGCATGAAGTTCCCTAGAGCTCGACTGAGTGATACGTAAACCGAAAGAAAGAGTCCCCTTGACATACCTGAGCACACGTTTGAGTTGCTCCCAATCGGATTCTGTTGGAGCATGCATGTGTTGACACAGTTGATTGACTGCAAAGGATAGATCTGGCCTGGTAATCGTGAGATATTGAAGAGCACCAGCCAGACTTCTGTATTTCGTTGGATCATCATATGAATCGGCACTGAGAGATGGAGTCTTCGAGGCAGAAATAGGAGTGGCTAGTGGCTTACAATCAGTCATACCTGCTCGTTTTAAGATGTCAGTCATGTATCGCTGCTGAGAAAGAACAACACCATTGCTAGATTTGACTAGCTCAATTCCAAGGAAGAATCCAGGTTCCCCAAGATCCCTAATCTTGAAAGCAGTAGACAATTTGGAGAGCAAACTAGACAGCAGTGACTGATCATTCCCCATCACCAGTATATCATCAACATACACTAGCAAGTACACACACGCAGACCCACGAGAATAATAGAATAATGACACATCAGTTTTCGAAGCCTGAAAACCAACAGAAAGCAGAAACGTATGTAAACGATTAAACCAAGCCCTAGGAGCTTGCTTTAAACCATATAAGGAGCGTTTCAACAAACACACATGATCAGGAAGCTGCACATCAACATACCCAGGCGGTTGACACATATAAACAGTTTCAGCCAAAGCACCATTCAGAAAAGCATTGTGTACATCAAGTTGCCTAACCACCCAGCCTGAGGAAATAGCTAGACTCAAAAGCAACCGTACCGTAGTTGGCTTGACAACCGGACTGAATGTGTCAAAGAAGTCTTGTCCAGGAACCTGATTGAAACCTTTTGCCACTAGCCGTGCTTTATGCCTTTCTATGGAACCATCAGCCTTTCGTTTAGTACGAAAAACCCACTTGCATCCAATTACATTCATACCTGTCTGAAGAGGAACCAGAACCCAAGTTTGATTATGCAAAAGAGCATTGAACTCCTGATCCATTGCCTCCCGCCATTCAGGAAATTTGACAGCCTGAGTGTAACAAGTGGGCTCAGGAGGGCAAACCTGAGCAGACAAAGCCAAGAGCGGAGCCACAGACCTACTCCGAGTAGCCATAGCATGAGAGCGAACGGTCGGGCGCGTGGACTTACCACGAGGCCTCCCCCTCTGTCTAGTAGGTGTAACTTCAACAGCATGCGGAGGATCAGGCTGATCACAATCAGCAGAAGGCAACGGAGACACCTGCATAACAGATTCAGCCCAGGGAGCCTGCACAGGAGGTGGTGACAGCGGAGGAACCTTTCTATAAAAAGGAAACACAGTTTCATCAAAGAGCACATGTCGGCAAACATAAATCTTATTAGTCTTTAGGTCCATGCATCTATACCCCCTAAAAGAGTCTGGATAACCTAAGAATACACAAGGGGATGACCGGTATGACATTTTGTGACGATTGTAAGGACGCAAGTGAGGATAGCAGAGACAGCCAAAGACACGAAGAAAAGAGTACGAGGGAGAAGATTTATGCAGTAACATGTGAGGACTGGAGTTTTGTAACACACTAGATGGCATTTTGTTTATCAGGTAAACAGCAGTTTCAAAAGCAAAATCCCAAAAACGTGACGGAACAGAGGCACGAGCCATAAGAGTGAGACCAGTTTCAACAACATGCCTATGTTTCCGTTCAACGCGGCCATTTTGCTCATGAGTATAAGCACATGACTGCCTATGATTAATACCTAATTTAACGAACATAGAATGCAATTTCTTATATTCAGCACCTAAATCAGATTGAATAGACTTGATTTTTCGATTGAAGGAGCGCTCAACCAAGACACGAAACTGATCAAAAATAGCATATAGATCAGATTTTTGTTTCATAGGAAAGTACCAGGTATAACGAGAGTGATCATCAACAAAAAGAACAAAATATCGATAACCAGAAGCTGAAAGAACTGGAGCTGGTCCCCAAATATCAGTATATATTAAATCTAAAATATTCGAACTAGCAGACTCAATACGTGACAAAGGAAAACGGGCAGACTTGCCCAATTGACACGCAGAACACAAAGCAGAAGTACAAGGAACAGTAGCACTAGATCTACTAACAGAACAAAAAGGAAGAACACGATGTAAAACTCTCTGATGTGGATGACCCAAGCGATCATGCCAAACCGAAGAGGAAGCACGGGAAGAAACAAAGGCTTGAGGACCAGCTTTTGGAACAGGAAGCGTGTAGAGACCACCCGAGCTATGACCTCGTAGAAGGATTTCCTTGGTTGCTATATCCTTCACAACAAAAAAAGACGGGTGAAATTCAAAGAAGACATTATTATCTGTGGCAAATCGCTGAACAGATAAAAGAGAAGAGGAGAGACCAGGAACATGCAAAATTTGAGACAACTTAAAAACCCTAGAAGGAGTAGAAAGAGAAGCATGACCAGTATGACTAATAAGTAAACCTTTACCGTCACCAACACGTAGAGTATCATCACCCGTGTATTCCTCGGAAGTGGATAGCGCAGCAATGTCAGGGGTGGCGTGGTTCGTTGCCCCAGTGTCAGGAATCCAGAGATGCGAATCAGAAGCGAGAGTTGGAGTACCTTCTGAATACGTTAAATTGGCCTGGGGTCGTAGATTGAGATATGAATAGCAAGCAGGTGCAGCGTGACCAATGGTGCCACATAACTCACAACGTGGCTGCCAATTGGAATTGCGTGAGCCACGACCACCACGTGACCGATTGCCTCTCCCACGCTGCATACCACCGCTCACCGCACCACCATGCGACGTACTGGACACGCCGCTGTTGTGTTGCTGGGAACCACCTCCACGATGCTGCCCGCCTCTCCAGGAGCGCTGCTGCCGACCACCGCGTTGGGCAGTAAGCGCTGTAGGCTGAGGCACAGAACCACCGTGAGCACCGTCGCCGGTGATAAACTCGTGCGAACCGAGAAGATCAGCGAGCTCAGGAAGAGTGACAGGTTCGGCGCGAATGTTCAGAGAAGCCGTAAGGGAATGATACTCCGGTCGCAAGCCCCGAAATATATACATGTTTTGCTCCTCCAACGAAACGGGCTGACCGGCAAGAGCGAGATCCTAAACCACCACCTGTGCCTTCGCAATGTAATCAACAATAGACATGTCTCCTTGCTGAATATTATGAAACTGACCAAGCAGCCGCATGGTACGTGCCCGGCTAGACGACGCAAGCGCACGTTCAAGAGCAATCCAAAGAGCACGCGACGTATCACAGCCAATGGCGAGATACATGACTTCAGGCGACAAGGACGAGATCAACAGGCTGAGAACCGCTTGATCACTACGAACCCACGGAGCATACAAAGGATTAGGCTGAGCGGGAGGCGGCGCTGCATCACCGGATGCACGGGCAGCAGGCGGAAGAAACGGAGTAGGGCATGGATTCGTGCCATCAACGAAGCCCATTAATTCGTGACCACGAAAAAACGGAACAACTTGCGTCCTCCAAAACAAAAAAATTCGTAGCAGTCAACTTAATACTCACAAAGTGATGAGCAGCACACAAAGGCATAACAGCCGGAGGAGCCACAGACGATAAAGCGGCATCGGAAACGGTCCGTTCAGAGGAGTTAACAGATCCGTCAGCCATAAGGAAAGAAACCTAGGCTAGCTGATACCAGATGAGAACTGAATATTATGTGTATTAGAAGTCCCAATACAATGATAGCTGACAAGTGATATATATACAGGGAGAGTCTCAGATAGAGTAGGATAGATAGTCCTAACATGACTCAGATACATAGAGTAGATAGTCCTAACATGACTCAGATACATAGAGTCCTAATAATGATAAATGAATTAGTGTAATTCTAACGGATCTACACTATTACTTTAACTCTTTAAGTAATAGGTATGTGCTCATATTTAATTTGTCTAAATGTGTACAACCATTATATCGTAGACTAGGGTCTACCATACACATTAAATACTTTATTCATATTATGTAGATGCACATTGCACTTAACATATTATGTACTTTCAATTTATTTACATGTGCATAACTTGTTAATTGAAAATATATATTATGTCAACGAAAGGTACATAATATGGACCAGGGTTCATAATACGTATGAAAAATCTTGGTCAGCGAGATATAATTTACAAAATTACGAAATTAAAAAATTTGCAAGTAATCAGTATTGTTTAGGGTGTGTTTGGTAACTCGAAAAATGAATTCCTGAAAATATTTTTCGAGTTTTCGGTGTTTGGCAACGTTCAAAAAATGTGGTCAACGGAAAATATTTTCCATTGACCAAGGAAATCAGTTCATTTTTCCGAAAAATGACTTACGGAATTTTTTCCGTAAGTCATTTTTCGGAATGGCCAAAATGGTCGTTTCGCATGTTCTCGGCCAAAAAAGCCAAAGCCGAACCTTTGTTTTTTTTTTTTAATAAATATTATCATTTTATATATTTTTATATTATTTATATGTTTTAAATAAAATAATAAAATATATAATTATACAATTCTACTCATTTTTCATAAAATGAACGAAACACACCTAGACAGTTTTCATAACGCAACCAAACACTGAAAAGGAAAATATTTTTCGCAAAATGACTCATTTTTTAGAAAATATTTTTCGGAAGTCATTTTCCTGCTTTTCAAACAGATCCATAAATGAATTTGAGTTCACATTGCAATATGGATGTTAGTATATGGTATTCTCAAAAAAAAAAAAAAAAGTATATGGTATAAGACTATAAGTTTCCTGGCCCAGTAAAGCCTTTAGATGGGCCGAAAACAAAGTGAAATTTAAATTGGACCCGATGATTATGTTATACCAGGCTGACCTAATACTCACATAACCCGAAACTCAAACGGGTCACACCAAAAATCAACCCTCGCTATATAAATCTGAGACAAAACCCTAGCGCCATTTCCTTCTCATACCCTACTACTCCTTGCAGCCGCTCAGGAAAGCTAAGCAGAGAAAAATGAGCAAAGGAAGCAGCGGAGGTGGGGCTCTCAAGGGAGGGAAGAAGAAGGGGTCGATATTTGTGATCGACTGCTCGAAACCGGTGGACGATAAGATAATGGACATTGCCTCACTGGAGAAGTTCCTCCAGGAGCGCATTAAGGTCGGCGGCAAGGCCGGAGCCCTCGGCGACTCCGTCACCGTCGCCCGTGACAAGACCAAGATCACCGTCACTTCCGACTCCAACTTCTCCAAACGGTATTTTTATAAGATCTTTTCTGGATTTTAATTTATTTTATTAGATTGGTTAATGTAAATTTACTGGATTTGTACTTGGACTAGGTATCTTTTGATGCTAAATATGCGCCACCTTCACCTGTTTGTTTAAATGCTTTTTTTGCTTTGGCACTATTGGTGATTGTATGACATATTAAATGTGTATAATATGATACTAGATTTATGCAATTCAATCGCTGCATCAGTAATTTGTATATGAATACCTTGTGAAGTAAAAGTTTTATTTGAATTCTTTGAAAATTTGAATATCAATTTTTTATTGACAAAATACAGATCAGTTTTGTTGTTTGCTCCAAATTTGGTTAGACAATGTGTAATCTTATATGGTTAAATATTTTGATGAAAATGAAATAGAGATTAGTTTCGTTGTTTGCTCCAAATTTGGTTAGACAATGTGTAATTTTATATGGTTAAATATTTTGATGAAAATGAAATAAAGATTAGTTGCGTTGTTTGTTCCAAATTTGCTTAGACAATGTGTAATCTTATATGGTAAATATTTTGATGAAAATGAAATAAAGATTAGTTTTGTTGTTTGCTCCAAATTTGCTTAGACAATGTATAATCTTATATGGTTAAATATTTTGATGAAAATGAAATAAAGATCAGTTTTGTTGTTTGTTCTAAATTTGTTTAGGCAATGTATAATCTTATATGGTTAAATGTTTTGATGAAATTAAAATAAAGGTCAGTTTCGTTGTTTGCTCCAAATTTGCTTGTGTAATCTTATATGCTTAAATATTTTGATGAAAATGCTTTTGACATTGTCTCTTATGCATACATAGAAGTTGGGGGTATTTCTGAATAATGTGTTTATCAAAGCTAATTGTAGAAACAGTTGTGTTTGTAATTGAGTTGGGTCCAGCCAAGGTAAAATGTATGAATTGTATTTCCTCTTTTGTTAATCAACTAGCTGTTAGGGTTTATGCAATTTCAGATGTGTGTAACAAGAGGCTAGAAATGGGTAAAGTTATATTTTCATTATAATTCATATATGAATAATGTACTGAATTATCATATCTAAGTGAAATATCAAAACAGCTGTGCTTATGGTTTATGGCCTTATGGGCAGACCAAGTCCAAGTGGCTTCCCCTTGGACCTTTGTAGGGATTCAACAACTTGAACAACTATACTAAATTTTGGGGAGATGGGAAACTGTATTTACTGATGTAAAGATACATAGATGCTAGGGGCTGGCCTGTTTAGTCCAGGAGCCTTGTTTAGTTTTCTAGCTGCCTATTAACATTGCTTTCTTTCCGTGTGGGGGCAACTTTAGATTGGCCTTGCCTTAGGTGTATGGTCTTTGAGATGTAAAGATAATGTGTTCTTTTTTCCAACTTATGTATGTGTTTATACTAACACGCACAAATACTTGGTTGTCCTGTTGCCTTTCAAAAAAATTTAGATATGAACATTCTCTGGTTTTAATTCTTTATGTTGTTTCCATTACTTCCATTGTGTGTGTATTGATACCTGCTGCTTTGGTCCCCCAGATATTTGAAATACTTGACAAAGAAGTATCTAAAGAAGAACAATGTCCGCGACTGGCTCCGTGTCATTTCTTCAAACAAGGATAGAAGTGTCTACGAATTGAGGTACTTCAACATTGCTGAAAATGATGCCGAGGATGAAGATTAAGCGGGTGGATACGTCCTTTTTGCCATATGTCTTGGATTTGCAGTGTGTTGCTCTTCTTCAGTCGTTATATACCCTGTTTTAAATGGCTTTTGCAATTTTCACATTTCGAACCTGTAAAACGAGATTGCAATTTTGGAGTTAGTTTTACCTCATTTCTACTACTCTGAGCACATTTGATCTTTTGGTACTTAAGATTATTTAGCTTGTGCTAGACTAATTCTAAGTTCTCTGAATCTTTGTTTCCGATAAAAAGTACCCTTGTCTCTAATTCATCTATTTGGGTAAATCAACGAGTTAAATTGTGCCTCTAGACTATTGAGCTATGTCCTGTGAGAATGCTATTTTCTTTCTTAGATCTACCACATGTGATTGGTTGGGATGCAAGTGAGATTTTTGCGGATATTGCATTTTGCATTATAGGAAAAGTAATATTTACCGTTTACCAAGCTTGATAGTTTGACAACTCTATGTAAAATTTTGCCACCGGTGTATGACCATAGTGGCATTGTGCAAAGACTTTGTGATGCAATGTGTCTTTAATTTTAGTACTATATAGTTTTGGTTTTAATATCTTTTACTATGTTTACATCTTTGATTTGACACTACGACAGTAGTTTTTAATAGGACGCGTTTAGGGTTGGCTTTTTAGTTATTAGATCACTTATTTGCATTCAAGTAATACTTCACGTGGAAATCTTTAAATAGATTCGTGCTAGGTTCTTTTCCGTTCTCACCCATAAAATGTTGATAACAATGTCACCTGTTCTCGACGGGATCTTCGTTTTTAATGGGAACGAGGATGGGAAAAATTTCTGAGATCGGGGATGGGGACCCGTCCCAGTCCCCGAATAATTATATATATATATATATATATATATATATATATATATATATATATATATATATATATATATGTTTTACCAAATTCCCAATTAACTTTTTTCAACTTAATAACACTTTTAATTTTTCGAAGATAAGTTATATTTTCACTTTAGTTCTTGAAATATAAATTTGACTAAATTTATCCATTGACTTTTGAAGTTGACCAAATTTAGTTTAAATACTTGACTTTTTGGACATTTCATCCTTCTACAAGACTACAAATGGGACATTTTAGACATTAATTTGGGCAATTTAAAAAGAAAAAAAATAAATTAAAAATTAAAATATCAACATCGTCAATGTACAAAAAGTGGTGTTGAGACATATTCCACATAAAAAAAATTAATAAAAGAGGATAGAATCATGATATAGCAAAATAATATTTTATAGGTGAAATAATTTCTTAGTAGAATATTTGATCACTCCATGCATATAGTCGGTGCCACTAAATTGTAGGACACACATAGTATCAGCTTTTAGCTTGCTAGATTGGCTCTTCTCATGTAGTGCTGAACCATCACCTTTCTGTATTCTATTGCCAATTCCATTTGCAGTGTAAAAAATGTTAAGTAACAGAACCATCAACCGAATGTACAATTCAGTTGATTACAGAGATAATTTTTTTTTAAAAAAAAAAATTAGGAATTGAATCTGTCGAGTCAGGGCGTGGAAAGTCTTTGGAGTTGGAGATTCAACTTTTGGGAGAAAAGTAATAGTAACTCACATTTACTATTTTTTATTTTTTACATTTAATACTTTCAAAAGCCAGCTCAGTTCATTTTGCCAGCCTGGTTTTTAATTTACCCATTTCTTGTGGATGGCACAAATATGCTTTTTGTTTTCCCTGGTCCCAAGGAAGAAATTAAAACACTCACACTGCAATTCATGGGTCTGCCCTAAATTAGAAAGCTCAAAATTGTTATTCATATGAAAATTGAAATGATACTGTTTATATAAAACACCATTTTACCTTTGAGACCGACGATTTTCGTGCCACACAACAATGGGATATAAGGGTGAGGAAACCCTTGTTGGAGGAGGAGAACACGTGCAGGGTTCAATTCGTGTGCGTAATTTTCAAGAAGAACTTGCACGTGCCCTGCTTCTCCAACGAGAGCTACCCACCCACCCATTCTTGAATCATATGTATATATATATATATATAAATGTATTCTTGGGGATGAAAAGGAGAAGAAAAGGAATAGATTTAGAATTGAGGTTGAGACTTGGATTTGGTTGCAAAGAAAGAAGTGATGAATGTATTTATAGATGGGGTAAGGGAGGGAGGGACAGGAAGAGTTAAGGCTTGGAGTCTAGGAGTGGGCAAGATTTAATGAAAGGCCATGCAAGTAAAGCAATCAATCAAGTAGCTAGCTAGCAATGTATAATAATAATAATAATAGTGTGTATGGTAGTAGAAATTGGATTCCTTCAATTAATTCATATATAGATTTTTTCAATGCCAAATTGATAGTGTGAAGGAAAAAAGTGTTGCCATCACTGCTGTGTGTAAAGCCCCCTTTATAACAACTCCACAATTTCCCATCACCCATCATCACTTCAACCAACAAAGAAAAGAAAGATTTGATTGCTAGCTTACTTAGCTTGCTCAAAAAACAAAACAATCGGAAATAACTTTGAAATTCAATTCAATTCAATCCTTTCCTTTTGATTGTGATGTTTCTCACCATTCACACTCTACCCAATTGTACACTATGATAAATGCTACAATACACACAACCAAGCTTTTAAGACCTTCTTTGCTTGAAATGAATTAGAATTGAAAGGTAATATATATATATATATATATATGCATTTCTCTTGTGCTTCGAATCTTAAGTTTCTTTGAGTTATGTTTTACCATTGCTCATTTTCTACAACCTAGGCAGCTAGGCAAAAGGTGGTAAATGGGAATTTTATCTGGATTTGGTGAAATGGGTCAAGTACAAGATCAAGAAAATTTTCAATACACTTAAATTAAACATTATTTGAGCAGTTCCAATCCTTATACCATGGACTAGGGACAATATAATGCACTATGAACTTTGGTGCATGTGTATAATAATATGAGTTTTTGTGTTTTGTGTTATGAAATTATGTACATTTAAAAGTATAAATTTTGTACGTGAAATAAATTAGTAATTGTGTCTTATGTTATAAATTTTTGCGTCTAGTGTAGTGAAATTTTGAACACAAATTATGTACCTAAATCAAATTTGAAAAAATAAGTAAATATATAACATGTGTATGTGTTTTGTGTCATGATTTTTTGTATCTTGTGTTATGAAATTCTGTACTTTACAAGTACGAGTATGAATTCTGTACCTCGTCATTTTGGTCCAGGGTTCATAATGTTACGTGGACCTTGGTCATATATGATATAAATTGCCAAACGATTCCCTGTATTGATTAATAAGTTTTTTTTTTTTTTTTTTTTTTTTAAATTAACATTCTAATATAATAAACGGAATCATTTTCTTTGAGAGTATAACAAACCCTTACATGCACGGGGTTTTATTGGGAAGATGGAATTAGGAGAGAAAAGAATTGCAATTCGGTGGAAAAAGAATAAAATGAGAATAAAATATGAATTCAAATTATACTTTGGTAGAAAAGAATAGAATTATTGGGAATGAGAATGAGACGGGAAGAAGTAGTATAGAAACTATAATGTTCTTGTGTAGTAATAACAACAACAACAACAATAATAATCAAGGGCAATTTTGTTTCCACCTGTTGCCAAATTGCAATTCATGCTATTCATGGAATTAGAATCCCATGCCCTCTCCCTCTCCCCTTGGTATTTTAATTCATGATTTTTAGGAAGGAAAAAATATAATCTCGAGGAAAAATTACTCCTCTATTTTTTAACCTAAAATTGATATTTGACATCTCCCTCTTGATCATAGTGTGTCTTCTTCTTCTACTCTCAACACAAAACGTCAATCAGTAGGCCAACCTCAATCAAGTATATTTTCTCAAAACTCTGTTATCTATTTTATTTATTTGAATTCAACTTTAAGGTTTATTTACAACATATTACATAATTTTTTCAAAAGCAAAATTTGAATTTGGTCCATGTGTTTTCAACCGTAAAATTTGTATCCTATATAGGTATAGCATATTTGCCTAAATTTTTAATAGCAAAATTTTCGTTCTTCCTATGTAGCAACCGATGTTGTATGGGCATTAATAATAATAATAATAATAATAATAATAATAATAATATCAAAAGTAAAATTGAAAATCAATGTTTCCTGCAATATTTTCTATATTTGATTTCAAAGTAATTATTAAATTTTATATTAATTTGCCGTATGTAAGATATTGTATTACATCTTTTATATGCTTTCCTCTTCTTATTCTTTTTTATCCCTTTATTTTAATGCCTAATAATTCACATAAATAATTATTAATAATTGTAAATTTAAATTAAGTAATTATTAATAATTAATTACTAAGGTAAATATAATTTATTTTGTCCTGCGGACGCATTATTTTTAATAATTTCGATATAATTAAATTATACCTTAATTATAAAAATCCTACCTAATAATTTTAATATTACACGAGACATAATAATTACCATAAATAATGTTTTAATACCATAAGCCCATAATCTTTATTATATGTCAAACACTCAATTTATGAACATTAATACCATAAGCCCATAATAAAAACCGCTCTTTATTTATATGTACTTATTGCAAATGTGAATGTTAGCCAAATAAAAGGAAAAGAAATAAAACTGTTTTTTTTTAGTACTACTGACTCTGTTACAATGTAGTATCTGTTCATAGCTACTTTCTCAACCTATTGAAGCACAAAGAGTCAATAGTTGTCTCCACTGAGACTCGAACCCACTCCCAGATAAAAATGTTTAATTAAACAAAAAGACAGAAAATTTAAATCAAGGTTTACCATGTAAGATGGAAAGAATCCAAGATATAATTTGCTATCACATTGAGAGTGAGTCACTTAAGTTGACAAGATTTGTTGAATACCGAATGACGAATGTGGGTTGTGATGAAAGAAGCCAAATCTTTATTTCTTGTTGCATACGCTTGGGGTTAAGAAAGTATGGCTTGCCTTGCACTTCTTCAATAAAAACACGAAATGTACGTTGGAGAATCAGATTTGACCTCAATTTGACACCATCTGGTCTCTACTGAAATCTTATCCTCATTGAGTTGATCTTGTAATAATTGCTTCAATTTACACTAATTATTGAAGTGACACAAGTCAAAATAATAGTCCAATACGTGTATTTGTGTATATATATAGCCACACTTGTGTGAGACTGTCTGACGGATCCTTATTCATGACATGAGTCGGGTCGGGTCGGGTCGAAGCAACATGCAAATATAATACTTATATGTGCAATTGTCATACTTATATGCTCAAATATAATACTGATCGGTAATACAATTTTTGTTACTTATAAAAGAAAAAATTATTACATTTTTCATAATAAGTAATGTCGACAAGTGCCCCTTAGTTGTAAGGAAAAATATAATACTTTTGAGGATAAATGTAATAGTTTTAAATCGAAATGTAAAAGTATTGTATTTTTCCTTAAAAGTATTACATTTACCCTTAGGGGGCGTTTGGTTCACGGAATCTTGGATTACCCCAGGTAATAGGATTACCTCCAGGAAGGTAATGTGAGATTTCGGGAATGTAAGATTACCTGATGTGTTTGGTTTGGATTGTGGAATATAATATTACTTTGTTTGGTTAAGGGTTATATTTTAGGTTATATGGGACAATTTACTATAATGTCCTTTTAATATATATATATATATATATATATATATATATATATATATATATATATATATATATATATATATATATATATTTATTTATTTATTTATTTATTTATTTATTTGTGTGCCTTTATTGTGTGTATTTTTATTTATTTATATGTATGAATGTATTGATGCTTAATATTAAAATAATAAATATATAAATATACACACATGTATATTTGATTATATAAACATATATTTATTTTATATATTTATTGTTATATTATTATTATTATATATTATTATTATTATTATTATTATTATATAAGGATTAGTTAACAATGGCAAAATTGGAATAACCAAGGTAATCTTAGATTACCTAAAAAAACGGGGGTAATCACATTACCTTGAAACATTACCGCCACGTCAGCTTTGAGGTAATATAACATTACTAGGTAATCTCATAACTTGAAACAAACAAGGTAATATAACATTACCAGACTCAGGTAATCTGAGATTACCCGAACCAAACGGCCCCTTATAAATAACAAAAAATTTATTCCTAATTAGTATTACATTTGAGCATATAAGTATGACATTTGCGCGTATAAGTATTACATTTTCTTCTTGACCCGACCCGACCCGACTCACGGTGAGACGGTCTCACACAAGTTTTTGACATATATATATATGTATATATATATATATATATATATATATATATATATGTATATACATATATATATATGTATATACATATATATATATATGTATATACATATATATATATATATATGTATATACATATATATATATATATATATATATATATATATATATATATATATATATATATATATATATATATATATATATATATATATATATATATATATATATATATATAGGGTCATGATCAAGTGTGGCCGGCCCTTAACGTGCGGCCAGTGCTGCCACACCACTATGTATACAAATATACACCACTCAATGTTAGTAAATGCACCACACAAATATGCATCATTAGGTATGCATCATCAAGAAACACACCACTAGGTATGTAAATATACACCACACAGTGTTAGCAAATGCACCACTAGGGGCAGTAGAGTTATGGTGCATTATTTTGGGTGTTGTGTACTTTTTGGTTTTTTTGTGTATTTTCGTTGTAGTGAGTTTTTAACATCGAGTGGTGTATTTTCTAACATTGAGTGGTGTGAATCGCACCGACTGCACGGGAAAGCGCAACCACATTTGAAGATATATATATATATATATATATATATATATATATATATATATATATATATATATATATATATATATATATATATAGGGTTGACTTCATATGAGACAAGCTACTTAGGTGAGACAGTGCGACAACGTGAGTGCACATAGTCTACTTCACGAATGCACACACCCTAAACTGTGTGCACTCATGTAGGCTAAGTGCACACACTTCGGGCTGTGTGCATCCGCGTAGTAAACTGTGTGCACTCACGTACTAGTTCGCATTTCTCACCTAAGTAGCTTGTCTCATATGATTATAATTCTATATATATATATATATATATATATATATATATATATATAAAAGTAATTCTACATGAACTCCTAAATTATATTCCTATTTTCTACTCCTTATGACATGTTATGACTTAATTGTTTAATTTAGTATGAGGTCATGATGTTTATCTATTCCCTTTTTTCATCCTCCAATCAAATTTGAACACAAGTGTGAGTAAAATTTGAGAGTATGATTTTGGGAGTATATATATATATATATATATATATATATATATATATATATATATATATATATATATATATATATATAGGAGGCCGTTCAGGTGAGAACGGGTAGCCCAGGAGAGAACTATGAACAACTCAGTCGTCCACGTGTCCAAATCTAACGGATCAAAAACATTGATTTAAAAAAAATGCAGTGACATTTTCGTAAATAATTGAACATCGAAATTCAAGTAAATTGTGTTAAAAGTGTAAGTAACAGTTTTATTTAGTGCACCTAAGTGCAAGTAAAATGTACACTGAGCATCAATATTAAGTGCACCTAACGTTATAATTAAGTGCATCAGACATTATCATTACGTGCACCTATGTGAAAGATTTTATCATTAGGTGCACGAATGTTACCAAGGTAAATTACTTGTACTTGTAAGTGCAAATAGTTGCATTCGTAAGTGATATTACTTGCACTTTTTATTTGCAAACTTGCACCAGTTACTTGCACTTGTAATACATTTTTACTTGCACCAAAGTTCAAATTATTTACGAAAATGCCACCGCGTCGTTTTTTTTAAATAACATTTGATTCGTTGACTCTGGACAGGTGGACGACTGTGAATGGTTCTGATCTCTCTCTTGAGCAACCGTTCTCACTTGAGCGTGTTCCTCTCTCTCTTTCTTTCTCTCTCTCTCTCTTTCTTTCTCTCTCTCTCTCTATATATATATATATGTGTGTGTGTGTGTGTGTGTGTGTATATATATATATATTTGAACTCTCAAATTTTGTATATAAATATTTTCTTGAGACTCACCTAATGAACATAAGTTATCATTGCTTGTCACAGATGGTAAAAATAAAACAGTATTGTTTAAACTCTCAAATTTTTTATATAAATATTTTCTTGAGACTCAACTAATGAACATGAATTATCATTGCTTGTCACAGAGGGTAAAAATAAAACAGTTCTTGTAGACTTGTAGTAGAACTTCTTAAATATCTTGGTTGGCTTTACTTAATATTTGAATAATACATGCCAAATCTAGTGAACTTGTCACTTGATCCACATAAGATCTGTGGAAAATTATATTGATTTAATGATTTATTAATTTTTTCTTTTATAAATTTTATATTTATATTTTAGAAAATAACAAACATTTAACTTCAATATATAATGTGTATATATTATTATTATGAGAAAATTATCATTTTGGTCTACTGATTATAGGGATCCTCTTAATTGCAGTTCACGGCTTTCAAAAGTGTTAATTGCATACCCTGACTGTTCAATTTTTGTCACTCCGGCCAAATTGCCGACCAAATCTCACCGGAATTTCCTAAACCTTAAAATAACGACGGCATTTTAGTCATTCCACATCCTATTTCATCTTCTCCGGCGAGCAACTTGGTTGACCATGTTTTGGAGCTACTGGGTTTGGTCAGATCCACAGAGGAGCCGGCGAGCTACCATTTTATGAAAGTCATTTCACGATCCATCCACTCCTCGCTGGCGTCGCTGCCAACACCGCCGGGCAGATCCACAGAGGACCTGCGAAGGTAAGGCGTATGCCGCGGTGGTTCGCTGGTGTTGACCACCAGAGAAGAGGAGCCCAAGGTCGCCGACTCTGCTGATGTTCGTAACACTTACCAAATCTGAGTCGTCTACGCCGATCCGCGATAGTCGATGGAATCCGAGCTGTCAAAACTCCATTGCTTTCTCTTTAATTTCCTTCTGGTGAGCAGCGATTGGTGGCAGTGATGGTGAGCAGCGACTCGGCATGGGCTTCCTGGCGAAGATGGTGCAGTTTTGAGGACCAAGGCGAAGTTGCTCGCTGGAAAAAAATGTTAGCTCGCCGGAGAAGATGAAATAGGGTGTGAAATGACTAAAATGCCCTCGTTATTTTAAGGTTTAGGAAATTCCGGTGAGATTTAGCCGGCAATTTGGCCGGAGTGACCAAAATTGACAAAAATTGAATAGTCACGGTATGCAATTAACACTTTTGAAAGTCGTGGACTGCAATTAAGAAGACCCTTATAGTCAGCAGACCAAAATGACAATTTTCTCTATTATTATTGAAGAAGTTAAGAAAATATATGGTGGATGCATGTGCGTGGTAACAATAGTGGAAAAGATAACGAAAGTTATAACGGTAGGGGTATGTTTGTCCAAAATATTGTAAAATACGTACAACTTTTATAGCATAACGTATAAAAAAACTTAACAGAAAAAAAAGGACATAAATGAAGGGTATAACCTTCATTCATCACACTTATTATGTTTTAGGTGAGAACCATGTCCAGGTGAGAACCTGCGGATAAATCCAAACCACTGATCTACTGCGTTCACATGAGAACATCCTCTCACATAAAAACTAAGGACAAATTTTAGCCATAGAAAATAAGTGATCAACGACTATAATTGAAAGTAATACCCTAAATTCATGCGCATAATCAACAATCCAATCCCCATAAATATCAATTAAGGGGAAAATCAATCCAAATAAAATTCTAAACTTGATTTACACAACATAAAATAAGAGTTTCAATATTATTAAATACTTTCGTTTAAATAATAAATTATTGTTTTTTGAATTTCTGGTGATTTAATTTAGCGAGGCAAACACGTGGCGTTGTGCTGTGCTCTGGGCGACTATGTGCATTGAAAGCACAATTTTTGTTTTTTTTTTCTAGGCGAATACAATAGATTTTTTCCCCGGAAGTCTGGAATGCAATTGGTTTTTTTGAAACGAGGTCCTTAGTAGCGCAACATATATAAAGACTCCTTAATTCTGATATTCGTACGTATTGAGTAGTTACTATGTATTATTTCTTTTCATTTACTTAATTGAATTTACTGAATTTCTTATTTAGCTTAGGCTATCCTTATCCCTGCAATACGTACGCTTTCACTTTCAAAAGTGGATCTCACTTCCACATCATCAAATTTGTAAATTCTCTACTATTTTCTCTACATCTCTGCAAATACTCTCTCACTTTCAAAAGTAGTCTCACTTGCCTTTTATATTATAAAAATAATAATAAAATAACAAATAACAAATAAAAAAGGAAATAAAAGTCAATTGCAAACTTGGTTGCAAGCCACATAAACTAACAAAAAATAAAAACAAAAAATAAAAATTCACATTACCCTCCACATCATCTTGAAAGGGGTTCACTTACTGGGATAAGGATAGCCTTAGAATGGATTCTTATCTTTTGCTCCGTATTTATTTCATTTTCAATTGAATTCGTTTATTGAATTATTTTTTCGAGAATAAACCTAAGCTGAACGAGATGATAAATGAATGGACAACATCTTGTGCACCGTTGAATGTCGCCAGAATTGTGTGCGCACACGTCACACGCCAAACTCATACATTACATTGTGCACACTCTAAAATTGTATTGTGCACACATTCACATTAAAATGCGCACATACACATCATACACCACTACATGCAAATGCACACGCATATGTACTATAGTGCACACATACCAAGTTTACAATGCATACACACATCATATGAACACAAAGTGCGCACTAGGCCACAACGAGGATCGACAATGCAAATGCTCTCCCACGAAGGCTACACGTACTACACACCAGTACATTGCTCTAAAAAACTACACATAGGTCAATCACAAATATAGGCAATATTATACTCAGACGATAGACAATTAAAAAATGCAAAAATAAATTTGAGTTCATGGTTGAACAAAATAAATGTATAAAAAAATCTAAAACAAGATGGAGAAAAAACTCTACACGAAGAAAGAGTGTACATCGACAAAGAAATTCAAACTTACCATAAATTCCTTGCGTAAAATCATGCATATAAATATAAAATATTACTCCGTATTTAATTAAAACAAGTGTAAATAACCCAAATTATCCCTCTAAGTATTACTGAAATAAAAAAAAAATTATAAAATAACAACCACACACATCCTCTAAATGGAGAGTCTAAATTTGTCCATATATAGTTTTTATGTAGGAGGGTGTTCTCATATGTACGTGAATATATGCATTAACCTGCGAACTTCTAAAGGAATGTACAGTATGCTCTACATGAATGCACAATAATTACTCCTAGGCATGCCTAGAGGACGTGCGCGGGTGTGTGCGGTGCATTTCTGTAGTATTTTATGTGCATTTATGTAGTAGTTTCGGTGCATTATAAATGTAGTAGGTGCACTGCATTCATGTAATACTTACCGTGCATTGCTTCAGTTCGCAGGTTTGCATGGGAAGGCTGGTTCGCACCTAAATGGGACTATATATATATATATTGAAGCTTTATGCTAAAAGAATATGAATGGCGTACAATAATTATTCTAAGAATACATTGTATTCTATTCTTCCTTTTGGGACAGAACTTAGAAGACACTGTCTACAGTGACAAAATGTGAGTCACAAGTGCCCGTAGAGTGAGAGAAAGCGCCTAGCTTGCTTTTCTTCCAGGTCTAGCTACCTCCCCCCTCCCAGTTTGATAAAAATAAAAAATAAATCAAACCTTATTTGTTGTAATACAAATATTAATTTTCTATTCCAAATCTATATTGTTTTAATTAAAATGTACATTTTATTTCAAACTGATCTACTATGTATGAGACAAAGTTTTTCTTTATTTTAAGAATTTAAATGCAAGAATTTTATTATGTAATCAATCTTATAGGGAAAAAAATATTTCAAAATATCAATGAATTTATAAGATGAATAGTTAAGATATACCAACAATTGAAGTTCCAATCATATACACAAGAAAAATTTATGAATTAATATGTTATAACTTAATTTGCATAAATCTTTAATTACTATATATTCGACAACATATAGGAAACCTATTATAAGATTTATTTGCCCTGGCCTTAGTTTTGATCAAATAATTTTACCTTCTTTTTTATTTATCGGACACTTTATAATTATGCATTGTGTATATATATGTGTGTGCGCGACACAATATATACTGTATATGTATAACAACTAATTACACTTTTTTTGTTTTGTTTTGTAATTAACTACTTTTTTTTTTTTATGGGATGTGTCACACAACTAGAATTTTATCTAGGCGGAGGTTTATGTATACTTTTTCTAAAAAATTAACTTTGATGGGCTCTAAGCAACACGTGGACCATAGTCTCTTTTTTTCGGGTGGCGCAGAGATTCGAACCCATGACCTTTGCATGGCTCTAATACCAAATTGAATCATGTGCTCCATCCAACTAAAAGCCTGAGCTGATAGTTGGACTTCACATTTATGTTTACATATTATATGCTCAACATGTTTAACGTTAATTAATGTCTAATAATAATATAATATAGATTATAATTTAGATACTATATTAGAGAATCATTATTACATTTGATTCGTATTTGTATTTAGTTACTACACGAACTCTTTATTACTTTTTTGTGAAACCGATGATTCACAAGTTGAATATCAATATATATAATTTTTTTCTTTTAAAAAGAAAATATTATATATAATCTCATGCCAGGTGTAAATATCATACCGTAATTGTAAAACAGAAAAAAAAAAAAAAAAAAAAAGGATCATTATTCAAAAAAATTATGAGGAAAATTATATAGATAAGTTAGCCCAAACAAGTTAGTCAATTATCACGTATACGGCAAAAAAGTAAGAATATGGAAATATTTCAATGTAAATTTTACTTTATCCCAAAAGATTTTACCCAATACTCCTTTGCGTCTTATTTTTGTTAACTTGCAGCCCTCTACTTTCTCTGTTAGTAATGATTTCACCTGAGAAAGTATTGTGTTTGGTCAAGCCCACGTCAAGAAATTATTGCATTTTTAATCATCACTCCCTCCATCTAATTTTAATCCACGTCGTGCCGTTTGTTACTTAAAGATAATCTTTAGAAAAAATTTAATTAAACTTAGCACACTTAAGTCTAAACTTTGAAAATAAAAATGAGATTCTGCAAGTTTATAGTTTACGCCTTAAGCCAATTGACAGGAGAATTTGACAAGCTACTCCCGACTCGAATTTAAGAGTAGAACATTAAAGACGGTCAAACGTAATGTTGCCTAGCTACTTAATGCAGAGTCAAGCCCGGTCCTATAATTTTATAGGCTCGAGACATGTCAACAAAATAGGTCCTACCTGAATTTACATATATTTTCTTACCTAAAATTTAAATTACATAATGAAAAAATACTAATGTCAAATAATTTGAATTAAGATTCACAATTTTTTTTAACAATGTTACAAAATAATAATAATATATAATAATAATAATGAAAAAAATTGTACGTGCTTTCTTAAATGCAAAATAATCAATAACCGCATCATTCTCTTCATAAATAAATAATCAAAGTTTACAAAAATGAATAGACAATTTAAAATCAAATAAGCTTACAAACAATAACATTGTTATCATAATAAATAATAAATTAATTATTAATAAAAATTAATTAAACAAAATAACGGGCAAACATGGTAGAGCTAAAACCCTTCTTGATAGGGGACGAAAAATCAAAATATTTAAAAATACAATAAAATATTTATAACAAATTATGAAAAAAAAAAATTAATTGGATAAAATGGTTTAAATAGAAAACACATTATAAATCACACATATATTATATTTATAAATATTTTTTTCTTTTAGCTAGATCAATTTTCAAATTTTTTTAAAAATAATTTAAATACGATGAACGTAATAGAAACTTCTAGATTACATTGACTAGATGATTCATAAAAAAATAAAATATTATTTAAATTTTTTAATTACTGAATCCAGCCGAAGGGGACTTACACACACATATGTATGTATGTATGAATGGATGTATGCATGCATGTATGTATCTATATAATTAGATTTATATGAGAACCACACCTAGGTGAGAACCTATCGTAGATTCTTCATTTGTCAGGATATGATGGATATTTTTTTTTTTTTTTTTTGAATACTATTGACCTGTTACATGTAGTATCTGTCCATATACTTTCTCAACCTACTGAGGCTCGAACCCATGACCTCCCACTTGGGAGAATCACTTCATGCCGCTTGACCACAAGGCCTTTGGCAGGATATGATGGATATAATTTAATGGATATTTAAAAAAGAAAAAATTTCCTTTAAATTTGTTGTGTTAGGGGCATTTAGGTAGTTTTTAATGTAGTTTCCTGGTTGACAATTTCCTTATAGATTATGGTGTGTGATTCTTTGGGAATTATAACCATGATTTTAAGGTTTTTTTTTTTCCGGATGTTTTCCTTCGTTCTTCTTTTAGTTTTTTCTGGTGTTGTTGGTGATTGCTTTACAAGACTTCATGTTTTTTCTTTTTCTTTTTTTTTTTTTAATTATTTTGTTTGGTTTGTTGGAGTATGCTTTTGATTAGATTTGTTGATGAATTTGTGCTTGTAGGAGTGGGTTCATCATAAGCCGTAGAGCTATATATTGGGGCGCTAGGTGTGGTTCAACGTTGGACTGTGGGTTGTGCATTGATTGGGGGGAGTCAAGTATCATTGCTAGCATGAGGTTATGCATTTGGAGATTTTTTATTTTTTTTTTTAAATCGTTGGGGGATATTTTTTTAAGGGTGGTGCATCATAAAATGTGGGGATGTATATTGATGCACTTATTAAGGAATAGGGTTTGGGGTTTTAAGGTATGCACTTAAAAAAATATTGTACACTTTTATGCACTTAAACTAAAAGCTGTGCATTGTTAATAGTAAAAGTGTGCATTTTGTGAAGTAGTGTTGTGCATTATGTGTTAGTATGGCTTAGCCTTGAATTTGAGGTCAAAGATGTTCACTTACGAAATGTATCCAACCGCATGAAGAGTATGCACCCGTTGGGCACGCAATTTATCTCCATGAATGCATTTCTCTTCAATTTGTTTTTCTAGACAAGAATCCAATGCTTAACAAATGAACCCAAATGTAAGTTAATATTACATAATATTGATTATCAAAAGACAATTTAAACCAGTGACGTTGTATTGTTAAGTAGTAAGAGCTTTGAGATTAAAATATTTAATTAGTCATAATTTCTAATTTCATTAGAATAAATTTTCATAAGATTATGTAACTATCTTTGATTTATAAGGTTATTCATTTTTTGATAATCTAATTGTTTTGAAAAACATTTAACACCACTCTGCCTCATATCCTAACTTCATCAAGACCGGTTATACCATTTTTTTTTCTTAAAGGTATTTAATTCTTTTTTTAAAGATATATTCAAAGCATTTATAATTAGTGGTTGCAGTTGTGTCAATCTTTTCAAGATTTAACTTATCAACTAACTAATTGCACTTTACCTAGAATGGATTGATATGAATGGATTGTGTTGCATAAAAATCGATTGTTGATGGAGCAATATTTGTTAAATCCACTTAATTTCGCCAACTATCTTTTGACGGCAAATTATTATGTGGACCATGATTCACACAGTACTTTGTGGATAATAAAAAAATATATTTTTACTATTTGTGTAATGGAAGTACATTATACAAAATGATGGACTTTTAGTACTTAAATAATATATTTTTCTTGAATATAAAGTACATTTGTAATATATTAAAAATATATTATTTGTATACTAAATGTACATTATTTGATAGTATACAAAATAATGTAATTTCAATATTCAAATAATGTACTTTATGTACATAAGTAATGTACTTTTTATTTATGTTGTGTGAACCATGATCCACCCAGTAATCATTTCTCTTTGACATTGAGGAAGACTCCCCCCCCC
>CP025653.1:14493360-14549060 GCA_003576665.1 Ipomoea trifida
ATTTTTTTAGGGTGGAACGATTGTTTTTAATCATTTAAACTTTAAAAAAAATATTAGTAAATGAAAATTTAAAGAAAAAAATAGAGAATATATAAGTTTATTTGTACATTTAAAAAACTGAAAATAAAGAATAAAGAATACAAAATTGAAGAAAGAAAAATAGAGAATTGAAATAAATGTAATTTTGAATTATTAAAAGTATATTATTATTGTTATTGTTATTGTTATTGTTATTGTTATTGTCGCCGTCCTCCGCCTCGTCGTCATCATCATTAGTAGATTTTAATGATGTAATTTGATGATCATATAAAGTTTAGTAGCAAATTATTGGTTATTATGCAATGGACACGGGTTTACCTTGCAACGTGGACCCATGCCCATGTTCACAATTTTTGTACTCTATGTTCAAAATTTTAGAACTCTATGTTCAAAATTTTTGAATTCTATATTCATAATTTTTGAATTATATATTCACAATTACATAACTTTATGTCCACAATTTCAGAACTCTATGTTTACAATTTTAGAATTGTACCGTACGTTCACAATTTCAGGCTCACAATTTTAGAATTCTACATTCAAAATTTTATAACTCTATATTCAATAGTATAACGCAATGTTTGAATCTAGTTTGGTTATTGGCTTATAAGAAAAATTTTAGCTTATTTGACCCAGTTTAGTTGTTTGGCCAACTAATAAGCTATTTTGAAGTGTTTGGTAAATGGCTTATTGGCCTTGGCTGATTGGGCCAATAAGTTGAAAATTGATTATTAGCTTGTTGGGAAAAATGGGTATATTGATTATTTTATCCTTTGAAATCAATGGGATTTACTTTTAAATGGGTGGTGTGTTTGTTATTTTATAATAATAATAATAATAATAATAATAATAATAATAATAATAATAATAATAATAATAATAATAATAATAAACAACGGGTGATGGGTTTGTCATTTTGAATAATAATAATAATAATAATAATAATAATAATAATAATAATAATAATAATAGAAAATAAATACGTAATAAAAATTGTTTTAGAATACTCGTATAATTTAATAAGAGTTAAATAAAAAAATAATTAACTTATGTCCTTAAAAAAATATAGATGATATCCAAATTTTATAATTATTTATTAATAAGAGTTTATCTTCTTGTTATATTTAAAGGTTGAAATAATACAATACACTCATACTCTTAAATGTCATTTTACATTCAATCACCTATTAGTAAACAGCTAATTTACCAAACAGTTTTTATAACCAGCTAATACGATCAGCTAGTCAAACCAGTTAACGCAATCAGCCATTAACTACTAGCTAAACCAACCAGCTATCAGTCGTTTGCCAAACACCCCTTATATAACAAAATTGTGAATATAGAGTTCAAAAATTGTGAATATTGAGTAATGTAATTTTGTATATTGAGATTTAAAAATTGTGAATATAGAGTTCTAAAATTGTGAACATAGAGTTCTAAAATTGTGAATATAGAGTTTTTAAATTGTGAACATGGACTTTAGTCCACCTTGCAAGGTGAACCCGAGTCCATAGCATAATTTGCCGCAAATTATATTGTGGACCATGGTGATGGATAATATACTAGGCGTGGGCTACATGGACCGGCCCAAGAAAATAACTGGATCAAGAAGGCCCAAGAAAGATGCCCAGTGCAGAGCAACCGAAAAGCTAAGTTTGATAAGGATTGTAGTATTTGTAATATAAGTAGGATTAGGGCTTATTATTTATGATGTAATAAGGACTCTCAATATGAGGCAGTCCATGATTCTTATGTATTATAAGGTTCTAGACCCAAAATATGTATAGATAGACCCTCCATACATGGAGAAAGGGACAAACAATTTTGAGCGATACAATACCTATATTCTTTCCACATATTTTTCGTACATTCTTTCTATATATTCTCGCTATTCTAACGGTAGTGCTGGTCTGCCTTTGACTGCCCAAAAATGATAAAACCAACACATGGTACACATTGCAATGTGGATTATGAATAAACATTCATTTTTAATATATTGAATATAAATTATTTATGTACTGAAGGTTCATTATTCGATAGTATACTAAATAATAAACCTTTAGGACTTAATAATGTATCTTCAAACTAAAAATGAACATTTAGTGTTTAAAAATGTACTTTTAATATATTAAAAACGTACCTTACGTCAATGATCCATCTTACCTGCTGGACCATTGATCATGGTATAACGACTGAATTTTAAAGAACTTTCATTTTTTTAATAATAAAAAAGGCAATAAGGATATTTTTATCACATATAGAATATTGTTTTCTCTTATATCAATGAATGGCCAAAATATTCTTACTTTTTTCATATTAAGACATCCAACATGCTTAATAGCATCTCCTATTGTTAGGACCTACTTAGAACACCTCGTGATCTAACAAAAAAATATGATTGATATTGTAATAGTAGGCCGGTGTGGAATGGTAATAATCTTATCAAAGAAATATCTTAATTCACACGTCAAATTCTTTTTGTTCTTCTCTCTCTCTTTGTTTATTATCAACAAGCTAAAGCTATTCCAAATGTCCCGCACATGCCCACACATATATGGCCATGATCAAATGAGAATATAGTCCATTTGTAAATAGTGATGACTGATCTCAATCATCTATCAGGATTCATCAATGTTTGAGGATTTTAGTAAAAACAAATATGAGATCAATTTTATAATTATTGCAAACTTTGACCCGTTTACTAACGAAAATTATTTTCTATTTTATGTTTTCTAATTTTTCAGTTTACATTCTCATTCTTTCATTCTATGTTTTCTGTTTAGAAAACTTGTTTACTAACAGTTAATTTTTAAATTTATTTTTTTAGATTAACACTATAAAATTAACAAAGTATAATTCGAGTGATTTTTTGACCTTATATTTAAAATATTTTAAAATATATTTGGTTTTTTTTTTTTTGAGTTCTACTGACTCGGTTACAATGTAGTATCTGTTCATAGCTACTTTCTCAACCTAATGAAGCACAAAGAGTCAACAGATGCCTCCACTGAGGCTCGAACCAACTCCCTTTCACATGGGAGTGTACACTGGATGCCGCTTGACCACAAGGCCTTTGGCAAAATATATTTGGTTTAAATAGAATAAATATAATTTTTTTTAACTTTGAAGTCCAATATATGCAAGATTTTTACATTTGATATCCGAACCAAATTTATATCTTTATATAACATAACTAAAAATATATGCGAACCAACCAATAACCTATTAAGCTCACCTAAAAATTTTTTGATTAAAAGTTCACCTAAATTTTAGTTTAGATAATATTAATATTTTGTGAGTTAATATTTAAAATATTTTTTCGATATATTCATTTGAATGACATGTATATAAATACTAGTATTTTCTATGCGCGATGCGCAAAATGATGTGTCCAATATTAGTACTTTATATTAAAATCTTAGATTTATTTAGATTTTAGATATTCATATTATTGTAAATAATAATAATGTAAAACATTTTTTTATAAATTTGATATTTATATTTTAGGAAAGAAGAAGAAGAAGAAGAAAAATTTAGATTTTAGATATTCATATATATTATTGTAAATAATAATAATGTAAAACATTTTTTTATAAATTTGATATTTATATTTTAGGAAAGAAGAAGAAGAAGAATATTTGATATTTATATTTTAGGAAAGAAGAAGAAGAAGAAGAAGAAGAATTTAGATTTTAGATATTCATATTATTGTAAATAATAATAATGTAAAACTTTTTTTTTTATAAATTTGATATTTATATGATGGATGCATGTGCATAATAACAATAGTGGAAAAGATAACGAAAGTTATAACGGTAGGGGTATGCTTGTCTAAAATAATTTATAGTACAACTCTTATAGCATAATGTATTAAAAAGATGTAACAGAAAAACGGACATAAATGAAGTGTATAACCTTCATTCACATTATTAGTTTTTAGATATAAATTTTACTTTGAATTCTAATATAATAATATATATGAAATTTCAATATCCGATAATCGGACCAAACTTGTTTTACAATATAACATAACTAAAAATATCAAAACCAATAATCAATTAAGTTCAATCAAAATATAAAACTTGGTAAAGAGTGTTAGACACACACACACACACATATATATACATACATACATACTAATTAGAGCCAATAAAGTTAGGCCTATAACAGAAACTAAAAAATATCTGTCCAAATATTTGATAAAATTAAAGGTTCAGATTATTTTGATTTTTAGTATTTTTTTTATTTTTCCTACTTTACCTTCTATTATATTATTTTCTTTCCTTAACTACCCTCGCATTCTATTCGATAAACTTTACTACTCTAGTAACGGAATATTCTATTATATAAAACTTGGTAAAGAGTGTTAGACACACACACACACACACACACATATATATATATATACATACATACATACTAATAAGAGCCAATAAAGTTAGGCCTATAACGGAAACTAAAAAATATCCGTCCAAATATTTGATAAAATTAAAGGTTCAGATTATTTTGATTTTAGTATTTTTTTATTTTTCCTACTTTACCTTCTATTATATTATTTTCTTTCCTTAACTACCCTCGCATTCTATTCGATAAACTTTACTACTCTAGTAACGGAATATTCCGTTTAACTTTTAACTTACTCATTGATTTCTATAAGAAAGGTCTTAGGTTCGAACTCCATCCCAATCAGAGTATGCATAATTGTTGAACATATACTACGAATATGTTAGAGTATATTAAAAAAATACAATATAAAATTCAATATGAACTTTGATCAAATAATTAGTTGACTAAATACATAGCATTCAAAGTTGAGCATAAAAAATTACAAATAAGGAACCTTGAAAATTATTTTCTTGCAATTTAAAAAAAATTGGCTTTATTTTTTTTCATTTAATTAATCTTCTTTTGATTATTTAGAACAAGACTCAATATTTCAATTACGATTTTGCATTATTGGGAATGATTTAGGCCATTATGGTATTAATATTTTTTGTTTGTATTTCTATAATGGTACAATTTTACATTACTTTACAAATATTGTACTATTATTTTTTTTATCGGAAAAATTATTCTTACATCATTGTTAAACTTGCGCGACCTAACTACAAAATTGTTGATCAAAAATATAACTACATCTAGACTCTAAACAGTAGGACTATTGTCCAAAGAATTGACATAAATTATTATGATAGATTTTCTTTTATGACGATATTCAAATAGCCATAAAGCATAAGATAGCAAATTGTGACACATAAACAATCGTAACATTATAGTCACATCACTCACCATACAATATATAAAATGGTGATTTCTAAAATGCTTATCATAATATTTAATGTTTCTACCATGCTCTCAAATTTTAAACATAAATTGGATGCAAAGACATATGAGATATTCTAATTCAATTATGCAATAATGACAGTTTATAATAAAAATATGATCAATACCAAAAATAATTTATGACTAGTGCATAAAATAATCATTTGTACATAATAGTCTACTATCTCTCCCTCTTTGTCTCACACAAACATGCATGTATATTTTATCATAACAAAAATAATTAAATAAAAACATCCTATCATATTAAAATAAGAGAGTGCAAACCTCACACGGGTACTATCGAAACTCTAATATGATATTTCAATAATTCATTCTAGTTGTACACACATGCTTGATCATCTATGACCCTTTGTATTTTCTGTAAGTGTACAAATGATACACATTTTGTAACCTAATTTTATTGGCTATATTATTTGACAAAACTTAGGATTTTATTGATATTTTATTTTATGATCATTGAACCGTCTAGCATATTGGATCAGTATGTATTAACAGTCTGATGGTGGTTATTTGAGCAATTGTTTGAGTAAGTCTTTGGTGGTTAAATGAGATGTGTAACGATCAGCAATTATTGGTTTTGAATTAATGGAATAATCTCATACTGCTTTTAATTTAAAAGAATTAATAATAATTGTTTTGGATTAGTTTGGATTAAGAAAAAATTTAGGCCATTTATTAACTAGAGATTTTTTTTATCAGTTTTCTAAAAAAAAAAAAAAGAATTGGAGAATAGATAAAACATGTTTACTAGCAATTCAAAATTTTTATTTTGAAAATTGGAAACATTTCTCAAATTTCTAGAAAAAAGGAAATCTTTTTTTTTTGTCTTTTTTTTAAATGAAAAACATAATCTTCATCATCTATTTGGCAATATATCGCTGCAAGCACATTCTCACCATTATCTACTTACATATTTATTCATTACTATGATTACTTTCAGTATCATCTTCTTTTACTTATCACCAGGGCCGGATTTTAGGGCGTGCAAGACGTGCGACCGCACAGGGCCCCAAAATTTTGGGGGCCCCTAGTCCTGCCCTGGCCTGATAGTTAGTATATGTATTTGTGAATATATTGGTTCAAAATTAGGTTTTTTTTACATTTTTCTCTTTGCAATTTTTCTTCAATTCGCAGTTTATTTATACTTTGATAAGGCCTCACTTAGTTATTAGCACAGGGCCCCGCAAATCAAAAAACCGGCCCTACTTATCACCATATTTTATCTTTTCTACTCACATTCACACTTATATAAAAATAACATATTTGCTTAAACTTAAAGTTCGACATTGTTCACATTTCACAATTAAAACCTAACCTTTAAATCAAGTTTTAGATTTGGAATGAACTTATTAGATATTGAATATATTCAGTTATGTTATATCCTAATATAAATTTGGTCTGAATATAAGATATTGAATATATTCGACTTTAAAGTAAAAATTATATATAATTTTACTCAAATGAATATATCCAAAAAAATATTTTAAATATTAGCTCAAAAAAATATTAATATTATCTAAACTAAATTTTAGGTGAACTTAATAGATTATTGGTATAGAAATACTTTTAGTTATGTTATATCCGGATATAAATTTGGTTCGGATATCAAATGTAAAAATCTTACAAATATTAGACTTAAAAATAAAAATTATATTTATTTTATGTAAACGAAACATATCCAAAAATATTTTAAATATAAGGTCTAAAAATCACTCGAAGTTGAACTTGTATTAATTTTATAACTTTAGCCTAAAAAATAAATTTAGAAAATTAGTGTTAGTAAACAAGTTTCCTAAACAAAAAAAAAAACAAAGAATGAAAACTGAAAAATTAGAAAACAAAAAACAGTCAACATAAAACTGAAGTAAACAGGTTAATTACATTCATTAATTTCTTTAGATAATGCTTCTTCCCATAAATGATCTATAGATTTTTTACTTGAAACCTTACTTTTACATGTTAATGGTCAATTATTGCTTATTAGAAGTTGTGACCATGTTCTAAATTTATGTATTCAAGAAGGACTTCAATTTTTGAGGGATTTAATTAGTTGAAATGATTATAAAATGTGTTAAATGGCTTAGATACCATAGAAATATTTTTTTATATAAAAAATGAGTTTAAAATATTGTGTGCACAACATAGTTAAAAAAAAAATATTTTAGTTTAGATGCACCTACTCGGTGAAATTGTACGTATAAATTGTTATGTGAAATTGCTCCATATCATGAGGTAATAACTATGTATAATAGTAATCAAAATAGTGATGCTGAAGAAATTACAAGTCAATATTAGGAAGTAGTTAATAATGTTTGTGCAATTCTTCAATGATTTGAATTGATAGTGCTACAAAATCATTTTCTTTAGTTTATGAGCCTAACATTCATTTAGTTGTAATTGAATGCCCTTAGAATTGTTAGCGCTCATGCTTTTTTTTTATTGAAGATCCTATTTTGTCTGGTTTAGTTCAAAATATATGATACTTTGTATATAGATTTTTATTATATTTTAGTGATATTCCATATAGTTGTTATTCTTATCCAAATGTAGTGAGTATAAATAGATTGAAAGGTTTATTAGAATTTTATTATATGGCTTTACGTTTTTCAATTCAAACTATGTTCAATGTATTGAAATTGATTATCGTTCTCAAAGTTTTATTGAAAAAGTAACTAACTTAGTCTAATATTTAAACAATCTTTTAAGTTTGTAACAAATTTAAAAATTCTTGAACAGTCTATTAACATCTCTTCTCCCTCTAGACTTTTTACTAAAACCATGAACACAGTACTTGCTTGTATAAGTATTTGCATGCATTTTATGTAATTAAAATTGTATATTGAATTGCTAGGACAATCTGGATTCAGTCACGTTAAAATCTTGTTGTATCGGTTTATTTATCTGTTTTTCTCGTCTTTGAAACTATATATATTCCATATATAATTCAATACTTGATCATATATATATAATTCTATTATGATAAACAGGGCCGGTTTTTTTTATTTGCATGACCCTGTGCTGGTAAATAAGTTGGGCCCTATTAAAGCGCGTGAATATTACGGAGTAGAGTTTTTTTTTTTTTTTGAATAATACATAGTAGAATTTAGATCAGTCATGAAAACATAATTTTGAGCTAATATAATCACAAATACATATACTAACTATTGAGTCAAGGCTAGACTAGGGGCCCCCAAAATGTTGGGGCCCTGTGCGGTTGCACATCTTGCACGCCCTAAAATCCAGCCCTGATGATAAAAATGAACAAACAAGCTAGTATTGTGTTTTCAATGTTTCATGTGGTGGGAAAGGTGAATTTGGATTAATGCAGAAGAAGTGAAAACCCGGCCATCCTATGGACAGGACAAGTACTTGTAGGAACCATGATTCATGAATCCCATGCTTGCCCGCCCTACTCAAATGTTACTAACATCTTATATTGTAAAAAATGTTCAGATGACAACAGAGACCTGTTGTTTAAATATAATGGTAATGCATTAATATTCAGAAACTATTGATGGCCGGAGTACTACGTGTAAGTTGATATGTTTGTTCACTACTCACCACTTCACCATACCGCAATACAATTCAAGTACGTACTATTATTGATGCGTGGAGAATGGGAATAAGTAGCTTTTTGTGTAAAGGATGGGGTTGCATTCAATCTTCAACATATATGATTGTTGTACCCACTATTGTAAAAATCCCCGCCTAGGCGCTAGGCGCTCCTAGGCCGAGGCGAATTGCTCCCTAGGCGTCCGCCTACCGCCTAACTCAGCTGACTGAGCCGAGTTGGTGACCGATTGGGCGGAGTTAACTCGGCAGAGTTAGCCGAGTTAACTCGAGCGTCTTGTTAATTTTATTATTATATTTATATATATTTAAATTTATTTATTTATATAAGTAAGAGAAGTTTTATATATATATATATATATATATATATATATATATATATATATATATATATATATATATATATATATATATATATATATAATATGACATACACCCACACACTTGAATTAATTTTTTGTTTTTATAGGTCGTCGCCTAGAATCGCCTAGGTACCGACTTAAATATATAAGATCTTCAGAACACATGCTCTTCACATACAGTACTATAATTAAGGTTTAACAGATACCTGGCTCCATAGTTTTGCAGATGCTTCAATGGAGACTTGGTTTCTCCCTCCAGACCTTGAGCTTTCCCTTAGCCTAAGAACTCTGATGGAGAGAGAATCTTAGTTTTATTTTCAGAAGGTTGGGGAGAGGACCAGAGCCTCTGAATGGCTATAACTATCTCACAGTTCTATCAACGTGAGAAGTTATTGAGCAGTTGGAACTGCTCTTTATCTTTAACTGACCAATATTAGAATTATTTAATTATTAAATTTTAATAGATATTATGAGCCATATTAATAATAGTGAGCCATACAATATTAAACATAATTATTCTAACACTAGGCGCCGCCTAAGCGCCGCCTTGACCGCTTAGGCGCTAGGCGCTAGTCTACCGCCCGACTAGCGCCTAGCGCCTACTGCAACCATAGTTGTACCCAACTCATGATTTTCAAATACATAGATATATATAAATCTTTTAAAAAAAATGGTCAGTTCTCATACAAAAGCACTAAAATTGAGCAATCTATATAGCATAGTGTAGATCCTAAACTTCATGGTGATGATTGTGTACGTAATTGATAAAAGATCCGAGTTATTTAAAATTGAAACCTGTAAAGTATACTTAGCTTGTTTAAGATTTGATTAGCCGCGAAAAATGCATGCATGACTAAAACACCTTGTATGAAGCATAATTAAGGCCATAAACAAAATGGATCAAAACAAGAAAGCAGACATTTTGGTTTCACTTTGCCTTAACTACTATGTGAAGCTACCATTTATGCAAGTGCAAAAATTAAGGAAGGCATACAGTACAACATATATGGTCAGGCGTGGAGTCAGAAAAATCATGCATGTAAGAGTTGAAATTGTAGAGAAAATTTACAATGTTAGTCGACATCAGTATTGATCATACCTGATCTCATTATATATATCATACATATATTTTACCAAGTATTATTGATAATGAATTCTAACGATACTCTATGCAATAATGTGTGAAGTACATTCTCATGCGGACAGTGTTTCCCGTCCAGTCATGCGGTTATTCATCATTACGTATGCATAAATGTACCACAAAGTGTTCGGAAATGCGTCATTAGGTGTGGTGCATTTTTTGGTCTGTGGTGCATTTTGTGGTGCATTTTGCGGTGCATTGGTGCATTTTGTTGTGGTGCATTTTCGAACAATGCATTTTTGCATGCATACATAATAGTAAATGCACACCGACCACACATGAAGTAATATATATATATATATATATATATATATATATATATATACACACCAACCCCCACCCCCCAAACACAATGGTATGTATGTATTGGGTTGATATAATATTTAGATAATAAACATTTAAAGAAATTTTAAGAGGGGCAATATAATATTTTTATCTCTATTATAATACTTACGTGCAAAGCATGGAGATTTGAGCTCAATATTAAAATTGTAATTATGTTAAAACTATTAAAGAAAAAAAAAAAAAGTAGTTGCCAAGCTGTTGTGATGGAGAATATTGATTCACAAGTGTTAGTGGCAAAGATTTTCTACAAAAATTGGCAAGAACCTCCCTTGCTTCTGCCATTGTAGATTGTTGTGTAGATTGGATGGATTTATTTTTCCAGGAATTAGAACTTGGTTTCCATGAGTTTTTAGATCCTTTGTAGACTCAGTTAGGATTGTTTATGTAGTCTCATTTTATTTAATTCATAGATTTTAGTCTTTCGGATGTATCTAAAAAAAAAGTTAAGAGTTTTAAAAAATGTAGATACATGAGAAAATAATTTTTGATTTAATTTTTATTTAATCAATATTTGTCATTCTTTTTTTGAATACTACGGGCTCTATTACAAGTATCTGTTCATCATAACTACTTTCTCAACCAATTAAATTGAAACACAAAGAGTCAATATTTTTCATTCTTATTATATTTTTTTCATAATTAAAAATTAAATTTACTGAAAAATCTAAAAGCCATTTTGGAATAATTGGGTGAGAATAGTTGATCTTGTGAAAAATGATTTTAAAAAATGGTTCATGTGATGCCGGAAATGGTCCATTGACTATAGTAAAATTACCAATTTGGTCCCGAGTTAACAAATGTCTAACGGCAAAACAAACGTAGGACCAAATTGATTAAATTTTTTTTAAAATTCAAAGATTTAATTGGCCAAAAAATAGTTAAGGACCAAATAAGTTATTTCACTGTAGTCAATGCACCATTTCGATAATTAACTTTAAAAATTATCGTAACAAAGATCGGATTTAGTCAATAGATGAGAACAGTATCATATAAAATTTCGATCAACAATATTTTAAAATTATTCTTTTGAATTCATTTTTATTGCATAATTATTATACACATTAGGCAAAAAACAGTGTGAGCTATCTAGTCTAGCTATATATGTGTGTATATATACAATGCAGAAATTTTATTTTGAGCTTTTATTTTTTTGTTTTTGTTTTTTTTTTCTTCTTTACATGAGCATAAAATTCGACAAGATAAGGTCTTTCTATGGTACACATGCATCCTCATTTATTAGTTGAATGTTGAAATTCTTATGGTTTAGTGGGAACAAATTTAAAAATTTAAGTTTGATAGTTTTTTTTTTTTTGAATACAGCTGACCCTATTACATTGTAGTATCTATTCATTTATACTTTTCTCAACCTGTTGAAGCACAAAGAGTCAATTTCGAGATCTTCTCCACTGAGACTCGAACTCATGACCTTCCAACTAAGGGTGGCCACTACATGCCAATTGAGCACAAGGTGCTTGGCAAGTTTGATAGTTATATCTAAATATTTAATATAGTTGATAATTTATTATCTCTCTCTCTCTCTCTCTCTCTCTCTCTCTCTCACACACACACACACACATAAATTGTTTAAAAAAACACATAAATTATTTAAAAGTAAACCATAAAATTATTTTTAAAAATAATATATCAAAAATGCTTATTTCATACAGCTAAAAAAATGTCAAGCACCTTGTGTTCTGACTTCAGATGGCACCTCTATGGCTTTCCTTGAGGGAATGTCACAGGATCGAACTCCGGTAGTGAGGTATTGACTCTTTGAGCTGCAACAAATTGAGAAAATATATAGAACAGAGACTATCTTGTGAAAATATATAAAACAATTTAAATTATTAGACTCTCCCAAAAACATTTTATATAATACTATAACTATTAACTAATACTTGAATTATAGAGTTGGATAATTTTTTGTGTCAAATAAATATACAAAGCTTTGATATTAAGTTACCAAAATTTATCACAGATAATAAGGATTTAATTTTTTTTCCACCAATAAGTCAATCTTATTTGTTCATTTTACTTTATATATGCATTTTAGCCTGTTTAAAATTTCATTTTGTGTTTAATAAAAAAATTTAATGTAATTTTCAATTTTATAAATTTCACTTGTTTAATTCAAATTAATTACTAGAAAATTAATTTATAAATATATTGAATTAAATACAAAATGCCATGAGGATTACATTATTATAATGATTTATTATTGTTAAAAATCATAATAAAAATGTTGATTTCTTTTTTTTAAGAGAAGGGAGCGTTAAGAGTTCCAAGGCAGATTTGATTCTGTAAAAAGTGATGTGATAAAAGTTGCAGGGTGCAGATTGCTTCTACCAGTAGACCACCTCCATTTCTCCGAAAACATACAATAATTCACTCAATTCGTCTTTTGTCTGCGACGGTTAATTGATGTCTGTCCGACTGTCCCCCACTCCCCTAGAAATTGATGTCACTACTGATCCATGCTAAATCCTCCTCCAGGTGCTGCAACACATGTATTCGGGTTGGAGTTCTATACCATCGAATCCGTCCTAATCTTTACTCCATCACTTTTATCAAATATTTAATTAGAAAAAAAGAAATTGTAATTACGTGAAAAAAAAAAAGAAGTGTAAATAACGTATGAATTCAGATTCTATTATTTGGTAAGAAGAATTGAATTAAGGAATTAAAGAGAAGAAATTATATAAAGACTAAATTGTTTTTGTATAATAATAATAATTAAGGGTATCTTTGTCAATTTCATAAAATTACAATCCCCCAGCCAAACAGTGTAATTTTGATGGCTAAATATTTTCGTTAGAAAAGAATTGAAATTATTGCATACCAAACATGTCATTATTATTTGGCAAGAAATGATAAGAGTGGATTTATCAACACTCAAAGAGAGACAATTGCAAGATGACATGAAGTTGACGTGGAAAGGAAAAAAAATTTTCAAAATGTTTTTCATGATGACATGGGTTGCAAGCTTGCAACCTTGACAAAAGGCTATCGCAGCTGCTGCACCAACCTTTTGTATTTTTATTTTTTTCAGTTTTGGATTTTTTTATTTTGTTTTGATGTAATGTAAAAGTGAGACTCATTTTGAAAGTGAAAAAGTATTGCAGAGATGTAAGCAAAATAGTAAAGGAATTGGAAAATTGGTGATGTGGAAGTATGACCTACTTTTGAAAGTGAAAGAGTATTGCATGAATAAAGATAGCATAGTTATCTTCATTCTTTGATTCTTAAGGAAAATGTCTTACATCAAAATCAAAATTTTGAGTGAGTGAGTAAAAGTAGAGAGTAGAACTTGAGAGGATGCGTTTTGGAAACAAAGGGCGAAGCAACATTGGCTTAAAGGGATTGATCAGAATACCAGGTTCTTTCACCAGCATGCCTCGTTCTGTAGAAAAAAAACGATTTGTAGGTTAAGGGATAGTAATGGGGACTGGGTGGAGGGGAATGCGTTAAAGCCGTTGGTCTTGGATTATTATAGGGATATCCTTTCGTCCTTATGGGATCATGGGACATTTCGGACTAACTACTTGCATGCTCGGGTCACTTAGGAACATAATGTTGCACTGCTTCGCCCGAAGAGGTAAGACTGGTTCTATTCTCTAATGGTCCTAATAAATCTTCGAGCGCTGATGGGATGAATCCTAGATTTTACCAGCATTTTCGTGATTTAGTGGGTGGGGTTGTGACACAATTTGTGTTGAGATGTCTTGGTGAGGTTTCTTTCCGAGTAAGCTCAATAATGATAATATTGTTTTGGTCCTAAAGAAATCTGTATCGGAAATGATGGCTGACCTGAGACCTATAGTTTTGTGTAATGTGGTTTATAAAATTATGGAAAATATGGTGGTTAATTGAATGAAACCTTTGTTGGAGAATGTTATATTTGACTCTCAAAGTGCTTTCCTCCTTGGAAGGTTAATCACTAATAACTTTCTATTTGCTTCAGAGGTTGGTCACTATCTTAGGAAGAAACAACTTGGTAAAGTGGGTTTGGGCAGCGCTTAAGCTTGATATGGCTAAAGCATATGATCGTATAGAATGACCTTCCTTAGGGCTATGATGCATGGGGTGGGATTTGATGGGAAATGGATCGATTTAGTCATGTTGTATATTTTTACGGTGAGATACAAGGTTTTGGTTAATGGGTGCCCTAGTGAGGTGATTGTTCCTTCCCGTAGTCTTAGACAAGGTGATCTCTTATGCCGTATCTCTTCATTATTTGTGCGGAAGGGTTGTCGTTGTTACTCCAGGAGGCTCAGTCTAAGGGGTCCATTCAAGGCTTTTTTGTGGCGCGTGGGGCCCCACCTATCTCTCACCTTTTCTTTGTTCATGACTGTTTATTGTTTTTCAAAGCTAATCTTCAAGAAACAAGGGAAATTAAGCGGTGCCTCCAGACTTATGAGTTTCATTCAGGTCAGTCGATCAACTACCATAAATCAAACATTTCATTTAGTCATAATACAGACAAAGGAATGAGACTAACTGTGGTAAGGGCTCTTGGCGTGACTTTGGTTGATGATTTTGGTAAGTATTTGGGTCTCCCCTTGGTGGTTGGAAGGAATAAAAGAGTTGTGTTTTCATATATTGAGCAGAAGTTGCAACATAGGTTTGGATCTTGGAATAAGAAGCTCCTAACTAAAGCTGGTAAGGAAGTGTTGTTGAAAAGTGTTGCTCAGGTTACGCCTACATACACTATTGAGTATATTTTTGTTGTCTGTTCCCTTTTGTGAGCATCTGGAAAGACTAATGAACAAGTTTTAGCAGGGGTATTCATTGTTTGGCTTGGGATAGGATGTGTAGCCCCAAGAAAGCTAGGGATTGGGGTTTAAAAAGCTTTGTGACTTCAACCTTACTTTGTTAGGTAAACAGGGGTGGTGATTCCTCACTAAACTAAACTCCCTAGTTGCTCGAGCTTTTTAGGCACAATAGTACCCCAGAGGTACGTTTCTTGAAGTTAGGGATCATCCCTAGCTACGTTAAATTGGAGAAGCATTATGGCTGCCTAGGAACTTATTAGAAGTGGTGTTAGGTGACAAATTGGAAATGGGTCGTCAGCTAATATATGGAGCCAACCTTGGCTTCTAGATTTGGCTAGCCCCCACATTCATATGCCTCTAGAGCCGCACCTGGTAGACTGGAAAGTAACAAGATTAATTGACCCCATGACCCATAAATGGATTCCTAACTTACTTCATGACTTATTTCATCTAGAAGATATTTGGTACTAGTCTAGCAGCACTCATGACTTACTGCAGGTTCACACCCAAGCAGTGGTTCCTGACTTACTACATGTTCACACCCAAGCAGTGGTTCTCACCAAAATTGGACATTATGCACATGTGAACTCCTATGCACCGTTGAGATGTGAGATTGAACACCCGGAATCTGAGGAGTGGTGCATTCGGTGCTATGTAAAGATCGACCCCCTGGTCGGGGCGCACAGACGTGGTCCGGGCGAACTTCAAGGCAGTCGCGAAGGTGGTCGGCAATCCAGAACCTACTGCTAGCCCATCATCGGGCTGAGGACAACTCTCATCTTGTTTGCTGGAGTCGTCAGCTGCTGGTCCTTTCCCAGCCAGCAGCTGCCAGACCATCTTCCTAATTTCGCCTTGTTCCGTCTGCATGGCTGCGACAGTGGCCTAGAGAGCTTGGACCAATTCGGCTGAGGCGTGATCGCTCATGACGTCAGGCTCTGATACCAAATTTGTTGTGGGTTAGTGACCTAAGAACGTGTCACTGGGCGATGTACAGGGCTGGAGGGCCTCGCCGGAAGAACGGTGGAAGTTTTGGAGCTTTTTCTACGTAAAAACAAAGCTGAAGAAGTTTTGGAGTTCTTCCTCTCCCAATTATCGTTAATTCAAATCACAAAATGCCTTATGAAAAACATCTAAATCCTAAGCTTTAAATACCAAAAGAAGCAACAGTCATAAACGGTAACAAGCATGAAAATAGGAAAATTATAACAATAAGAAATTCCAAAAAACTTATATAAATAGCTTATGAAGTTGGCTTATGAAGCTGCCCTGCGTCGTTGATATGTCGTCCTTCCAACGAATGCATCAAGTTAATTGATGGTTGAAGATGTGATCATCAATTAGGCTATTAATTAAATTTGTTAGCTGTTTCTTTCATTGAAGTCCATTGTTTGTTGTGTATTTCAAACTTATTTTACTGTAAAGAGTTTATATTCTCATTGTCACTTCATGATATAGAAGAGTAATATATATTTCTTTCCATATCTAATAGTCTATAACTCTATTATCTATAACTCTGTTATCCAAAGGTTGTAATTAGTAGTTGTTTCTAAGATATTGCTACCCAAATGCATTAACCAAATAAGTGGTGTTGTAATATGGTCTATGAATCTATAATATTTCAAAAACCCCAAGTAAATTTCAAAACTAGTGCAATAAGCATATTGAAAAGCCATAATTTCACAAGTGTGTATAAGATACACTTCTATTTTTTTTTTGGTAACTCTACGGGGTCTTTCTCCGTCCGACTACGGCCACGTTCGTTGCGGGAGGGACGGGAGGTTTTCACTTCGAAAGAGATCGAACCTGGGTTCTCCCGGAATTCTTCCCTACAAAGAGAGTTCATTTACCACTTGAACTACCCCATTGGGTTTTAAGATACACTTCTATAAATGTATGTCTATTATAATTAGGATACCTCAATTATACAAATTAAACACTCCAGGCCAGTTACGTTAAAAATCCCTAACTTTCTTATAATTATGGATCAAATAATATTAGGATCAAGTGCTTACCACTCTCGTCAAAAATTATAGCTAGTAACGAAAACACAACTTATTTCCTTATTTATAGACTGTCATCACATTGTTCGAGATAAATTGGGTGCTAGACTTGGCCCTTAAGAACATTACCGGCCTCCGTCCAACAATTCCCCAACCACCGAGTACTAGACATGACCCTTTACTGGCCAATCCGCCATTGCCCAACCCAAAAAAATCCATTTCCATTAAACCATACAAAATTCTCGTGTCATGAACTATGGAACATCCAAACTTTTTGTCTCGCATTGTTACATGCGAAACATCTAATGCTATCGTCATAAATCGTAATATGCAAGTATGCAGCTATGGTCTATGGATTGATTGTGGAACTTAATTTTGTTATGCGCCCAATGAGGCAATTTATATCTTGGACCAGAGTCAACATGGCGTTATAGACTCTAGATTAAAACATCGAGGTATAGAATTAATACTCATAAGGTATAAAATTTCATAATACAAAATATAAAAAGTTAGAGTAAATTGCCATTTTGGTCCACTGACTATAAGGGTCCTATTAATTGTCATCCACGACTTTCAAAAGTGTTAATTGAATACCTTGACTATTCAATTTTTATCAATTTTGATCACTCTGACCAAATTGGCGGCCAAATTTCTCCTAACCGGGTCTGGTTTTGGCTAAATCAGACACAATTAAAAAGACGAATTTTACCCTCAGATTAAGCATTAATTGGATAGTTAAGTTTTCCCGGCGAAATTTGACTGCCAATTTGGCCGAAGTGACCAAAATTGATAAAAATTGAATAGTCAAGGTATTCAATTAACACTTTTGAAAGTCGTGGACCGCAATTAACAGGAGCCCTATAGTCAGTGGACCAAAGTGACAATTTACTCTAAAAAGTTACAACAAAGACACATAATATAGCATTATGGACCCAACTAGATTGAAAAGACGAGGTACAAAATTCATACTCATAAGGTACATAATTCCATAACACAAGACATATATACATATTATATATTTACTTATTTTTCAAATCTGATTTAAGTACATAATTTATGTTCATAGACACTGAATTTCACAACACAAGACACAAAAATTCATAGCATATGACACAATTACTGATTAGTTCCAGGTACAGAATTAAATTCTTAAGATACAAAATTTTATAACACAAGACACAAAAAATCATAACATAAAATACATATATAAATCAAGGTTTATAGTGCAGCGTGAATCCTGATCCATGGTATAGGGATTGGCCCAGTGACTGGCAAACTTTGTTGATAAATGGGCCGCCCTAAAAAGATTTGCATAATCACAACTTGAGTATTGATTGTAGAACTTAATTAATTATGTTATAGGCCCAAACGACTGACCAATTTTGTCGATAAATGGGCCGCCGTAGAAGGATTTGTGTAATGACAACCTGACTTGTATATGCATATTGATCTTGGCAAATTATACATTTGTGTGGACGACGGTCCAAAATGATGTTGTTGAATTTTATGGGTTAAAATCATTTATATTATGAGTTAGAATAAGTACTTTATGTGTTAGAATAATATATATTATGTGTTAAAATAATAAAACTTCTTACGTAAGATAATATACTTTATGAGTTAGAACATTGTATATTATGCTTTAGAATAATGTACACTGTGCTTTAGAATAATTTATATTATAAGTTATAAAATTATATGTTACAGACGTGCAGTCGATCGCGTGAAAAAAAATATACGAAACGATGTCGTTTTTGAACCGTGGTTCACAGATCTACGCAATAACTATTGTATTGAAGGTGTAAGGTGTTGTTCCTTTAATGGTTTATTCAAAATGTGGTTTTAGTTATTTGCCTTTTGTTATACATTGGTCAAACTTTGTTAATATTACTATATTAGTTATTAATGCTCTATAAATTAACAAGCTACGTCAACATTGTAATCTGATCTAAGGCCATGTTTGGTAAATGGCTTTTAGCTGATTGGGTTAGAAGGTATGATTTGTTGATAACATTAGCTGATTGTAGAAAGTTGTTTGATAAATTAGCTGTTAGCTAATAGCTATTTGGTATAATTTCTTTTCTAAAAAAGCTAACTGAAAAGGCTGCTTTGAGTAACTTTTTTAATTTTAGTATTTTAGAGTTACAAAAAACTTATTAACAAATAATTAATAGTGATCAAATAAGCCAAAATTGGCTGATAGGCTGATTATTTACCAAACAGGGCCTAAATCAAAATCCTTCATAGGACCTAACCAATATACATTGAGAACAAATTACATAGAACATTATTCTACAATTTAAGAAGAACAACTTCACAATGGAATGTATTAATGTACCCATACATGTCATTGGTCATGATATAATCATGTATGCTTATTATATTACTAGCATTTTGTATGCGCAATGCGCGATAATTCATGCTCAATATTAAACCATTGATAAATACAAATAATTAGAAATTATAATTCGAATTATATGTACACAAATAATATATGTATTTTATATACACATATATTTAATTAAAATATAATCTACCATTAAATTAATTATATAATGATTTTAATAAAATGATAATTAAAGAATAGGAAGAAGATATGATAGATATATATAAGTGTATAGTAATAATGATGGAGTCATCAATGTTAGAGTTAAAAAAGTAACGGTGTTATAACGGTGTAAGGATAGTTTCGTCTAACAATGATATAGTAGAGACAATTTTGTCTAATAATATTGAAGTGTACAACATTTAAAGTAAAATGTATACCTTTATTAGCATATAAAAAGAGGGACATAAATCAAGGATATAACATTGATTGAGACTTATTATGTGTTTAGATTAGATTAGATTAGATTATTATACATGGTATCATGTCAGTCGTACAAGTATAAACCGTAACTAACGTCTGTTAGCTTAAGTACTATCAAAAAACACCAACAATAATGACTACCTTAATGACCTACACCAACTTCAGGCTGTATTTGACAAAATAGAAAAATGACTTCTGAATAATGAGTCATTTTTTAGAAAATATTTTCTTTTTCAGTGTTCAATTGCACTCTGGAAAACTGTCTTGATTTGTTTGGTTCATTTTTTGGAAAATGGGTAGAATTGCATAATTAAAAATGTTAATTGTTTTATTTAAAATATAATAATATTTATAATAATATTTATTAAAAAATTAAATAAATAAATAATTAATTAATTAAAAAAAAAACCGTCTAGTTTCCGGTGAAAATTAGACCAAGGTTGTGCTCATCGATGTAGGAAACCAGACCAAGGATGTGCTCGTCGATGTAGTTGTGGTATGTGAAAAATGACTTCCACCAAATTTTAGCAGAAGTCATTTTCTCCAAAAACAACATTGTTTTTCCTTTGACTGGAAAATGATTTCTGTTGACTTCGATTTTCCAGGTTCTTTCAAACACTAGAAACCCCAAAAAATGATTTTCAGAAATTATTTTTCGAATTTTCAAACACACTCTAAAATTACTCTCATTGACCGTGCATGTTTTGGCATCACCCTGTCGATCGACAGGGCAGACAAACCTATACATATCGCCCAATTAATTAAAATTTTGGACTAAGTTGACTAATTTAATTGTTTTGGCTTGTCAATTGGTTGGGTGAACAAGTCTTGACATGTGAAGCAAGTTAAGAGAGCAACTGAGTTTTGAAACTAAATTCAGTTAAATTAAGTATCTAAATTACAACATTGATAAGTATAAAAGATGAGAATTGTGCCCGCACGAATTTAACTTAGTCGTTTAATATGCAATACTTAAGAGAAAAAGAAAAGAGAATTATAAAATGAACACGAAAGAATGCTCACACTTATTTTCACACTTATTTTTGCACTAAATTGAAAGACCATATTAATTGGAATAATGTTTATTTCACCGCATCAGAATAAGACATCCTTCCTAATCTAATCCACGTCATATCATTCCTATGCATGTTTCTAAACCAAAAAAATAATTAATAAATAAATAAATTTTAACACAAAAAAAATTATATATTTTTTATTTTTGTTTTTATCAACGTCATAGGTGAAAAGTTATTCGGTGAAATTGGCGAGGTCTCTACTCTCTAACACAAATCTATGAATTGTATCAAATTTAAAAAAAAAATAAAAAATTCAGTGGTTCTGTCATGTTACGTCAACATTATAATAAATGCATATATAGCATATATCCATAGAAGAATGCTCCATAATCAAATTGTGTTGTTAGAGTAAATTCAATTTTTTTTTTTTTTTGTTTTAAAAGTTGGTTTCCTTATCATAGACTAGCTTTTCAGCTTTTTTGATTAAAAAAAAATGGTGCATTCTACGCTAACATGTCATTCTCATGATGTAACTTCTGCTTTGTCCACCATAAAATGGGCGTACAAGTGTACAATTCCAAATTTTTTTTCCAGGATTACGACAAAATTGAAAGTCGACAAATATTACTCATTCAACATACAAAATTAGACCCAAATCAAGGCAAATTATTGAAATCAGGTAAATTATTGTGTGAAACCTAATCCACGTAGTGATATATGAACCCATAACAAAATGTACATTTTTAATATACTAAAAGTACATTATTCATGTATTAAATGTACATTATACAAAATAATGTAGTTTCAGTATCCAAATAATATATTTTTTCTGAATATAATGTACATTTTTAATATATTAAAAGTACATTATTTGTATATTGAATGTACATTATTTGATAGTATGGTCCACACAATAATGATTGCACCCAAAAGGAAAAAGGACGGGATTTTGATTTTATTTTATTTTTTTTAAAAATTTTAAAATACATTATTAGTCTTGAATTTTTTTTGAGTGTATTCAGGATTTCTTTTGTTGAACTAATCTATTCGTTGAATTGTCTCTAATAAGTGAGACAGCTGATCTGAAAATTTAAGACGATTTCATATCCAAAGCAAATCATCAAACCCTTGATGTTTGGTTAAGGATGAATTGGTTTTTTTTTTTTTTGAAAGAAAGGATGAATTAGTTTTAGTGACAGCATTTCTCAATTCTCATCCACCAAAAAAGGACTGAAATGGGTTATTATATTTCCTCCCAAAATATATTTTTTTCAATGAAGTGGGTATGCGTTGCCAAAATCTTGTCCAATTTGGCAGAAATGTTTGGTTGATAACCAAATTTGAAAAAAAAAATGGCTAAATTGAAATAGTTGAAACTTTCAAGACCAAAACGAAAAACTGAACTAAAACTCCTATTTTACTATCCATTATATTATTGTCTTGATCTTATAAACAGTTGCTGTTGGTCCTTTCAACTTTCCTTTGAACACATCAAATTTAAGGAATGCATTATCATAGCTACAAATTACAAAATAAACTAAAGAAATATTCATATCAGAAATTAAAGATTCCAATGCTAATTACAAAAAACAGTGAACAAATGAAGGGTGTCAAGTGAAGCCAACCAGGTAAATTTTAAATTATCAGAAGATATCTCATGCTGCCAATATACAGATAGTTTCCTTAACATAATACGGTCTCCAAGTGGTAAGCTATCAACAAGTTTCAATAACAAACAAGGGTTCGAATCCACCATGCCTGCGAAGAACAGCTTCCTCTGCAGAAAGCTTGCAAACCGACACATAAAATCAAGAATGGTGCTGGTGTAATCCCTATTTACTCTGCTATTTCTCCATATACACCCACCCCGTCTAAAATTTCAGGATCCTCCAATCTTTGGGGGCTGTTTGTGTTGAAAACGAAAACAATGAGCGTTATTTATCTAATAATAATCAACATTCTTGGAGATAAAACTTAATAGAAACATCATTAGAAAAAGGAGTTGACAAGAGAGGCAGACGTAATGAGAAGAAAGAATGGAGTTTGTTGAATTGTTTATGTTAGCATACCTTCTTAAGGGGCAACTTCGGGGTTGTTGCTGGCTTTAATATTTCAAAAGAACATACTAGTTGCTCATCAACACTTAATAGAGCACCTACATTGTCAAACTCTCCACCGTAATTTGGAGCTGAAAATATTGTTACAAGCCTTCGCTTTGCAAAGAATTCATATCCATCTTCTACCACCTGCAATACAGGTATAGGATCGCATTACATTCATTCCAAATAAAACTATGCTTCACCAAAAACAATTTCTCAGTGGCTTTGAGGTTTAACTAACAAACTGCCGCAACCTAGCATCTACCCCAATGCTAGCTCGTAGGGAAAATTGGAAAAGGAGAAAACAAACATATTGGTATTATCTTCTAAAATGTAGGGCTTAAAAACAACCAAAAGGACATGCTTAAATTCTTAAGGCAAACATGGTAGTCTAATTTTTTTTTTCCTAAATTTGGGCAATAGAATTACCATAAATCAATAGATCATTCTAATATGAACAACTAGGCCATTAACACTCTGCAGAGATTCATCTTCCTATATTTCTTTAATTTTTAGGGTGGGGGCAAGGGGGAGGGTGTTCGGAGTCAGGAGTCATTTCTGGAAGCAGGACTTGTAATTTTACAGGACATAAAGTAGTCAGGTCTTTTCATGGTATACCTGATGGCCTCGGCAAATGAGGTCTAAATCATTTTTCCCCAAAAACTCTGCAACAGTATCAGCCCCAAAAGTGCACGAAACACCTCGATCACTCTCTGACCAACCCTTTATTCTAGGATCAGGATCAGACCAAAGCAAATCACATAGCAAACCATTATCTGGAATGTCTGTGGGCCGTTGAATTTCTGTTATTTGGTCCAAACTATTTAGCTCTGGGGAAAGCCCTCCATGCATGCAAAGGATCTTTTCATCTATAAGTGCAGTAACAGGCAAACAATTAAAGCAGTCTGTAAATATCTTCCAAAGCCGGACATTGAATCTCCTTTTGCATTCATCATAAAATCCATAAATCCTGTTGATTTTTGCATCCTCGTGGTTCCCTCTAAGAAGGAACATTCTGTCAGGATATCGTATTTTATAAGCCAGAAGCAAACATATTGTCTCCAAACTCTGCTTGCCTCGATCAACATAGTCCCCAAGAAAAAGATAGTTTGCAGAAGGAGGATACCCACCATATTCAAAAAGCCTTAACAGGTCTTGGTATTGGCCATGTATGTCACCTGCAGAATATTGTTATGGGAGGGAAAAGAAAAGTTAAGCAGATATTATTGGCACAGCAAAGCCCCAGAATTAATTTATAGCAAACACTCCAAACAGTTGGTATGACCATAATTGTTGTTACAATACCAAATAAATCTGCCATCCAATTTGAACCCCAAGAAAAATAAAATATAATAAACCCACTCTTCCCCAACAAGAAGAATGGAAAAATATATATATATATATCATAGAAGACTTTTTTGTATCTTCTTAGTGTAGCTGAGATCTGATTGTAACTGATTACAATAACCCAACTCTTGACATATCTTTGATTGTATGCATATTGGAGACACTGGCATGATATTACCAGAACTGGTCAAAATCTTATTTTGTAAATCTCATGATTATCAATAAACCAATGGGTAAGAAGTCAAAAACGCAATCCACTACAAGAACTTGTTTACTGTCAATCCAAACTCTAAATTGATCCAAATAAAGGTCTATCTCAATGATGTAATATTTGCTCCTACATAACCTACCCAGCAAAAATTTCAAATTTCCTCAATCCCATACACCAAACTCACAAAAGATGAAAAGAATTAGCCTTTGGCCAATACCATCAATTTCACAAACAGATAATCTGCACCCTTATTCTTATGTTCCTTTCAGATTTTCAGTCCCTTTATGCATACAAAATTACAAATCAAATATCTAGACATACATCCAAACATGGAAAACAAGAAACACATACCGCAGATCCTGACGGGGGCACGTATCTGAAGGAGAGCAGGCTCAGAAAGAAAGATTTGGCGAGCGTTGACGCAAAGCTGCCTGATCTCAGCCTCGGAGAGCTGAACCTGTTTCCCTCCCTTGCCTTCCAATAGCCTCCTTATGATATCATCCAATACCCCTGTGTCCATGACACCCTCCATTGTCATCATACTCATCTGTTCTTCCCAATTCAAAAATCCTAATCTAATTCTTATGATTTTGAGAGCCGAATTCTTGCCAGGGCAAAGATTTTCCAAGATGCGGATATGAAAGTGCTTTTTTTATTTGTGGATGGAGATAAAGATCAGTGGGGAATGTTGTCCATCATTGTTTGTTTGGCTCTCTCTCTCTCTCTCTCTCTCTCTGGTTTCTCTCTCTATATACGCAAACTATCATCAGATATTGGACATAGAATCTCTCTACGGTTGAAAGCTTCAAATGAAGAAAAAATGGGGCAAGCGAAGGGGGATTTAAGGGAGTTGACTCAAAAGCGCGGTGGCGCACGATTGTTTCTCACGTGCTTGCCTGCCTTCACTCGCAAAACCGCGTTTTCTTCAATATCCTCCCTCGTGCCAACAATTATTGCATCAATCAAATTTTGAACAATCAAATGATATGTTATTTTTATTTTCAAAAAAAAAAAATGATATGACTCTCAAAAAAAAAATTGATATGTTATTTTTATTCACAAAAAAAAAGATTTTATTTTATCAACTTTTAATTTTACTTTTTTTTTTGAAAAACAAAGCAGCATCATATATTAATGTAAAACCAATTCCGAAATACAAACGGGAGGAATAGAATCTCACACACTAAGGACAGTAGAAGAACCAGTCGCCCGAGCAAGTACGTGAGCAACATGATTCGCTGACCTTCTGACATGGCGAACAACACAATCACCAATGCCTCTAAACTTTTAATTTATTTGAGAGAAAATGATAAAATAAGCCTCTAAACTTTACCCAATAAGTCAATTAGATCCTTAAACTTTTAAAAGTTATAATTAAACTCACAAACATGTTATTTTGAAGCAATGAAACTCACAAACATGTTGGTGACCTGTAATTGTGGGTTACCTAAGGCTCCGACCAACTCTGGCGAACATCCGACATAATTCCGACAATCTATGTCAAATACCATCGACCGACGATCGTCAAACGGTCGCCAGTCATGTTTGGAGAAGGAGACCAAGTCGCCTTCTCCAAATGCGACCGAGGATAGTGGGCGGTTGCTAGGATTGTTAAAATTTGGTAGGATGTTCGTCGAGACCCTAATTAACCTGCAATTACAGGTCACCAACAGGTTTGTGAACTTCATTGCTTCAAAATAATATGTTTGTGGATTTAATTACAAGTTTTAAAAGTTTAAGATATTTCTTGAAAAAAATTTAATGACTTATTTGACTCTTTTTTCTTTATTAAATTAAATACGGAGTAATAACTTATCAATCAATAAGTTTTAAACTTTTGATTAAATATAATATGAGTATTTCTTGATCAAATGATCTCACTATGAACTATTAGGTTATGCTTGATGTCTTTCTTTTGATATAAAACTACCGATTTCATATATATTTAATACGTATTCATTGAGTTTAAATTATCAAATAGAGTCAAACAATCATAATGTTCTCAAATTATTTTTATTAAAAAAGAATAAAATTAATTTTTTTTGAATTCAAATCAAATTTCAATTAATTCTTAAATTGACCGATAAAAATACAATTACTAACTATTCATAAAAGTATGGTTTGGCATCTTATATGAAAAAATAAAGTAAATAAGTGTACCTGAATTTATGAGTATCTAAAATTCATGATGATTGTTTGAGAGAAGTTAAACTTATGGATTTAGTAACCTTTCAAACCATATAATTTCAATTTCCTTATGCCTATAGTCATGAACTTTATTCCCAATACACAACTTTGATCCTAACTAATTAATAATAGTTTAGCACATCTATTGTATGGGTTTTGTAAACTCATTTTGATTGGTTGAAAACGTACTGATTATGAAATTTTTAAAATGATTTTTATTTTTATTTTAAATTTTAATAAATTAAATGTATCTCTAAATTCTTTTTTTTTTTTAACTTAACTAGTATTTTCACTCATGCGATGCACGGAATTGATTTGTTATAATATTTTAAGAATATTTGGATCGATATATATAATTATATAAATTATAACATCAAATATTATATAGTGCAATTGAAAATATTGTTTGGATCGATTATGTTTTGTGATGTTATCCTTGATTGAATTCGACCAAATAATTGTTAAATTAATAGCTAATGTATAGATGTAAGCATCTAGTGCTGAAACTTTAGGGATTTTATATATCAGTGCTTAGGATTTGTATAACTTGGTCAAATGTGCTCTTTGAGAAAAACATAATATCACCTGCATGAATTACAAATTATTGAAACCTCTTTGTAGACGACATTGGTAGTAGTAACATAATCTTGTCCATCCTCGTCTAGAGCTAACACTTTCAGGCCATCAGGGTTAGTGTTTGGTTTTGGCTTTTGTTAATAGTCATGGCATATGCGAGCATCTGGCAATCTCGTATCAGAAGGAGTGAGAGACATTCGGGGGATAAGAACTTTGGTTTTTCATGTGTCCCATTAACTATTCTTGTTTCGACAATGTGATATGTCAATCTTGTGATGATGAGAGACGTACCGTTGCAATGACCAAGAAAGTGGTCTATGTTCTGCAATAACATAACAGATGCACCAACCTTTAATGTCAATGAATGATTAGGGAGCCTAGAAAATCTCAAACTATATAGGAATTCAGGAGTGTGTACTTCTAATATATTTTCACCGTTTGATTATGCCTTACACAAAGAGTCACAACTTAAATATGTTTGTCCTTCTACACTGTTCATGTCGCGCATGTACTGATTAATTTGATCAACGACATCTAAAGTTGAAGAGAGGATCGCTCGGCCTTCTAGGTGCAACTTATCAAGCATGTCATATTTCGTTCTTGGGAAGGTGCTTTCCACTATAGTTGCTATGGGATCGAGTCCATACTTCAATAAAAACTGTGTCGGAATATCGATCTTTGACAAACTATTGTATACAACCCCTGCAACTCCATCTCCAATGTTTTGCAATCCATTTTGAAAACCAATCATCCGTATGTCTATATTCCTCTGAAGCTAAGCTTCGTCGTCTCAAGTTCTTTGTGAGCTTCAATACCTTGCAATTCGTCTAGAAGTAGGAAGAATTAATCGTGGCTCAAAAAACTACTAGTCTCGTTACATTTGGAATAACGGGAGAAATCTGTCTAAAATTACAGCCTAAAACTACTATCTTTCCACCAAATGTCTTTTCAGCACTACCCGGTATGGCGGACCTTAATAAAATTAGTCCAACATTAGACAGACTTAGCCCTGACTCTTATTTATTGTCATTGCATAAGACAACATTAGTGGAATTGTCTCCTTTCAAACTTAAATGGCAACTGAGGATCTGATGGTGTCATTGATAATCTAGATACCAACACTCGAGTACCCACATTTTTTCCACACAGTATCTCAACTTCAACAACATGCTCTGCCAATCTAGTAATAACCAATCTCATCCAATTGCACAACCCAATAGAGTGATTTATATTTTGCAATAGCATCACTGGAGATCCAACTTTAAGAGCAAGTGAATGGTTAGGAATACCTGAGCATCGCAATCCATTTAGGAATTCCGGGGTGTGCAACTCAACAAATGAATCTCTACATATATCAGAGTGACAAACAGTGTCACAACTAAAATATGTTCTACCATCCATCGGATTCAAATTACTCATATACTAATTGATTTCATTCAGTACATCTAGTGTTGGTGCTAATATAGCTCGACCATTCAAGTACTGCATATCACAAGAATCCGTAAAAAAACATGGGAAATGTGCTCTTAACTATTGCTTCAATTTGATCACCTTGAGTTTGTAACAAATTGTCTTTTGGAATTCGTATGTTTGAATGACCATCATTTTCCACACCAAATTCACCATCACCTATAACAGCTATCAAATTTGCGAAATTCTCAATCCGTGCACGACAATCAACATCTCATATTATTTGTAATCTTAAGTTCTTAGTTAGTCTTAGAACCTTACAACTACTCCACAAATAAGAAGAGTTAAAGTCTTAGAACCTTACAACTACTCCACAAATAAGAAGAGTTAATACTTACCCCAATAATATCTTGTCTTGTCCCCTTTGGAGTCACTGGTAAAATTTGTCGAAAATCACCACCAAGAACTACTGTCTTACCATTAAAAGTCAAACTTGAACTTAAAGACATTTTAAAACCTCAGCAGATCTCTCATTGTTCGATCCAATGCTTCAAAGCAGTGCTTATGCATCATAGGTGTCTCATCCCAAATAATTAGCTTGCACTTGATAATTAACTCAGCAAGATCCCCACTACCTTGCGCTATATTACATGTTGAATCCTCATTAATCTCAATAGGTATGGCAAATCGAGAATGTGCAGTTCTACCACCAGACATAAGAAGAGAAGCAATACCACTTAAAGCAAAATTTAACACAATATCACCTTGTAAACGTATAGCAACCAACAATGTTCTCCAAACAAAAGTTTTCCCTGTACCCCATAACCATACAAAAAATATAATCCACCATTATGGGACTCAACATCACCCAGTATAGTATCGTACATATATTTCTATTTCTTCAGTTAATTGACCAACCACGGAATCTTATTCTCTCTTAAGCTCATCATGATCATATGATAATTCCTCATACAATAAATGATTTCTAGACAGAAATTGAAAAATTGAGTCAGGAACAAGCAAAGGGGTAATTTTCGAAACTTTTGTTCCACAATTTGAGCAATTTTTCCAACTCAATTAAGGCATAATTTTTCTTCTCATCACTAGTTAGAACCAAATCTAGAAAAAATAATGGCTATTAATAATAACTTACAAACAATAAATTGAGTAAATAAATTATTGTTTATCAATTTTAAATGAATAAAAAAATGGGGGAAAAAATAAAACAATACCTAAATCAAATAGTAATCTTTGTTGATAATGTTGCGCATCTTCAGCGAGATGACGCTATACAACATTCCATACATTCTCTGGTTAACTAAGAGCATTTGATGTAGCATCGTTACAAATAGCCTCCTCATTGAAGATGTTGATGACCATTCACTTCTTCATTTATTGCATCAATATATTCTCTATCATATGCTAACAACCCACGTGCATAACATGCATATCTATAAGACAAATATTGAACACCATCAACAACCTTGATATCTTCAAAACATGTAAGACCACGTACCAAATTTAGCAAACACTTCATATAATAAATTTCACCACTCTCAGGTGGAACGTAAAACATACGGCCTATAGCAAATCCCTTTTCCTAGGATGCCATTGGCGAATATTTTTTTTTCACACGAACTTATTTGGTATTTCAGAATAAGTTAATTCTCGTGCTTCTAAGTATTGCTTATTAATTAGCTTCAAACCATCCGAGGAACATACTTTCCCTATTGTACATCTGCTCAAAACAACATCAACAGAGTCATCATCATTAAAATACACTAGTTGTTGCTCAGGTAAATGAAAACTAAGTCTTTCAACTACAAGGTCCTAAATTGAATGTCATAACCAAACAAACGCCAGCTAGCTTCATAGGAAAATATGTATCGACAATCATAAAACATTGTGATCTCATTTATAACTTGATCACCATTAACATATGTAGTACTCTTGTAGAATTCTACAGTAACACGATCGTTGCCCTTATTGACATACTTAAATAAGTACTTAATAGATCCGGACTGGTTACACCACTCAACATTAATGTGTGCTCTATACTTCATAAGCAAGTATCTGTTATGCGGGACTACAAATCTGTTATCCAACAGAATACCATTCTTATCAACTGTTTGACCATTATCTAAACGCCTGTAAACCGGGCACCCATCTTGATCAAAATCTGACACACTTACAAATATTTTTGTAAGGCGGGACTACAAATCTGTCATCCAACATAAAACCATTCTTAGGATGAATACATAGAAATGAGATGTTCTATTTATAGTTGTAGGATAGAAGAGTTTTGATAAGTTCAAACTCTTTTGATATTATCTAATTAACAAATTATATAATATCAATATTATTCAAATATATTCAAATATTTTAATATTAAAAATCATCAAAATTATCAAATTTTCTATGTCAACAAATGCCCCCTCGAGACTTACTTGTACGCCACTAGAAAACATATACCACCCAAAAGTATGTAGTGCAAGGAAGTCTCGACGCTACAGTTAAAGATATAAAGCCGTTTCAACTCATGCCAAGGAGTATGGATATGAGACCGTTTCAACTCGTGCCAAGGAGCCTTGAAAAATATGAGGTCGTTTCTACTCGTGTCAAGGAGTCTGGAAGGATATGGGGTCGTTTTAATTCGTGCCAATGAGTATCATTTAGCTTCATCCATTTCAAATTTCATACGGGATTTGCCCCCATATCGGTTGAAACATATGTGCCTATGAAGATATGAGAGGCAGAGTTGTCCCACTGGACGTGCCCATTTGTGAACAAAGAAAATTTGAATATATATATATATTGAGATTCAAATTTCTCATTACACGTAGTATCAATGCGGTATGGGTACAAGCTAGATCTTTAGATAGTCCTCTGATTCTTCAATTGATGTCTTGAACATTCCATTAAAGGGCCTCTGGGTTTCAAGTGGCTTGATCTTCAAATAAGAGCTTATATGTTTGTGATTCTAAAAGGTCTCCGGGTTCAAATGGCTTGATCTTCAACTAGAGGTTTGGATCAACACGATAGGCATGATGTTCATGGAGGAGCTTTTACTTTCAAGATCATGAGACTTTATTTTCATGATGATGATCTCTAAATAAGCTTCAAAGCTGTTTCTATGATTTTCTTAAGATGAATACATAAAAATGAGATGTCATATTTATAGTTGTAGGATAGAAGAGTTTTGATAAGTTCAAACTCTTTTGATATTATCAAATTAAAAAATTAGATAATATCAATATTATCCAAATATATTCAAATATTTTAATGTTAAAAATCATCAATATTATCAAATTTTCTATGTCAATAAGGGCAACTGAAATCAAGAATGGAGCGTCGTTCGTGTGCGAGGACGAATGAAGCAATTGGAGCCTGAGTAGTATAAAAGAGGTGTGTTTGAATGGGGATGGGGCATCGTGTTCTTCACCGAATTCCGTTCGGTCGACGTGAGTTTCCAGTACAAATCACATTGGGAAATTTCGCAATTTATTTTCGGTCAGTAGCTTCGGTTTCCATACAACAATAGTAACTCGTCAATCTCCTTCTGCAGCAACAGATTGTGGCGGTGGTAGCATTTTTAATTCCTTGGTTGCAACTAAATTCGGTGGCATCAATTTGGTATCATTGGAATTTGGTTAGCATATTCAATTTGCCTTGGCGATTGTTTCAAATTCTGTGCGTAGCAAAAATGGTTTCCAGTGTATCAATCTCATTTGCAATTGGTATTGAATTGATTTATCATGAACATGTTGTGTTAATTAATATAATTTGTCAATCAATTATGTTTTATCCTAAAATTTGTATCTTGATTAATTGTGTTGAGTCCGGCCAATTCTGACATTAATTAGTCTATACCACTATCACTACAACTGATTCGTGCACTTACGAGGAATCGGCACATTTAATTGTCTTAATACCAAAAAAGAAATCAAGTTCACCAAGATCCCTAATCTTAAATACAGCAAATAGCTTGGATAACAAACGAGTTATATGATCAGGATCACTCCCTAGGACAAGTATATCATCCACATACACCAAAAGGAACAAATAAGTTGAATCTTGAGAGAAATAAAATAAAGACACACCTGTTTTTTTATGCTTGAAAGCCAACAGAGAGTAAAATCAACTGCAAACCATTAAACCATGCTCTAGGAGCCTGCTTTAAACCATATAAAGATCGTTTAAGCAAGCAAACATGATCTGGATACTGAGCATCAATATAACCAGGAGGTTGTTTGATACAGACACATTACCATTTAGAAAAGCATTATGAACATCAAGTTGTCTAATCACCCAGCCAGAGGATATAGCTAAGAAGAGAAGTAATATGACAGTAGTAGGTTTTACCACATGACTAAAGGTATCAAAGAAGTCTTGACCAGGCACCTGATTAAAACCTTTTGCTACTAACCTTGCTTTATGTCTTTCAATAGAGCTATATGTCTTTCGTTTGGTACGAAAGACCCACTTAAACCCAATGATGTTCATATTTGTCTTGGAAGGCACAAGAGACCATGTTTGATTCTATAGAAGAGCATTAAATTCCTGATCCATGGCCTCACGCCATTCTGGATATTTAACCGTTTGAGTGTAACAAGTGAGATCTGTAGAGCTGACCTGAGCATTCAAAGTTGAAAGAGGAGTTTGAGACTGATTACGAAGAGCCATTGCATGAGTGCGTGTAGTAGGCTTTACAGACTTCCCACGCAGGCGACCACGAGGACATGCGCCAGATTGTGTACCGTCCGGATTGTATCGCAGGTCAGCTTCGAATTGCACGCCGAGATGCACGACATGACGAGCAGGTGCACTCGGCTGGATGTACTACTGTTGCGGATCTGCTCCAACTTGTACGGTGGGCTGCACGTCATGAGAAACAAGTGGACGCGACTAGGTCGTGGACTATAGATGCGGTCTGGCTTCAGGCACGACAGTGATGGTTTGGACATGAATAGATTCAGCTCATGGAGTGCTCTACGAGATGTGAGGTGCCTGAAAAATATTTTTAGAGGCAAAGGGAAAAACCCATTCACCAAACCGCACATGCCTGCACACGTAAACCTTATTAGTATGTAAGTCAATGCACCTATATCCCCGAAATAACTCAGGATTGCCTAGAAAGACACAGGGAGGACTTGTAGGACATTTTATGACGATTGTACGGTCGGAGATAAGGATAACATAGACAACCAAAGATACGAAGGAAAGAGTAGGATGAAGGAGATTTATGCAACAGCTGATGAGGACTAATATTATTTAATATAGTATAGAGCATTCTATTAATTAAATAAACAACAGTCTCAAAAGCAAAATTCCATAATTTTTGTGGAACATATGCACGAGCTAACAAGGTCAACCATGTTTCAACAATGTGTCTTTGTTTTCGTTCAACACGACCATTTTGCTCATGAGTGTGGGCACAAGATTGTCTATGAAAAATTCCTAATTGAACAAAGGTGGAATGTAACTATTTGTACTCAGCTCCTAAATCAGATTTTATAGCTTTGATTTTTCTATTGAAGGGGCGTTCAACCAAAGTACGAAATTTATCAAAGATAGCATATAGATCATATTTTAATTTCATGGGAAAAAACCAAGTACAACGAGAGTAATCATCCACGAAGATAACAAAATAACGATAGTCATTAGTAGACAACAAGGGAGCTGGATCCCAAATATCTATGTATATTAAATCAAGAATGTCTGAACTAGACGACTCAACACGTGGCAAAGGAAACCTTGCAGATTTTTTTAATTGACACGCATTACACAAACTGGAATTGAAATGATTACTAGACCCACTAACTGAGAATAAGACTAAAGTATACGATGTAAGACTCGATGATGTGGACGTCCTAAACGATCATGCCACACAAACGCAGACGCACGAGCTGAAAGGAAAGCAGACTGAGAAGAATTAATGATAGGAAGTGTGTATAAACCTCTAGAGCTACTTCCCCGTAGAAGAATTTCCTTGGAATTGATGTCATTCACAACAAAAAAGGGTGAAATTCAAAGAATACTTTATTATCTTACTCAAATAAAGTATTCTACAAGGTGTCCTAATAATTACGATTAATCATGTTTATCACAAATAGAATCATATCGTGGAGGCTCATTGGCAAAGTTGGCTATCCAATAGAGGGATGTTTGGTATGACCTTTTTAATCCCCTAGTTATTGTTGCCCAAGATATAGCTGAGGATAAATTGGGCGCTGCTAGATTGAGGAATGCCCTTTTGAGCAAATGTTAATGTTAATTTGGTTCTCTGGTTCCTTCCTTCTTTTTTTTTTTTGAAAACATTCTCTGGTTCCTTCTTTTTTTTTTTTTGAAATCTGGTTCCTTCCTATTAATCTTAAAAAAAAAAAGAGTTTATTTTATTTTTGATCTTAAATTTATAGGTGTAGTTAACTTTTAGTCTTTCTTTTTCAAAACATTTTCATTCGGTCCTAGTATTATTGTGGTGTGACTATTTTTGATCATCCGTCAACAAAATTGTTAAAATGTCGTTAAATACAATGACATTCCGATCTTTTTTTTTTATGCAAAGTGGGCTGACCCGTTATATTTTTAATTTTAATTTTAATTATATTTTTATTTTTGAAAATTTTCATAATTGAAGACTTAAATGTCCTTGTATTTTATGGAATTTAAACGATTTTATTAATAGAAGAAAAAAAATAATCATGCCACAATAATACTAGAACAAAAAAAAATATTTTGATAAAAAAAGACTAAAATGAATTATCACTTATAAATCTAGGATAAAAAATAAAATTACTTCAATAAAAAGTCATCTTTATATACAACTAATATTTTCACCCGTGCGCTACACGGAATGAATTTGTTATAATATTTTAAAAATATTTAGATCGATATACAATTATATAAACTATAACAATGAATACTATATAGTGCAATTGATGAAACATGTTGGATTGATAATGTTTTTTTTATGTTATTGAATTCGAGCAAATAATTGCTCAATTATCCATGCGATGCACAAATAAAAAAATATTCAATTCATAACATTCAATTAATATATTATGTGCCTATAAATAAACTGAAGACACATAATTTGTTATCTATAGACATATAATATGTTAATTACATGTGCCTAATTTATTAACGGTAGACACATAATGTAATAAATTATAAATTAAGTTTCTATTAAGTAATTTTATTTTATTAGTATATAAATTGTGCAAACTTATACCAACAACAAATATTTTATCATAATTTGTATTTAATTTTTATGTATTATAAAATATGTTATGAAATATATTATAGATAAAATGTTTTAATATATTGTTTCGTATTATTTATTTATTTTAATCTTATCCCTTTATTAAATATTTTAAATAAAAAAATACTTTTCTTTTATATATTATATAACAATGGATGCTCCAAGCATTCATAGGAAATTCACATACATAGTAAAATTTTTAGATGTTAAGCATATAATAATCAAAGTTCAATATCAGTTTAATTAAAATTTTATCTGTTTCGACAATAAACTTACAATGACAACCGGCTGCCTTAACAAAGAAAAATGAGTCTATACACCACATACTCAAGATATTAGAATAGAAGTCCGGCTATAAAACGATACATAATAAATTTTAAATTTAACTGATTGTCAAAAACACTATAAATTTTGTTAAGTATATAAAAATATATCTATATATGAAAGTTATTACATTTATTGAACTATTATTGCCATAATAATAATAATTATTAAATTTTATATAGGAATAGCTTGTAGATAGTTTGAGCGGAAAGTTGCAAAAGTACAATTTTATTTTTATTAGTAGCATAGATTCCAATGTACCTACTACCTAAGAATTGAAACAAGTTTACAAGTCCAACTATCATTAATCCTTATGCTTTAGGTCTTTAAAGTTTCCATCCTTCTGCGTATTAGGATTTCTACGTTTTTATTTCCAATTTATATGGGTTTATGGGCCGGCCCACTATCAGATTAAAAACCCATTAAAATCTCACTCTAAAAACCCTAGTTTTGTCTCGTTTTTTTTTTCTTTTTACTATTTACTGTATTCACTCAAAATATATTTACTAATATATTACAATATTTATATTACGTAATATTTATCCTCTATTTTAACCAACATCCATATACAGGGTACATATTTTATTTCTATATATATATATATATATATATATATATATATATATATATATATATATATATATATATATATGTGGTAGAAACAGGAATGGAAATCAAAAGTATTTGAATTCTTATTATATTTTTAGCTATTATTTAATTTTATATGCTATGAGATCACAAACTAATATAAGCAATTGAATATATATATATATATATATATATATATATATATATATATATATATATATATATATATATATATCTCTGCTAGAGGCTCACTGCCATTACCCAAAATTGAAATTGATGTAATATTTAATAATCTTATAATTGATTAATTATATTCATAAATATTAATATTTAATATATAATAATAATAATTTTAGTATATACGAATTGATATTCATGTTAAAGAAAAATGATTAATTTACACAATGAAGAGTAAATAATACATGCAAATTATATGGTGGACCATGATCATAGCTGATACTGTAGTTGTGTTGAATGGATACTGCAGTTGTGTTGAAAGGAAACTGCAGTTGCACGGAACAGAGGTCATTTATCCGTTCAACACAACTGCAGTATCTTTTCAATACAACTGCAGTATCCGTTCAACACAACTGCAGTTCCAGATGGATGACACGTCCTCTGTTCCGCGCAACTGTAGTTCCCTTTTAACACAACTGCAGTATCCTTTCAAAACAACTGCAATATCAACCATGACCCATGGTCTACAATACATTGTGGACCATGGTCCACAGTATAACGAATACAAGTAAAATTCATTTTTTCGAAAAGTGTAAATACAATGGGAATATGAGATAGAGAGTGTAATAATACGTACATTAAATGACATAATTTTTTTTCATAATGAAGCGGAACAATAAATATATAATATATTCATTTTTAAATGGTGTCTATTGCCAAGGGCCTTGTAGTCCAGTGGCATCAAACCTTTTCATGTATACGGGAGGTGGTGGGTTTGAGCCTCAGTGGAGGCGTTGCTGTCTCTTTGTGCTTCAGTAGGTTGAGAAAGTAATTTACTACATTGTAATAGAATCAGTAGGCATTCAAAAAAAAATGGTATCTATTAAAAATATGAAAATCAATTTTGAGGAAATATATTTAATATTTAATAAATTTAGTATATAGTAATAAAATAATTAATCTATCTATTCTATTAATTCAATTCTATGTATATTAATTCTATTATCTTATTATTAATTAATAATCTATCATTCTATCTTCAACTTTTATAAATAACTAGTATTTTTGCCCGTGCGTTGCACGGAATGAATTCGTTATAATATTTTAAGAACATTTGGATCGATATACAATTATATAAATTATAACATCGAATATTATATAGCGCAATTGATGAAATTGGTTGGATTGATTATGTTTTATGATGTTTTCTTTGCTTGAATTTTATTATTTATTTAGATAATAAAATTAAAGAAAAATTATTTTTAAAAAAATCTAATATTAAACATGTATATTTATTTGATTATAAGATTAGTGCAAAAGTATCACTCAATTAATTGAATAATATATGACTTGATTCTTTACAATTATCTTTAAAATATCGATATTTAATACGGAGTATGACTTAAGTAATTATATTATTACAAAAATAAATATGAAAAATGAGAAATAATTTAACTTTAATTATTACAGAATATAAAAATAAATTAAACGACCAATATTTAGCTTAATTACCATAATAATTATTAGGCAATTATTATTAGTCAATTACGTTAAATTAATTATTTTTCATTAACAGGAATATCAATTCGTATATACAAAAATTATTATTATTATTATTATATATTAAATATGTTCGATCTTCTGCAGTGCTCATGTCACACATGTACTAATTAATTTGATCAACGACATCTAAAGTTGGTGAGAGGATTGCTCAACCTTCTAGTTAATAAATATTGATTATTATGGAGTAGTATTTATTAATATAATTAATTAATTAATATTTAATTTATATAATTATAATAATATAATTGCCGATTATATTTCCAATGAAATATTAATATATTCATTTCAATTTTCCTAATATTTTAATTTCCTTTTGAATATATTCATTTCCTTTTTCTTTATAAAAAGAATTATTGATTGTCATTCCTTTTTCCTTCATAATTTTTCCTAATATTTCATCTGTTAGTTACTTTTTTTTTTAGGAAAAACTATGCTATATTTCCAGTGAAATATTAATATATTCATTTCGTTTTTCATAATAGTTCATTTCCTTTTAAATATATTCATTTCATTTTTCCTTCATAAAAATAATTAATATTGATTTCCACTCCTTTTTCCTTCATAATTTTTTCCTAATATTTCATTTGTTGGTTACTAAGTTTTTCATATGGAAAGTTGTGTTATATTTCCAGTAAAATATTAATATATTCATTTCGTTTTTTCTAATATTTATTTCCTTATAAATATATTCATTTCCATTTTTCTTCATAAAAAGTTAATATTCATTTCCATTCTTTTTTCCTTCATAAGTTTTTCCTAATATTTCATTTGGTGGTTACTAATTTGTTCATAGAGAAAACTGTATTATATTTCTAGTGAAATATTAATATGTTCATTTAGTTTTTCCTAATATTTCATTTCCTTTTGAATATATTCGTTTCATTTTCTCTTCATAAAAAGAATTAATATTATTTTACATTCCTTTTTCCTTTATAATTTTTTCTTAATCATTCATTTGGTGGTTACTATTTTTTCGTAGGGAAAAGTTGTGTTATATTTTCAGTAAAATATTAATATATTTATTTCTTTTTTCATAATGTTCCATTTTCTTTTGAGTATATTCATTTCCTTTTTTCTTCATCTAAAGAAATAATATTGCTTTCCATTCTTTTTTTTCCTGATAATTGACAATTAATTAGCCTGATTCTTTACCAATTAGCAAGAAAATATTAATAACAGAGTTCCGTGTAATATTCATTTCCTTTTCGTTCATAAAATTTTAATATTAGTTTTCATATGATTAAAAAGTAATATAATTATAAAAATATAATTGTTGAATATATTTTCAGTGAAATATTAATAAATTCATTTTGTTTTTCCTTCTAAATAATTAATATAATTATAATTATAATATAATTGTCGATTATATTTCTAGTGAAATATGAATATATTCATTTCTTTTCTCCTTCATAAAAGGAATACATATTCATTTCCGTTTCTTTTTTACTTCATAATAATTTTTTCCTAATATTTCATTTGGTGGTTACTAATTTTTGCATAAGGAAAGCTATGTTATATTTATAGTTAATTTTTATTATTAATCCCCTTTTCCATTTGGTCTATTCCTATGTCAATTAGTAACATTAGTAACATAATATTAATAACAGATTCTCGTGTGTAATATTTATTTCCTTTTTCATTCATAAAAAGATTTAATTATTCATTTTCATATTTATAAAAATAAAATAAAATTGCCAATTATATTTCCAATGAAATATTAATATATTCATTTTCTTTTTCCTTCATAAATATTGATATGATTAATATGATATAGTAATATATTTTTTTGAATACAATAATATACATCATATGGTAATTTGATTGTTGGAATTTTTTTTAATATTATCATGAGAGGAATTTAATTACATACATTAACATAATATAGTAATATTTTTTTTTAATACTATAATATACATCATATAGTAAATTGATTGTTGGAATTTTTTTTTAATATTATCATGAGAGGAATTTAATTACATACATTAACATAATATAGTAATATTTTTTTGAATACTATAATATACATCATATAGTAATTTGATTGTTAAAATTTTTTTTGAATATTATCATGAGAGAAATTTAATTACGTACATTAACATAATATAGTAATATATTTTGTGAATACTATAATATACATCATATAGTAATTTGATTGTTAGAATTTTTTTTAATATTATCATGAGAGGAATTTAATTACTTACATTAACATAGTAATAATATATATATATTAAAAATACGCAAGATTAATTAATATATTACATTAATTTCATGAGAGGAATTTAATAATATAGTACTCCGTCATATTTTTAAAGGGTTATTATTCTTATAGTACCAAATAGATCATATAGTAATCTATATATATATTGAAAATACGCAAGATTAATATATTAATACAGGAATGGAATTGATTAAAATATTACATTAATTTCCGTGTATAATAATAAGGACTGGAATCATATTTTGAATATTTTGTCAATTTTATCCATAAATAAGGAATGATAAGAAAGGCAAAAATTTATGATAAGGAATTATTATATAATATTATGTTGATCGATTTCAAAAAATTTGGACTAAAATGAGCGGGAAAGATAGCACTTCTGTTTTAATATATATATAGATTGGTAAGAAAATGTTATATAGAAATTAATTAATATTTATTAATTGGTAATATTGTTTTCAATTACACAAATTATACCTAATTCTCATGGACATAAATTATAGCGTAATCTAGGGGTGAGCATCGGTCGGTTTCGGTCGGTTTTCGATTAATAACCGAAATAACCGAAAATTTGACCGAACCTTCATAACCGACCGAAAACCGACCGACCAACCTTCATAACCGAAATAACCGAAACCGACGGTTATCGGTCGGTTAAAAATAACCGAACTTTATTGGGGTGACATTTTTGTGTGTGTGTTTTTCAAAGTTGCAAATTAATTTTGTATGCACGCTAACCACTACACAAATGTGAATATTCTAAGTTCGTTGTTGTATGTTATTATTCTTTTAATCAATCTTATTTACTTTATTGACAATTTGACATAGTGATTACAATGGACCACTTACCCATTTGTAATTATGGAGCGTAGAATGCAGTGCCAAATCAATTAAACATTTAAACCTGTGGACTAATATAATTAAGTAATTAACGATTAAAAATAAAATAAAAAATTGAGATCCCAATTCACTGGACATGGGATTTTTTATTTTTTTTTATTTTTTTTTCACTGGACATGGGATTTTTGTGTGTTTTTTCAAAGCTGCAAATTGAGATCCCAATTCAGTGGATATTGGTTGAGTTTACATATGTATACAGAAAATGCTCATTAATCACTTCAACAGTTCAACCTATTATATTCTCATGTTTGTAAAATAAATAAATAAATAAATATATAAAAGATTAACCTTCGGTTTTTCGGTCGGTTTCGGTTTTTCTCTTGAAAAACCGATAACCGAAATAACCGAGATTTTTTTGCCTTAATAACCGAAACCGAACCGAAAACCGAAATATTCGGGCGATTCGGTTTTCGGTCGTCGGTTTTTCGGTCGGCCCGATTTTTTTGCTCACCCCTAGCGTAATCATCACATTAATAACGTAATGTATATAATTTTAGAAATATTCAACTTTCCTGCCCAAACTTTTTATTAATATTAATTAATTGGTAAAAGATTTAACAAAGTTTAATTGGTAACAAAATGTTATATGAAAATTAATTAATATCTATTGAATTGTTACCACAAATTAAATTCAATATATATAAAATGGAAAAATGGTTACCAAATTTGTCAAATGAATTGTGAAAATAATGGAATCAATTTTGCATAATAATTTGTAATATTCCTTGGAAATTATAAGTAATAATAATAGTATTTTGAATACTTATTCTACATAATAAATTGTCGTGAAAATAATGGATACAATTTTGCATAATGATTAGAAATATCCTTTAGAAATTTTACATAATTTTATAAAGAAATAATAATTTATTAATATTATTTACACCAATAATAATAATTCAAATACTGATCTATATCTATACTCGATACTATTAATAAAAATAAAATCATCTGTTTTTTTTTTTTGTGTATGAAATTCCTGCTCAAACAACAGTAAAGGTAAATTGGAAAAGGAATGTGATTTATAAATTGACTGAAAATATAAAAGGATACTAATGGAAAAGGAAACAGAAATTAGGCAAATTGGAAAAGGAAACGAATATTATTAATTGACTACAAATTATAAAGATCCCTAATTGGCTGGAAATAGAAAAGAATTTTTTATACATGAATATTAGTATAATTACAATTAAACATGTGTTGTTAGATTTTTTATAATAACTAGTATTTTCGCCCGTGCGTTGCACGGAATTGATTTGCTATAATATGTTAAGAATATTTAGATCGATATACAATTATGTAAATTATAATATCGAATATTATATAGTGCAATAGAAAAATTAAGTTTGATCGATTATGTTTTCTGATGTAATAATTGCTTGAAATTGAGCAAATAATTGTCCAATTAATAGCCAATGTGTATATATATAGATCCGGTGCTGAAACTTTAGACATTTTATATATCAATGCTTATGAGTTATGATTTGTATTAATTGGGTTCATTATATATCAACTCAGTTATAGAAATTATTTATACTGATGATATATTTTCTATGTAAATATATAGCAATTTTGTCATCTTTGTATAAAAAGAAAACATAATAGTATATCAATGTAACTGTTTTGAATTACACATTATTGAAAACCTTTTGTAGACGGCATTGATAGTATATTATATATTGTTATTGTAAATTTTTATACTTATTTTAATTTGCATCACTAATGAAGTAAATTATCTAGAATTATAGATTTTTAGTACTTTATTTCAGAATTACTGGAGTAAAATATCCAAAATTATAAGATATTTTTAAAGTAAGTATGTATAAATTAGCTATGTTTTTTGAAGTGTATAGATTTCATGAATATTTGATTTGTGGGCATGTTTTATTTGTTGTGTATTTTTGCCTAACAGTGGGTTGTATAATGTGTTAAGAGCTATAATTCTACCTAAACATGTCAAATTTTGGCTCTTTAGGTTATACTTTATTTATCTGTGTACTTAATTTGGTTAATTTTTTTAACGTGTTATAGTTAGACTTCTTAGAGTAAAATAATGATGTTTGCAAATAATATGGTAATAGGATGAAAACTGTATAGCTTGGAATATTAAAAAAAAAAAAACTACATTGGATAAGCTAATTTATTTATTAACATTTAAAAAATACATTTATTTTTTTATTGTAAACATAGAGTTCTAAAATTATGAACATGTACCCGAGTCCACCTTGCAAGGTGGATCCTGATTCATGGCATAATTTACCCACCTCTACCACGACCATTCCCGTCTCACTCAATAAGATTAATGCAAAAGTATCACTCAATTAATTGAACAATATATGACTCGTTTGTCTCCAATTATCTTGAAAAAATCTATGTATAATTATATTATTACTAAAATAAATATGGTTAAAAAGGGAAATAATTTAATTGTAATTATTATAAAACTAAATACAACAACCCATGTTTAGCTTAATCTATACTAACATTCGTGTAGTTATTAACTTAATTAGTATAATAATTATTAGTCAATTATACTAATATTTATGCAATTAATTCCTTAATTACCATAATAATTATCAAATAATTAAATTAATATTGTACAACTATGCTTTTATACCTTAAATATAAAAATATATATGAGAGATTATCATAGTAATTACACAGAAGAATATTAATGATTGTTTATTTTGTTCTCTCTCTCCACACACACACACATATATATAAAATCAAAAAATTAATTTTAATTATAAAATAAAAATCCAACGACCCATGTTTAATTATATATAATTATAATTATATTAATATTTGTATAATTATTAGCTTAATTATCATAACAATTATTAGTCAATTATACTAATATATGTGTAATTAATTTTTTAGTTACCATAATAATTATTAGGTAATTATATTAATATTGTACAATTATAATTTTATACTTTAAGTATAAAAATATAGAGAGAGAGAGAGAGATTACCCTAGTAATTAGAGAGAAGAATAAGAATGATAATTTATTTTATTCTCATAGTATTATACCTTAACTATAATATATATAAAATTGTAATTATACTATTATTATGGTAATTATTACTATAATTACCTTAATAAATATTAGCCAATTAAACTAATATTGTGTAATTATGTTTGCAAAAAAAAAAATTATGTAATTATACTTTTATTCTTTAAGTATAAAAATATATAGAGAGAAAGTAGCATAAAATTACCATAGTAATTACACAGTAAAATATAAAAAATAATTTATTTTGTACGTTCTTATAATATTATATCCTAGATATAAATAAATATACATATATAACCATAAAAATATCATAATAATTAAATGGAAGAATAGGAATATAATTTATTCTGTACTAATAATATTATACCTTAAATATAAAATAAGTACATTAGCCAATTTTGCTAATAGATAATTAATATTTTGGTACATTAATTTTGACAATTATTAGAAATTAATTTTTTGTAATAACTGCCAAAATTAATGTATATAAATATTAATTATCTATTAGCATAATTGTCTAATATACTTATTTTATATTTAAGGTATAATATTATTACAAAATAACTATATTGTCATTCTTCCATTTAATTATTATGATAGTTTATGGTTATATATACACACACACACACACACACTTTTAACTCTATATTTATTAGTATTATTTGTGTATATACTTTTTAGAAAATAATCATCATTAAAAAGATGATATATTGATATAATTTAAAAAGTAAATTATTAATTAGATTGCCTAATATAATTGTCTTACTAATTGATTACCATGTTACTATAATTCATATTTTTGAAGTCTTTTTATTACCAAGCTAAATACATATCCTTAATAATTAAGATAATCCTTAGTCACATCTGTAGTACTAAAAGTATTACTTTAAATTTTTATAAATAAGATATAATATTATTAAACTGAAATAATAATTAAAAATAATGTGTCTATATAGTACAAAAGATTTTATAATTGACTTAATAATTAAGTATTAGTTTTTAATGCTTAATACAAATTGATAATTTTAAACATTATTTATGATATTTATTGTGTCCCTTGTAATATTAAAATTATTAGGTAGAATTTTTATAATTAAGATATAATATTATTAAATTGAAATTATTAAAAATATTGTTTCCATAGTACAATTAAATTATATTTTCTTTAATAATTACTAATTAATATAATTATCTAATATAAATTTACATTTATTAATAAGTATTTATGGTATTTATTATTAGGTATTAATAAAAAGGAAAAAAAAAGTTAATAGCGTAAGGTAAATTGATATAAAATTGAAGAAGAAAATGAGGAGGAAAGGCATATATATATATATATATATATATATATATATATATATATATATATATATATATATATATATACACACACTCACACACACACAATAGCGTAAGGTAAATTGATATAAAATTTAATAATTATTTTAAAATCAAATACATAAATGTTTTAAGGAAACATTGAATTTTAAAATTAAAAAGTATTCTATTCTTTTATTGGTTTTCAAAAACATCACCGGTCAAACCCCTCATTTGTTTTGGTGGTCACTGACTCCTTTGCATATCTTCTTCTTCGGCTCTAGATAACCATTGTTTAGCAACTCCAGCAACGCCATGTGTTCATACTGCGACAAATATTTCATACACATACATAAATCGAAGTATATAAACATTGAGATTAACGTCAAAGTATTAAAACAAAAGCAATCTTGTGCTACAACAAATAATTATTATCATAAAATCGATATTGTAAAGTGATATTGTAATCGATATTATAATGGATGCAACTCCAATCCATTATATTTACAGTGCGATGGAAGAATAAAATGAGAGAGAAACCAAGATATGATTTCACAGATCGAGAATGGGAAGAAGAAACAAACAGTGCAAAAGTTGAAGAATTATGATTTTCAAAATCAACAATTCTTTGTATTTATAGGTAGAAATGATGACAATTATAAATTTGTTAATTTTGTCAAAAAGAAAGTAATTAATTACTTAACATATTAAATTATTAATTTTAAATGAAAATTTTAATCCTCAATACTAATAACATAATAGCAGACAAATTACTATGTTAAGATAGGTCAAAAAAGATACGTCAATTTTAAATTATTTACGTAAATTGCTGCAATTTGGCTATTTTAAATTATTAATTACTACGTAAATTTTTATTAATTACCATAATTACTAATAACTAATTATTATTAGATTCTATCATAATAATTACTATTACCATAATTACTAATAATGAATTAAAACCAATAATTAATATTATTCTATAATAATAATAATAATAATAATAATAATAATAATAATAATAATAATAATAATAATAATAATAATAATAATTTGCATATTACTAAAATACCCCTACTTTGGGCGGGAAAACTTTAGAGGAGGATATTGCTTTTATATATAGTATAGAGTATAGATTACAATTAATTCATTCACATAAGTATAACTACAATTAAACATGAGTTGTTGTATTTTTTTTTAATAATAGTTACAATTAATTCAGATATAGAGGAAGAGTAAAAAACTAAATGTGATATGGTGAAAATGAATATACTTAACATCCACTTGAGAAAATCATTTCATGCCACTTGACCACAAGATCTTTGGCTAAAGTATAATTGTACACATATTATTATAATTGACTAATAATTATTATGGTAATTAAGCTAAACATTGTCCATTGGATTTATTTTTATAATAATTACAATTGAATTAGTTATCATTTTTTTCTCATATTTATTTTAGTAATAATATAATTACATAAATCATATTACATATCGATCTTTTTAAGATAATTGCAGACAAACGAGTCATATATTATTCAATTAATTGAAAATACCCATATAAATGTACACGTTCAATATTAGAATTTTATATAATTTTATTTTTAATTATTATCTAAACATATACTAAAAAATTTATATTACAAAACACAATCAATTTAAATATTCTTTAAATATTATAACAAAATCAATTCCGTACAACGCACGAGAGAAAAATACTAATTTTATATAGTAATACCTTAAGAGATAGTTTAAGCGAAAAGTTATAAAAGTAAGATTTTATTTTTATTATAGTAGTATAGAGGTATTGATTCCAATATACCTAACGTCCTAACAATTGAAACAGGTTTACGAGCCCAACTATCATTAATGTTATGCTTTAGGTCTTTCGAGTTTCCCTCTCCTTCTGCTATTTCTACCTTTTTATTTCCCATTTTTATGGGCTTATTATGGGCCGGTCTGCGATGAAAACCCATTAAAATCACACTCTAAAAACCCTAGCTTGTCTCTTTTTCCCTGTAAGTATAGCAGAGCCGATCATCCCTAGTCGCTCTCCCCATTCCCCCTCCCCCCTCCCCCGAAGCCACCACTCCAGCGGCGCTCCACCATGGTAATCCTTCATCTCAGTCGCCTCTATTTCTCCTCTTTAAGCTGTGTTCTCACATTGATTTTCATCGCTGTAGGGTATCGATCTGAAAGCCGGAGGTAAGAGCAAGCAGACGAAACGCACAGCTCCCAAGTCCGACGATGTTTACTTGAAGCTTCTCGTGAAGGTTCGATTCGACTTCGCTTTCTCATATTTATGCATTTTTTGTCTTATGTTTATGTGTATCTCACACGCACACGCATATTTGTGTATTTGTTTGTATTTGTGTATTTGTGCCTTAAGTATTGGTTTATTTGGCACAGCTTTACCGATTTTTGGTGAGGAGGACGGGAAGCAAGTTCAACGCCGTGATTCTGAAGCGTCTGTTTATGAGCAAGACCAACAAGCCTCCACTGTCTCTCTCAAAGCTGATCTCTTACATGTGTGGAAAGGTATTCCCTTTGTGTGTTCATATTTTGCTGTGAAATTGGTGGTTGTCGAGTTCAGGTTCCTGATTTTGTTATATTTTGGTTTGTGTGTATAGGATGACAAGATTGCGGTCCTGGTGGGTACTATCACGGATGATGTGAGAGCCTACGAGGTCCCAGCATTGAAGGTCTGCGCTCTGAGGTTCACCAAAACCGCAAGGGCTAGGATTGAGAAGGCTGGTGGTGAATGCTTGACGTTTGATCAGCTTGCTCTTCGGGCTCCTTTGGGACAGAACACGGTAAATAATTTAATACCTGTAACTGTAGTCTTATGTTATTGTAATTTTCTCTTTGACATTATCATTTGTAGCATTGTTGTATCGTGGAAATTGCTTGTTTAATGTTGTGATAATTTTATATTGAGTAAAGATGGCTGGATTCACTTGGTTTCATAGTTTCTGCAGTAAATTAGAGTGAGATGGAGTGATTAGAATTTGTGTTTATTGTGATTAGTACATGTATTATTGTCAAAATTTGTTTTTGTAATGCCCTTAGAATTATAATGTCTTCTAAATAACATTTAAGATCTTTGGCAAAGACCATACCCTTACCATCCCATTTATGCCCACTATCTTTTATGGCTCTATTCCTTCTAAATAATCAGACAAGGGAGTGATTAGTGACTAAATGTGTTTTGTGAATCATGTTCGTATGTTGATTACCTTGCATAACCCGTATTTCATTACATGATTTTCACCGATTTTAGATTTTAATGAGTGAAACATATACTAGTTTTTTAAAATTATTACTCATTGACTAAGATCATGGTCTGATTTGGTTGCGGTTTTTTGTTGGACATTGACAGGTTCTGCTCAGAGGTCCAAAGAATTCGCGTGAAGCAGTTAAGCACTTTGGTCCAGCTCCTGGTGTTCCACACAGTCACACCAAGCCTTATGTGCGCGCCAAGGGAAGAAAGTTTGAGAGGGCAAGAGGCAAGAGAAATAGCAGAGGATACAAGGTTTAAGTTCATTTTCATACTTGACAATGGGACGAATTGTTTGTGTTGTGGTATTCAAATTTTGCAAGACTGTAGTATGCAGTTACGAGTTTCAGTACTATTTTGGTATTGCCGCTGGCACTTTTAACTTTGTTTTTAAATGGAAGGTTTCTCCATTAGTGTCTTAGTTACACCATTTGCGTTTTGGAGTGTGCTTTATCTTTATTATGTTATTGTTTATGACAAATGGCTATTGCACATTTGCACCCAACTAGTAGTCTAGTAGTGTTAAGTGTATGGGCGATAACTGGAAGTTGATTAATAGGAATGATGTTACATTCCCTTACCAGAGGAACAAATAAGTTAAATAGTTAAAAGTATTACAATTCTTAAAACATGATAAGCTGCAACCCCAAGTTGCATCAGATTCAAATCCTTCTATCTAATAAAGCCATAAGATTTTGGCCAATCAGATTGCTCCATTTTCCCGCTCAATGAATACTACGTCGTTTTTGAGTAATGTTTACTTTAGGATCAGATTTGTTAATCACCAAGATATTGTAAACAACATTGTGAGTAGTGTTTTTATTGTTTTAAAAACCCTACCTATTGGTGGATCAGTACCACTGTTAATAGACCTATCTATTATGCAGAAAGTGTTGACTATTCTCATCTTGATTAAAAAATAACCCAAATATTTCAGGAGGTGGAGTCGGTGGCGTCGCAAATTGGATCTTCCCATGAGTACAACAAAGAGAATATTTTGGATTTTTAGTACCAATAGATTTGTTGACTCGTTCTTCCAATTAAAATAAGGCACCACATTGATTGCATGAATATGTTGGATCACCAAAATCCAAATACTGACATAAAAGAATAGTTATAATTAGAATCATTGGAATATAATAATAAAAATATTAGATCAACTTATCGTTATTGATAGATGGAATTGTTGTAGGTAAAAAAGCTTTGTCAAAATCAGGCATCAAAAAAGTGTCATTGATGATGAGGATTGTTCAAATGTGGCATTCATAAGGGAAGAAACAGAAGTAGTATCTAATAAAAAAAAAAGAAGAGCGAATACCAATTTTGGTCCAACGACTATTAGCAAAATGACAATTTCGGTCCACATGTTTAATTTCTACCAATTTTGGTCCCACGACTATTGTTTTAATACCAATTTTCATCCACGACTATTATTTTAGTGCCAAAATTCATCGCACCGGTCACCCATATGTTTAAAATGTGCAAAAATCTAAAATTGTTAAGGGTATTTTCGTCCTTTTCAATTTAATATCCCAATTTGAGCATGAATAAATGGAATTAAGTCCTAAGATCGATCAAAATTTACAGTTTTCCTCCTCATTTTACCTTAATTTGATGAGGAGAATTGCGAATTTTGATCGATCTTAGGACTTAAATCCATGTATTCATGCTCAAATCGAGATATTAAGTTGAAAAAGACGGAAATACCCTTAATAATTTTAGATTTTTGCACGTTTTAAGCGGATGGGTGATCGGTGCGATTAATTTTGGCACTAAAATAATAGTCGTTGATGAAAATTGGTACTAAAACAATAATCGTGTGACTAAAATTGGTAGAAATTAAACATGTGGACCGAAATTGTCATTTTGCTAATAGTCGTGTGACTAAAATTGGTATTTGCTCTAAAAAAAAATATTAGTATCAATACAAAGCATTTATGTAAGACAAATTTTATATGGTAAAATAAACAAAGGTTTTAGCGGGATGTACTATTGGTATAATTAGTCAAAGGTACTCGCATATCAAACGAATCCCCATTTGTGGAGTTAACAACTGTAGATTTACATCCACTTGCTCTTATATAAGTACTTTTTCCTATTAAAGTCAATGAGTATGATTAGTAGAATAAAAATAGAAAGAACAATTTAGTAAATTACCACAAAATTAGTGTTTAAAACTTATCATTAGTCAGATTACCAAAAAGCGTGCGCATTTCGTCTAATTCCACATTTTTGTTTTTAGAAAGATGATTCAGACACTTATTTGATTGGAAAGAATTTATTGTTCTAAGTTGAGTAATGAATCCTAAGAATATGAAAATTAAAACAAATGAAATAAAAAAGCCTAATTAAAAAGTTATTAATACAAAAGGTCATTTTAATTTTAATATACTAAAAGAAATAAGTACCATCCAATATACTTCGCAATTGTCCAATTACACGCCGTTTATCGTAACGTGATCTATCTTTGTGTTGCCCATCCAATATAAAATTGTTTGTAGATAAAAAATCTTCATTGACTGCCAAATAATTGTAATCAAATAAAAATTTGATTATTAATAGTTACACATAATTTATACATAATAATGTACAATATAAAATGGAAATGAATGAATTTTAATATTTCACACATTTGTAACACTCAAAAAATTAATTTTTTCATATTCATTTAAAATAAAAAAACATAAGTAGGTAGATACTTACCATGAGTGAGTTAACTTTTTGGGTGTTCACAGTTAAGCTTTGGCTGGCAATCATTTGTTCCAGAATGTTATTTTGCACATCGATGTGACAGTGATTTGAACTAACAGTGATAGTTGCTTCTGAATTTTCATTTTTTAAAACAAAAGGGTATAAAATTATTACAACTATTTATATATTATGATTATATATATATATATATATATATATATATATATATATATATATATATATATATATATACACTCACACTTATATATTATATTATAAAAATATTATATATAAAAATATTTCTATATATATAATAAATAATATCCAAATAATTTGTATATATTATATTAAAAGTAAAAAACAGATATACAATGCAAAATAAATGTTAATACTACTAAATAATAAATTTATTAATAATAATATACTTATCTAATTATATAATGTAATCTAATAAAGTTAATGCAAATAATATAATTATCTAATTACTAAATCTAATTATGAATAATGTAATGTAATAATAATATATAATATAATAATTAAAAAAAATAAAACAAAAGCAGCAAGGGTGTAGACTTACCGGCATCATCTCATTTTCCCATTTCCCCGTCTCTCACTTCTCTCTCTATCTCTCAGCAGCTATGTCTCTCTCTGAATTTTCGGGTCGCGCGTGTGTTCCTTACCGGAAATGAAATCACTCAGATTTGTATACGATATTCTCTATCTCTCGGTCGCCTTGCATCTCTCTATTTTGAAGTGAAGCTAGGTAGGTTCTCGTTTCTACTTGTTGTGTACTTGTTTCTGTATGTAATTAGTTGAATTGGTGCTAAAAATTAGTGATAATCTGTTAATTTTCCTTCAATTTATTAACCGAGTGAGAGTTTTGTACTGATATCTATAAAAATTATGGGCTAAAATGAGTCAATCGTCTATGTTGGGTTTTTTAAGAAATGGCGAGTTGTATGTACTGTAAAGTGGTGTAGATCTACATTTTTTTTAATTGATCTGTTTAGCTATAGAAATGGTGACTTGCATGTACTGTAAAGTGGTGTAGTCGTGTGGATTTACTATCTTGAATTGATTTGTTTACCTATAGTTAGACCTACATTTCTAACTCTGGATTTTTTCTGTACTTCTGTAACAGATGAAGATTCTCAAGTTGAGTTCATAAATTCGAAGAAAGATGAGTTTTTATTTTATTTTATTTGAATAAAGTGTATACCGATAAAAGAACAGTAATGTAGTAGAGACTAAATACTTTGTTGTTGTGTAAAATGATACAATTGGTTCAGGACAATTTGATTTACTGTGGCTTTAATAGATTGGTTTTTAGTAATATGAGTATTGAATAGGTATTCTAAATATTGAAAATTGTAATAGGCAATTAATCCTTGGAAGGCAAAATGTTATTTTTACTGGATTTATTAAAAAGTGATTTCTAATATTTGTTGGTATCTTAATGATGAAGCTTATGCTGGCTTTTGTTTATTTGTCTGATTTGTTAGGTAACAAATTCAAACTTGGTGAGTGTTTACTTAACATCACTAACAGAATAGCCATGAAGTGAAGGTACAAAATGTTGAAAACATTGGATAACGTAAGCATTCCTGTCCCTTTATTTAGGTTGATAATTGTAATACAATATAATTTACATCATTTGTCTATAACAATTTCAAAGTATCATAGTAATAAAAGATTACAAATTAAAACTGGTATACAGTATTAAAAAAAACCACAGGTTAAACTTAATGTGTGAATGATCGTCGAATGTGTCACTCAGACAGTTGTGAATACAACACCTGCATTATAAACATGAAAAAATAATAGAAATAAAAGAAAATAGGTATACAAAATAGATAATAAGATATAAAAAGCAAATAAGGAGTTCACAGCTTACTGATGCACTTAGAGTGCATTCTGTCCACAATTAACTGCACTGAAAAGTGCAGACTGTCCAGATCATGGGTGCATAAAAAAGAGTATTGGCTGATTGAGTATAAGATAGAGGTTGAAGTTAATTTTTATTTCTTGGTTATATAGAATTAAAGTATGCACCAAGTCAGATGTCCACAATGTAATTTCTGAAAGGTAGAATTAGGGATTTCTAAATAATACATCTGCATTAAAAACTAAAAGATAACAAAAACAGGAAATAAATAATATAAACACAAAGGATAAAATCACTACCAAGGGAAGCAATTAAATTCATGAAATAGGGGTTCAGAATGATAAAAGAAATAAAAATAATTTAGTTGTAGCTGCAAACTGATTACCCATCACACGATCAACGTTGATGGCGACCATTGTAGATAAAAATAGATGGGGATATACCTATTATTTGTGAGGCCTTATCGTCACTTATTTCCTCTCCATTGCCATAATTTTGTAGAGTAATTCTTTGATTGCTTTTAAGCTTGAAATATCTTATTGCACCTCAAATTTCTATTTCTTGCTTCTACTGACTGCTCATGATATATTTGTTACTTCAAACCTGCTCCTTTGGAAGTACTACCTGCCAAATTAGTTGGGACATAACATGCCTTGATCCATTGGAAGTACTACCTGCTCCATTGATGCACTTCTTGGTTGCCCTTTACACCTCCCTATCTATAACTCTATAAGGTGAATTAATTCTATAGCATTTTATTTTGACTTTACCTTTCCAGTATACATTCATCTATATGAAAATAATAATTTCGTTACAGGAATTTCTTACACTTTGTAATTTTGTGACAGCATAGCTCTTCCTCCTGCTTCATATGTATAAATGTGTTGGCAGTGATTGGATACACACACAGACATACATTTATACTTTTAGTGTTCTCCCTCCCCAGTCCCCCTCACTCCATTCCTCAAAACAAATGAGAAACACAAATATTTATCCAAATCTCACTGCATTGGTAAAATGTGGAACATATTCTTTAGGAATATTTCCATGTACATCCGTCCCTATAAAAAGAAGGAATTGTTTTCAAAGTTGAAAAGAAGGAAAAAGGTATACAATAAACAGGAAATTACCTCACAGCATGGAATAAACACTCTTGAGTGTTGATGAGAGGTACGATGTAAGTTTCTAACAAATTACAACTTCATAGCTTTTTTGTATAATATAGTTGAATGTCTTCTCCTAAGATGTACAATT
>CP025653.1:14549085-14659085 GCA_003576665.1 Ipomoea trifida
TGATAATCTGTTAATTTTCCTTCAATTTATTAACCGAGTGAGAGTTTTGTACTGATATCTATAAAAATTATGGGCTAAAATGAGTCAATCGTCTATGTTGGGTTTTTTAAGAAATGGCGAGTTGTATGTACTGTAAAGTGGTGTAGATCTACATTTTTTTTAATTGATCTGTTTAGCTATAGAAATGGTGACTTGCATGTACTGTAAAGTGGTGTAGTCGTGTGGATTTACTATCTTGAATTGATTTGTTTACCTATAGTTAGACCTACATTTCTAACTCTGGATTTTTTCTGTACTTCTGTAACAGATGAAGATTCTCAAGTTGAGTTCATAAATTCGAAGAAAGATGAGTTTTTAATTATTTATGTTTATTTGAATAAAGTGTATACCGATAAAAGAACAGGAAATAATGTAGTAGAGACTAAATACCTTTGTTGTTGGTCCTTGATTTTCGTTTACTTCCTATAACACATGATGCTGTTAATTTCTTCATCTCTTTGTTTGTTCACTGTGGAGAGAATTTGTTTGTGTAAAATGATACAATTGGTTCAGGACAATTTGATTTACTGTGGCTTTTATAGATTGGTTTTTAGTAATATGAGTATTGAATAGGTATTCTAAATATTGAAAATTGTAATAGGCAATTAATCCTTGGAAGGCAAAATGTTATTTGTACTGGATTTATTAAAAAGTGATTTCTAATATTTGTTGGTATCTTAATGATGATGCTTATGCTGGCTTTTGTTTATTTGTCTGATTTGTTAGGTAACAAATTCAAACTTGGTGAGTGTTTACTTAACATCACTAACAGAATAGCCATGAAGTGAAGGTACAAAATGTTGAAACATTGGATAACCGTAAGCATTCCTGTCCCTTTATTTAGGTTGATAATTGTAATACAATATAATTTACATCATTTGTCTATAACAATTTCAAAGTATCATAGTAATAAAAGATTACAAATTAAAACTGGTATACAGTATTAAAAAAAAACCACAAGGTTAAACTTAATGTGTGAATGATCGTCAATGTGTCACTCAGACAGTTGTGAATACAACACCTGCATTATAAACATGAAAAAAATAATAGAAATAAAAGAAAATAGGTATACAAACATAGATAATAAGATATAAAAAGCAAATAAGGAGTTCACAGCTTACTGATGCACTTAGAGTGCATTCTGTCCACAATTAACTGCACTGAAAAGTGCAGACTGTCCAGATCATGGGTGCATAAAAAAGAGTATTGGCTGATTGAGTATAAGATAGAGGATTGAAGTTAATTTTTACTTTTCTTGGTTATATAAAGAATTAAAGTATGCACCAAGTCAGATGTCCACAATGTAATTTCTGAAAGGTAGAATTAGGGATTTCTAAATAATACATCTGCATTAAAAACTAAAAGATAACAAAAACAGGAAAATAAATAATATAAAACACAAGGATAAAATCACTACCAAGGGAAGCAATTAAATTCATGAAATAGGGGTTCAGAATGATAAAAGAAATAAAAATAATTTAGTTGTAGCTGCAAACTGATTACCCATCACACGATCTTGATGGCGACCATTGTAGATAAAAATAGATGGGGATATACCTACTATTGTGAGGCCTTATTGTCACTTATTTCCTCTCCATTGCCATAATTTTGTAGAGTAATTCTTTGATTGCTTTTAAGCTTGAAATATCTTATTGCACCTCAAATTTCTATTTCTTGCTTCTACTGACTGCTCATGATATATTTGTTACTTCAAACCTGCTCCTTTGGAAGTACTACCTGCCAACATTAGTTGGGACATAACATGCCTTGATCCATTGGAAGTACTACCTGCTCCATTGATGCACTTCTTGGTTGCCTTTTACACCTCCCTATCTATAAGGTGAATTAATTCTATAGCATTTTATTTTGACTTTACCTTTCCAGTATACATTCATCTATATGAAAATAATAATTTCGTTACAGGAATTTCTTACACTTTGTAATTTTGTGACAGCATAGCTCTTCCTCCTGCTTCATATGTATAAATGTGTTGGCAGTGATTGGATACACACACAGACATACATTTATACTTTTAGTGTTCTCCCTCCCCAGTCCCCCTCACTCCATTCCTCAAAACAAATGAGAAACACAAATATTTATCCAAATCTCACTGCATTGGTAAAATGTGGAACATATTCTTTAAGAATATTTCCATGTACATCCGTCCCCTATAAAAAGAAGGAATTGAGTTGAAAAAGAAGGAAAAAGGTATACAATAAACAGGAAATTACCTCACAGCATGGAATAAACACTCTTGACTGTTGATGTTGATGAGGTACGATGTAAGTTTCTAACAAATTACAACTTCATAGCTTTTTTGGTATAATATAGTTGAATGTCTTCTCCTAAGATGTACAATTTCGAAATTTTCAGGTTGTACAAATGAGAGAACACAGCTGAGACAAAAAGCGAAGAAGCAAGTGAAATGCGAAATGATGGTGGTTCTATAAGAATTTATAGAAGACGATTGCAGCACTTAGAGTTCTAAAAAGCTTAAAACATTAATGAAGATAAATAATTATGTTTCACCGGATAGTGAAACGACAAAAGCAAATTTCAAATTTGTGTATACATTTAGAGTTGGGTTTGCCGTCTATACATTTAGAATTTGAATTTGTAACAAATTCCAATAACTTAGGGAATCCAAAAGATAATTAAGAATCAATTTTGTATTTAATTCGAACGTAAAAAAAAAAAAAAAAAAAAAATTGTAATTTTATTTGTATTCAATGTTATAAAATTATCTTACTTTCATTTCTATGTTTTGAGACCAAAATATTTTTAACTAAATCAAAACATAATGACCGTGCATCGCACGGGTGCAACACTAGTGTTGATATAAATCATCAAACATGTTTACATGTCACGATAGATAATTAATTAATTTGGAATGACAATTTGTGTCAATTGGGTAAATGTGCTGTTTTCCCTCACTGCAAAAAGAAAAAAAATAATGTTTTGTAGAGGATTTTTTTTCTTATCTTTTGTACGTCATTATTTATTTATTTATCTTTTGGTAAATAGTTTGTTAGCTAATAGCTAATTAAATGTAAAATGACTTTTTTAAAAAGTCTATAAAAAAAAAGTAATTTTGAGCAATTTTTTTTTACATTTTAGCGTTTTATAGCAATAATCTATTATAAAAAATTAATTATTTAAACACTTATATGGACTGTTTAACCAAGCCAAACAATTGATAGTGAATAAACAAATCAAAATTGGCCGATAAACTAGGTTACCAACCGGGCACGTGCATTACCTGCTCCTGCTAGCCAATAAACACATTTTTTCACAATCCTTTTTTTTTTTTTTTTATAAATATATTTATTTAAATCTCGTATGTGACTTCTAAAAAATTGTGTCAGAAACTAAATTGATATTGATGCTCTAGTAGACCAAGCTGCTCTAATCGATCTGACTTGGTTTATGCGTTACAATGTGCACACTTTAGAGCATCCCTACTTGTGGATATTATGGAGTTATTGTAGACAAATAAACCAAACAAGAGGTTCTAAGAGATGTGAGAATGAGTTATTTGGGTGGTTTATATCCCTGCAAGAATGAGTTTATTGTGGGGTCCACCATGTGAGAGAAAAGAGGAAGCAAAACATATGTTTGGCGCGTGGAAGGCAGATAGCGCGCAAAATAGGCTTTGGCGCGTTTTTAATGTCAGATTCAGCTATGTTTTATGTCAGATTTTTGTTTTCTTTTTCATTTTCATTTATCTTCATTTTTTCTTGGCACACTCTCTTTCCTAAGTGTTACTACTGTGCAAGAGCATAAACAGATAAGGATGCTCTTATGTAATTTTGTGATGTGAGAGGTTCATTCAAGACTCTGATCTAATGCAGCTAGCTAGGTAGGCAGAAGAATGAAAGAAATGTGTTGCAGTTAAAATTCCAAGTATATGACAGGTGAAGAAATAGAAGACATTATCAAATTGCAGCATGTTCATAACTACTTTCTCAACACAAGAATCAGTATTTCCCCCACTGAGACTCGAATCCACCACCTCCCATAGTAAGGAATGCACAATTAATCAATTAACTACTTCACTGGGCTTACGATTTCAGTTACCCATTAGCATTTCTGAATTCTAAATAGCTAATTGCTTAATTTCATCTTTCTGATACTAGATCTATCCAATATATTAACAACACATTTGTCATTAGTTCATTTCTAGGCTGTCTTTTGTTGATTGTCTAGATACAATATCAAATAGGAAAGAAAACTATTATCTCAATAGGTTATCCAAGCTGTTTGCATTTATATAGTCATGTGTTTGTAATTTCTGTTTGTTTGAAGGCAATTATCTGTTTAAAATTTTATGACTATAGCACAATGCCTAGGTTGTTTTTATATTGTCTTGGATACATTGTCTCAGACACTGATGAGAAATTCTACAATGAAGTCCAAGAGATTATACTCGTCAGATACAATAAGACCTTTGATAGGTCACTTATGGCAAAACTGATGGGTAAGAAGGCTATAGATCAGAAGGTGCTAGGATCTTTGTTGAGGAGACTGGAATTAGTGATTCTCTAACAGCTATAAACTGTTTATTAGTCTCTTCAATTCCAGTATGATATTTTCTCCCTCAGTTCTCTTGTCTCCACTTAAGGGTCCTTTTTGCATTCACCACCCGCACCCAAATTCGCAATCTCTACCACAGATTCAAAAAGATTTTCATGATGGAACTCATCTTTTTTTTTTTTTTGTTTTAGGTGTAGTATTTTCATTTAGGTCTACAATTACTGGGAATTATAGTTGGGTAAAAAAGAACCTGTTCAAAGGAAACACAGTGGTTTTATTTAATATTTACTAATATTCTAGTTAAACTCTGCTTGATCCTAATTAATCCATATAACTTGCAGGTCAGTGGTTATGGTTCCTCACCCCAGGTTGGATAGCTCTTATAATGGAATTGCTGATCAGGTTCTTAATTAGTTCTTTATTGGATTTCAACCCAAGTGATTGGGGATTGCCTCCATTTGATGATTCATCTACCTAATCACAGTTTCCAATTCATTTCAAGACTAGGTCTTGAAGTTGGCCCTTAAAGATGCAGTGTCTTTTGTGGTCATGAAATTTTTCATTATTTGTGTTCCTTTTGTACAGAAAATATGACTCAAAATGGAGATTTGATGAATTTAGAATTGCCCTTTGTACACTCACTACATTTGTTTCAAACTTTCTTACAGTTTTCTTAGGTTTGGTGTGTTTTTAGATGCGTAAAATTTAACCAACATGGTTGGTGTGGTGGTTCAGCACCTTGTCCGAGGTTGGGGGTTCGATCCCCACTCATTTGAATGGAGTAAACCATTTGGCTAGTCCCCTACCACTTAGTATGCTGACAGTTGGGACAGGGGTTAGTCTTCTGGTTGTCGGCCGGAGGGATACCTTGGGCAAACCCAAAAAAAAAGATGTGTAAAATAATTATCCCTTTTCTTTAATCACCAAATGAACATGATTTGTAAGAGTTTGATAGTTTTTGGGTAGTGGAGAATAATGTTTAGCTGGTTTACATTGACATGACAGTTTTACCTTTTTTTTTTTTTTTGGAGTAAGGATCAATAGAGCATCGATGCACATGATAAAGCAATTAGGCCATTGAACCTTATAAAAAAACAATCGGGTCTCTAAACTAACACATTTCATTCAATTTGTCCAATTTTCAGGTTTCTAACATGTCATTTTTTTTTTAATTTTTTTCGGTTACAATGTAGTATCTGTTCATAGCTACTTTCTCAACCTACTCAAGTACAGAGAGTCAACAATCGCCTCCACTGAGACTCGAACTCACTCCCTTCCATGTGAGAGTGTAAGTCGGGTGCCACTAGACCACAAGGTATTTGTTAAGGAAATTTATTGGTTTGTACTTCTATGATTCTGTCCTTTTTTTTTTTAATGGAAATATTGAAAGTTGAAAATAATGCTTATAGAAAGTGAAGTGCACAGATTTCGCCAACTGTGCAAGTGAAATGCACAGTTGGTCAAATTTAAGCCATTGATATCAAGTATTCAATGACCCAGATCTATCTACACGGACTCATGGGGAAGGGTGGACTCACGGAAACACTGGCCGAACACTTCCATAGGAGAGAAATAAGAACCAATCTCAGCTTTACAGATTTTAAAAAGACGCGATGGTAGTTTCGTAATTATCATTAACTTCACTTGTGCAAACTTTAATACTTAAATATCCAATCTTTAACAACTAAATATGCAAACCTGGTAAATCTTATAAAATCACTGAAAAAGTTAAATTTTAAATATAAACCATAAATGTTAGACCTTATGCAGTAAAAAGTGAACAACTGGACCAAATAAAATAAAAAATTTAGTCATAAAACTCTAAAATCGAAACCCTAATTGTAATGTACTTTTGCATTTTTACAAGCGTAAACTTTTAATACTCCTTCCGCCTCATTTTATGTGTCTAGTTCGGTTAACTAGGCTTGACTAAAGTTATTTTTAATTCAATTTGTCATAATTTTAAGTTTAGTATATATTAGTATACAAATTTATATCTTTAGAAACTACACAAAAAGTACTACTAAAGACATAAAATCAAATTTAAAAATTAAGTAAAAAGTAATAAAGAAAATAAACAAAGAAGAAATAGTTGGTTTGACTAATAAATAGTAAGTAGGACAAATAAAATGAGACAAAGGGAGTACTGAATATGCAAAATGTTAACACTAAATGTGCAAACGTTAATACTAAATGTGCAAACCTGAAAAAGTCTAAAAATTGTAGATTTTAGTGTTTGCATAGTGAAGTTGGTGATAATTACGAAACTGCCACCGTTTTTTTTTTTTTTTTTTTTTTTTTTTTTTTTTTTAATCTGGTCTGGCATTCAATTTTTTTTTTTCAAGTATAAGATTGTGATTGGTTTTTAGTTTTTTATAGTTTGTTTGGTTTTTGTTTGTGAACATGTCGATGTGTCGATGCGCCTCTATGTTATATAATTCAATCTCCTTCTTCTTTGGTTTTTTTTTTTTTTTTTTTTTTTGGTGAGAAAAAATCAATCTCCTTCGACTCTTGTATATACAGTGGTGCAAATATACTCCCCAAATCAATGTACAAGTGCTTTTTACTATCCTTTCTACCTTCATTTTTCCAACTCAAATGGGTCCATAAGTATATTTTGAGAATCAATTTTTCATTCACCCATTATCTGTTTTAAGCGTATAATATATCAATTTTTTCGTCTCACTACGAAAAGTACAAATTCACTTTGACTCAATTCAAATCAGAAATGAACCCTATATATATTTGTACCACGAAATGACCAATTACAATGTCATTTTAAGCTAAAAATTTCAACAAGACGGAATTGACATATTTGCCAAATGATATTATAGTCATACTCACACAACTGTTTCTTGGTAGTGGTCTCCATCTTGGAGAGCCAAATTCGACACGTTCAGATGTAGCAAAATTTAATTCTTAGGAAAACAGTTCACTTTCTCCATCAATCTATCAATCCCTTTCACGATCTTCACCAAGTACACTGTTTAAATTTAACCCAAATCATATATATAGATTCTAAGAACTACTACTCTTTATGTGAGAATTGTAAACAAATTTGAGTTATCCATCTAGTAAATTTAACAATTACAAATAAATTTTTTTTAATAGATGGTGTTAGAATATTTATGAAATTAACTTCATTTTTTTTTTCTTATTTTTCAATTGTTAAATCTACAAGATAGACATCTCATATTTACACAATTCTTACAAGGAGAGTGATTCTTAGAGGAGAAAGGACATATATATGTGTATACTGGGTTTATACAATGTCCAATGGAAACATTGTCTTTGAATTGTTTAGTGTAAAAATATGCATTTTAATTAATCTTTTTGTCAAGTTATGGTCAATGTGGACCATATGATGAGTTGATCAGATTAACGTAACCGAATTACAGTCTGAGTAGTGTACCTATATGAGAGATGACACAAATCTCTCCTAGCCTATAGGATCACATTATTGACTAGAAAATACAACCACTAACAATAACTATACAATATAACAAATATTAAAAGTCACATGACTAACACGCCCCCTCAAGCACAAGGTTGGTAGGGCACAACATTGAGCTTGGCGCGAAGAGTCTGAAAACGCTGAGTGGGTAACGGCTTCGTGAAGATGTCAGCAAGCTGATCTTGTGTAGACACATAGTTGACAACCAAGTCCCCAGAGGCGACTTTGTCTCGAACAAAGTGATAATCAATTTCTACGTGTTTTGTCCGAGCATGAAAGACAGGATTTGCAGCCATATACGTGGCCCCCAGATTGTCGCACCATAGAGTCGCAGGTTGACCAGAATGAAGACTTAGTTCATGAAGTAAAGAGACCACCCAAGTAACTTCGGCGACCACATCTGCTAAACCTTTATACTCTGCCTCAGTAGACGAACGGGCCACAGTGCGCTGTTTCCGGGAGACCCAAGAAATCAGATTTGACCCAAAGAATACCGCATAACCACTGGTCGACTTTCTGTCTACCGGGCAGCCTGCCCAGTCTGAATCGGAGTAGGCCTGTAAAGTGGAATGCAATGAAGGAGCAACTTGCAATCCCATGTCAAGAGTCCCTTTAACATAACGAAGGACCCGCTTGAGTAGACCCCAGTGGTCGGCAGTTGGAGAGTGCATAAACTGACATAAACGGTTAACAGAAAACGATAAGTCAGGGCGAGTAATAATCAAGTACTGTAGTGCCCCTACAATGCGGCGATACTGAGTGGGATTGTCATGCAGCTCAAGTGTAGGTGTTGCTGGCTGGGTGACTGCAGCTGGCGTAGCTAAGGGTTTACACTCAGTCATACCTGCTCGGCTTAGGATGTCCTGCATATATCGTTTCTGAGACAGCAAAAACCCTCCTTTATAAGGAAGAGTCTCAATTCCAAGAAAGAACCAAGGTGCGCCAAGATCCCGGATCTTGAAAGCGGTAGATAAGCTGTGCAATAAAGAGTCAACTAAAGCAGCATTGTTGCCCATCATGATGATGTCATCAACGTAGACTAGCAAATAAACTCGGGAGTCCCCCGTAGTATAGTAAAACAAGGACACATCAGTTTTGGAGGAGCAGAACCCTGCAGAGAGCAAATAGTCATGCAGGCGTTTAAACCAAGCCCGAGGTGCCTGCTTTAGACCATAGAGCGAGCGCTGAAGGTGGCAAACATGCCCAGGATGCATCGGATCCTCATACCCTGGTGGTTGCTTCATGTAAACTGTTTCTGGCAAGTGACCGTTTAGGAAGGCATTGTGAACGTCCAACTGTCGGAGAACCCAGGAGTGAGTGACAGCAAGAGAAAATAAGAGTCTAACTGTAGTGGGTTTGACAACGGGGCTGTAAGTGTCAAAGAAATCCTCGCCCGCAACTTGATTAAACCCTTTTGCCACCAGTCGAGCTTTATACCTCTCGATAGCGCCGTCGGCCTTCCTTTTGGTGCGGTATACCCATTTACACCCAATAATATTAATGGTCGGTGTAGCCGGGACCAGTTTCCACGTGTTGTTATGTAATAATGCGTTGAACTCCTGATCCATGGCATCCCTCCAATGCGAGTGGCCTACAGCCTGGGAGTAACAAGTAGGATCAGTAGTGGCGTGGAGTGCAAAAAACTGTTCACCTGTCCCCTTAGTCTTCCGACGTGTCCGCATGGCATGGCCACCATTATTAACTTGTGTAGCAGTCCCAGAAGTTGATACGACTGGTTGAGAGGTGGTATGAGTTGCAGAAGAAGACGTCGGAATGTATTCAGATGTAGGTGTATCTGCTGTTGTGGCTACAACTTGAGGATTCTGAACCGGAGTGATTAGCGGTACAGTGGCCCAAGGTTCGGGCATTACTTCAGTTGATAAGTTATCCTGCAAAGAAGCCGGAACAGAAAAAGGAAAGATATGTTCAGCAAAGCGCACATGGCGACAGATATAGATTTTCCCAGTGTTGAGATCCATGCAACGGTATCCTCTATATGAGGCTGGGTAACCTAGGAAGACACAGGGGGACGACCTATACTCAATTTTGTGATTGTTGTAAGGTCGGAGATAGGGAAATGCACGACATCCAAAGACACGAAAGAAAGTATAGGGAGGTTGAACATTGTGAATTAGGAAATGTGGGCTTTTAAAGGCTATGGCAGATGAGGGCAGGCAGTTAATCAAGAATGTTGCAGTTTCAAAAGCATATTCCCAGAATTTCAGTGGGGTTGAGCTTTGTGCGAGTAGAGCTAACCCGGTTTCAACTATATGCCGATTGCGGCGTTCTACCCTCCCGTTTTGTTCGTGTGTATAGGCACAAGAACGTCTATGAGTGATGCCGAGGGATTCAAAAACAGAGTGAAGGCGTTGATATTCCCCACCCAAATCAGACTGGATGGCTTTGATAGAACGCGAAAACCGACGTTCTACCATTGCCCTAAATAAAGTGAATATTTTATATATATCAGTTTTTACATGCATTGGATAGAACCATGTGTAACGAGAATAATCGTCCACAAAAAGAACGAAATAGCGACATCCAGTACTAGAAATAACAGGGGACGGACCCCAAATGTCAGTAAAAATTAAATCTAGTACATTGCAACTATTATTTGAAACTCTATCTAAAGGAAACCTAGAAGATTTCCCGAGATGACATGCCGAGTACACATCTGACGAACCGACTTTATTTGGAGTGACAGGAACGTGTTTCAAAACACGGTGGAGAACCTGGCTATGCGGGTGACCCAGACGCTGGTTCCAAATAACTGACGGGGCTCGGGCAGTAAGAAAAGCATTGTGCTCCCGAGGGACTAAGAGTTTGTACAGACCGCCCGTGGTGTTCCCTTTAAGAAGTACCGCCCGGGTTATGCAGTCCTTCACAACAAAACAAGATTTATGAAACTCGAAAAACACGTTGTTTTCGTTAGTAAAACGATAAACTGAAAGCAACGGGATAGATAATTTGGGAACATGGAGAATATTAGACATTTTTAACAACTGGGAATTAGATTTGATAGCCGTGCACCCAACACTGGAAATATCCAAACCTGTACCGTTGCCCACTTTGAGCACATCACCGCCGGAGTATGGATCGGAATGATCTAGCAACTGCGAGTCCGGCGTAGCATGGGAGGTGGCTCCGGTATCCGGATACCAAGCGTCGGCCGCCGTAGGAGACACGGCATCAGCAGCGAACGACGCATGAGCTTGATTAGCCGGTCGGTCATCGTACCTCCGGTAACACGTAACGACCGTATGCCCATGCTAACGACATATTTGACACCGCGGCGTGCCGCCTCTGCCGCCGCGACTAGGATTGCCACTGCTATTACCACCACGGCCGCGCCAGTGTCTGCCACCACGACCGCCGGACTGGTTTCGTCCTCCGTGACCAGGGCCGCCGCCATTCCTGCCACGGCCAGCGTAGAACGCCGCGGAATTGCCATGCGACGGAGCATAATCAGCCGGTGCGAAGTCGTCAGTATGAATAAACTCCTGTGCCTGAAGCTGATCCGCCAACTGCGGGAGGGTGATCGGAGTGGCCGCAGCAGTGAGAGTACCCGCCAAGGCACGGAACTCAGGTCGCAAGCCACGCAAAACGTAGAGCAGCTGTTCGTCGACCATCAATGGGCGACCGGCCAGAGATAGTGCCTCGACCAGCATTTGCGCCTGGCCTAGGTATTCCGCCGGCGTGGAGTTCCCTTGGCGGAGGGTCTGGAACTGACCGAGAAGACTCAGGCAGCGGGTTCTAGACGTCGACGCAAGAGCGGCGGTGATCGACTCCCACACGTCGCGACTGGTTTCCTTGCCAACCGCGAGGTACTTCACCTCGCTTGTAAGGGAGGATACAATGAGAGACAAGATGCCCTCATCTTGTTGCACCCATGGCAGATACGCCGGATTGGGAATGGCCGGCGGCGGAGCAGAGGTGGACGTCTGCGTTCCAACGATGGTCGGCGGCGGGCACGACAACGAACCATCAAGGTAACCGAGGAGTCCTTGGCTGCGTAAAAAAGGAAGGATTTGAGTCCTCCAATAGATGTAGTTGCGCGACGTAAGTTTAATGGTGACGGAGTGGGAAGCCGACGAGAGGGAGGCCACCGGCGGCGCCGGGGCAGCGGCAAGCGACGGGGTAATGGCACCATCGGAGGCCGGAGAAGTCATCGGAGATGGGTAGGGGTTGGTTGAGGGTAGAGAATCCTAACCTAACGCTGATACCAGATGAGTTGATCAGATTAACGTAACCGAATTACAGTCTGAGTAGTGTACCTATATGAGAGATGACACAAATCTCTCCTAGCCTATAGGATCACATTATTGACTAGAAAATACAACCACTAACAATAACTATACAATATAACAAATATTAAAAGTCACATGACTAACACATATTATCAAATAATGTACGATTAGTAGTAGGATCAGTACACAAATAATGTACTTTTAGTATATTAAAAATGTACATTGTATTTAGAGAAAATAAATTATTTGAATATTAAAAGTATATTATTTCGTTAGTACACGAATAATGTAATTTTAATATATTAAAAATGTATTTTTTTTTTATTATGGTCTACACAATATATTGTGTGGACCAATCATTTGTCAGTTTTGATATCCTTTTGAAATATGAACAAATGATAAGCTCATTATATTCATATAAAAAATGAAAACTTATGATAATTTCTGTTCATAAACTACTTTCTCAACCTATTGAAGAACAAAGAGACAGCAACGCCTCCACTGAGGCTCGAACCCACCACCTCCCGTATACAGGGAAGGGTTTGATACCACTGGAAAGATTCATGTTTGTTTTAGGAAGAGATTATGGAAAAATAATCTACTTTAATTTGGTTAAGAAATTTATTAGATAAATGAAAACTAAGGATCTTAAATATTATTTTAAAGGGATAAGGATCAAATAGACTCTCTAACTATATATCAAAATGTAATTAGATCCTTAAACTAAAAAAAAAAAAAAAAAATCAATTGAGCCCTTACACTTGTTAAAAATGTGCAATTAACTAATATGACCTATAATTATATGTTACCTTCAAGTCACATGCCACGACGATGTCACACAGATTACTATTTTAAAAAATTATTAAAAAATCAAAATAATTATATTAAAACCAAAATACTACCCAGTCGTCCATGGCAATACATCCAGTTCGACATGGACGAAAAAGTTTACGAGTTTCTCCCTCCGATCTTGACAAAAAACCTGTCGACTTTTCCATTAGATTGGGCGGAAAAGGCTTTTTTTTTTTTTGTCCATTGAATTGTACATTTATGTTTGTATATTATATGCTCAACACGTAGACCACAATCTCTTTTTTATCAAGTGACTGGAGGCTCAAAACCGTAACCTTTAGTATATGGCTAGCTTTAATTTGATACCAAATTAAAGTATGTGCTCTATCTCAACTAAAAACCTAAGCTAATAATTGGATTGCATATTTATGTTTATATATATTATATGCTCAACCATTATTAGTGTTTGTTGGTTGTTGTCTCCATCTTGGAAAGGCAAATTCAGCACGTTCAGATGAAGGCAAAATTTAATTCTTAGGAAAACAGTGTTCACTTTCTCCATCCATCCATCCATCCCTTTCAAGAACCTCATCAAGTACACTGTTTAAATTTATTAAGCCTTGTGAGTTGTGACTCCTCATTAATTCATTTCCTACCATTTTGATTGTGCCATAAATACTAGCTCTCACATTATAAAATTTTTCTAAAATATTTTATTGGATCCCATTACCGGCGTGCCAGTGCCCCTACAGTAGAACCCCCCCTCTCTCTCCCCCGCCCCTCCCCCCCCCCCCAAAAAAAAAAAAAAAAAAAAGAAAAACTCTCAGAATGACAGAAGACCTTATAATTTTTTATGCAATTTTAAATGGCAAATACTTTGAGTTAAGCATCATAATTGAATTAGACACAAAAAAATAAGATAAATGGGGTAAATAATTCCAGTAGAAAAAAATGTTTTTTTTTTACTAGAAAAACAAATTTAAAAGAGTATATTTAATACATTGACTAAATAATATATTTTCAATTTTGCAATAAACATTTCATTATTTTAAAATTTTTTATTTAAAGAGTATTTCTTTTTAATAATAGACCTATTAATTTTTTTTTTTTTTTGGAAACCGACCTATTAATTTATTGAATGAGAAGATATAAGTTTTGTTGGACATCCCAATATAATAAGAAGAATACACAAAAAAGAAATGTCAGCATGGACAATTCAGTTGATCACAGAGGTAAAGTTTAGAAAAAAAAATCATGGATCGAGCTGAGTCTCACCGGCAATAGTGTGGGAGCAACTTTTCAAAGCGAAGACTGAAACCAAAATAAAGTCAGGAGGAACAGGTGTTATCTTGAGAATAGGCCACAGAAGTGGCCAAGACGATAAATAATAGTGAACATAGGAACAATCAGCGAGCAATTCTACCGAAGGCACTCCACAATCCTTAAGCCAAGACAACGCTTCACGATCCTTAAGCCAAGATAACGCCTCTTTACACGCCAAAGTCTCTGCCATAATAGGTGAAAAACAACCTGATAAATGTTCGTTCATTTATCAAAATTGTAACATTTTTTAATGAAAATGAAATACTTTGGCGGTGCCCACCTGACAATACTTTTATATAAGTAAACAAGTATCACATTTTTAGTGGAAAATATTAATCATTTGTTCCTTTAAAATTATTACCAAAATTGTAACATTTTTTTAATGAAAATGAAATACTTGTTAACTTATAAAAAATTATTACAATTATTTCCTAATAATTTTACACAAAACCGTACCAACTTAGAAGAATAATATTTAACAGACAAAAAAGTGGTTTCGCAAACTTCTCTAATACTAATTTTTAACATAACATTTTTTTCTAAAAAATGAAATAGGACAATTTTGTCATCCCACTTTTCCTTTTAATATATATATATATATATATATATATATATATATATATATATATATATATATATATATATAATATAGTTGGTATGACTAAAATAATTTAATTTCTATTAATTTTTTTTATAGAAAATATAGAGAGAAAAGCTAGGTATTTTAGAAAACTTCAATCGATATTTAATTGATTTTATTAAAAAGAAAATATCATCATCTATCTCAGTCTTAAATTTTGAATTGGCTTGTTTGGACGGCTTCAGAATGTGAACAGTACAGTAAGTGTAGCAACCTAGTTTTGGCATTATGGAGAAATGAATGAGTGGAGTAAATGAAGACACGAGTTAGCTAGCTAGTTTCACAAATGAAAACAACCTTTTAAATGAGTTATTTTAGGTCAATGGAATACTCCCCTCCCCCCCCTCACCCCTCCACCCCACCCCAAAAACCCAACTTATTTTGAATTATAGATTTAGACTTAAATATCAACCACCTAATTTTTCAAAGTACGTCTTTCCATTTTTTTTTTCTAATATCATATATTAAATTTCATCATATCAAAGATGTGAATAAAAGTTGTCACTGCTAGAACATTGGTATATTTTGACCAATGTTTTTGATCAGTATAGGTCGAAATCTCTTCAAATCAAAATCGAGATTTAGAAACATAATGAATATAATGCAATTATATATCTAGGTCAAGGGCGATGGCCATGGTTACCGTGGTCGAGATTCGGGGTCATACTCAAACCCGAATGTCCTCTTCGACCACCAACATTATATATATCAAGGCCTTAGAATAAATTTTGTGTGAGATGTGTGATATTTTTAATTAAAATATATAATATTTGTACAAGTGTATAAGAAATTATTATATATTCTTTAAATAAAAAAAATATTACTGTACATGTCTATCTCTTTAAAGATGATCTCAAACAAGGTTTACATATACAAGTAATTTAAGTAGGGGTATTTATTTAGTTAATTCAGTTAATTACTGAATCAAATTTCAAAATAGTTTAACAATTAACTGAATTGAAATTCTTATTTTTAAATTAATAAAATTGAACTTTTTTTGAGTTAATAGGTTAGTTAACCGATTGGTCAAGAAAAATCTTAAATTTTATAAATAAAATTTGTAAATTTATAATTCCGTACTACAAAAAATTAAAACACACACACACACACACACACACACACACACACACACACACACACACATATATATATATATATATATATATATATATATATATATATATATATATTAATTCGATTAACTATCGTTAATTCAGTTAACCAACATGTTCGAACTGAATTAACCATAAATTAAAATTCTTAAAAATTCTTAACCGTTAACCGAACTGAAATATTTTGATTAAAAGATGGTTAACAGGTAAATTTTATTTATTAGGTTGGTTAATCATTTTTTTTAACAGAATTATGCACACCCTTAAATTTAAGTGATGAAAAATACTACTTAGATATGTACGTAGACTCTCATTTCCTATTCCTAACTTCTATTTCCATCCTCACATTCCTAATATGAGTACTTTTTTGGAGGCTCACGATAAAAATAACCTATCCTTTGGCACATACCATTACCGTGAACACGCTTGGAACACGCATCACGCAGTTTTGATTTTGACAGTAGTGCATTAAATGAAAGCATTGCAATAATCGTCCAACACAGTTAGCAAATTAATTAAAGTATGTAGTATATAACAAGGCTCCATCTACTTGCTAAATGCCACAAAAACACAAAACACTAAGATGGAAGGCATCGAGCACAAAACCGTGAACGTTAACGGGATCAACATGCACGTGGCGGAGAAGGGGCAAGGCCCCGTGATCCTCTTCCTGCACGGCTTCCCGGAGCTGTGGTACACCTGGCGCCACCAGATGCAGTTCTTCGCCGCCCAGGGCTACCGCGCCGTGGCGCCGGATCTCCGCGGCTACGGCGAGACGGACGCCCCCTCCCACGCCTCTAGCTACACCTGCCTCCACGTTGTGGGAGACCTCGTAGCGCTCATTCAGTCCCTTGGGGTCGATAAAGTCTTCTTGGTGGCTCATGATTGGGGCGCCATTATTGGATGGTATTTCTGCATGTTCCGCCCCGACTTGGTGAAGGCGTTTGTGGATATCTCCGTGCCGTTCCGCCCGCGCAATCCGACCATGAAGCCCGTTGAAGCCATGAGGGCTTTCTTTGGAGACGATTACTACATCTGCAGATTTCAAGTAATTAATTAATTATATTTCTCCATCCTCCCTTACTACAGTCTATTTTGACTAAAATTTTAAGTATTTTCTTTTAATATAGTTTCTGAATATAAAAATTATATATGTAAATACTAAATTTAATATTATAAAAATTAAATGGTAAATAGTTTCAGTTAAATTTTATAAATAGAACCAGGCACATGAAAATAAAATAAGATGGTACGCCTATATGTTCATTTACCGAAAATTATTTTTTAAATTTTTTCATGCTTGGGTATTTAAAAAAAATAAAGTCAAAGATAAATATTTATTATGGCCGACAAATAGAATCTAATTTGACGAAAAATATCTTCTTTAAATTGTTAGTCCAAAGACATTCTTTGATTTAATTTTTTTTTTCAATCCATCTTCTCTATTAAAGCTACTTTCTGAGTTATTATTAAATTATTACCACCATCACAACCATCACTTCCACCACACCACCACTACTAACATTACACCACTTATTATTATTATTATTATTATTATTATTATTATATTATGTTCATTTTTAGGAAAATAAAATAAACAAATAAAAGGTCATTTTTTTAACTTTTAGTCAAACAGAACAAAAGATGTCAGGCCTTAAGCTAAACATTAAAAATTTAAATTATTTTTTAGAAAATAAGCCATTTAAAAAAAATTATTTTCTGAAAAATATTTTCTAGATTTCCAAACAAACTTTTAATTGTTAAATTGGTTAATTAGAAATAGATCGTGTTCACAAAAAAAAAAAAAAAAAGAGAAGAAATAAATTGTTAAATAATGCGACGTAAAATATAATTAACGTAACAACTCTATACCATTTTAAACTAAAGGGAAAAGGGTCAAATAGGCCCTCGAACTTTAGCTGAAAAATCAATTAGCCCCCTCAACTTTTTAAAGATACAATTACACCCTTCAACAATTAGTTTTGAGGCAATGAAGCCCAAAAATCAATTTATGACCTGTTATTACAGGTAAAAAAAAATTCCGGCGAAAAAGTGACCGGCGACCGGCGAAACGGTCGCTGGTCACCGAAAGGAGACGAGAAGGTGGTTCACCTTCTCGTCTCCTTTCGGTGACCGGCGATCGGAAACGGTCGCCGGTCACTTTTTCGCCGGAATTTTTTTTAACCTGTAATAGCAGGTCATAAATTGATTTTTGGGCTTCATTGCCTCAAAACTAATTGTTGAAGGGTGTAATTGCATCTTTAAAAAGTTGAGGGGGCTAATTGACTCTCCAGCTAAAGTTCGAGGGCCTATTTGACCCTTTTTCCCTAAACTAAACAATGTCCCCAGAGAGTTAGGTGCATAGAAGTAAAAGCACCGCCAACCTTTACCAATCTGCAAATATATTTTAATGTCACTAACTCTGCTGATCCAACTGTTAACCATAACTATGTTAATTAAGTTCCATCAACCAAACATAACCTGCCCCTTAAACAGTCTTTAGTTTACTAACATGACTTTTAAACAGTCTTTAGTATTATACTGTTCTTAGCTTGAATTTTTGAAAATAAAAGGAGTGTTTGATAAATAATTGTTAGCTGATTGGGTTATTGAGTTTGACTAGTTGATTGTAGAAAGATGTTTGGTAAATTAGACGTTAGCGGATAGCTGATTACGTGCAAAATGATTTTTTCAAAAAGCTGATCGAAAAAGTTGATTTGAGAAGCTTTTTTTGAATTTTAACATTTTGGAGCAAGTTGTTACATAAAGCTAATTAATCAAACGTTCATATTAAATGTTTAACCAAATCGAAAAATTAATAGTGATTAAACAAGTCAAAATTAATTATATCCTAACTATGTTACATATATTTTTGTAATGTGTAATTTGTGTTTGATTATTATTAAAGTGACCCTTAATTATGTTTTGTACGTTGCAGGAAGAAGGAAGGATTGAATCTGATATCGCCATACACGGCAGTGAAAAAGTTCTGAGGAAAATATTCACTGACCGAAAAGCAGGGCCTCCATGCTTACCAAAGGAAAATCCCTTTGGCATTTCCACCGATCAGCCTAAATTACCGTCTTGGTTATCCGAACAAGACCTCAAGTACTACGCTTCCAAGTATGACCTCAAGGGCTTTACCGGCGGATTGAACTATTATCGCTCACTAGATTTGTAAGTATGACTATCGTTAAGATCCAGCGTTTATCACTACGTCAAAGTAACTTTATTTCTTTATAGATACGGAGATCCATTACATTTTCGATAGGTAAGGTCCTTGGACATGACTTTTTACAGGCCTAGGGCCCAACAATTTCCTAGCCACCAGATCAGATTTGGCCCTTTATTAGCCTCCACCTAACAATTCCTCCTCTCTGTCAGTTTTAACTGCACAGTTTTTGCTTTTGCTTGGACTCCTCGTGACCGAGCTCTGTTAGGATAAGCGATTACCACCCTGCAGAAAGATATAACTAGTAGTAAAGGGGTAACTTTATTAGGATAAGCGATTACCACTACACTGAAAACTATAACTAGTAACAAATGCGCAATTTTATTGCCATCACATTTTCGAGAAGAGAGCCGGTGCTGGACTTTGCCTTCACTGACCATCGAACCACCCATTGATCGAATTGACCCTTTATCTACCTCCGCCCAATAGCTATAATATTTATATTTCTTTTATACTTTATATATATATAAAATTAAAGAAATAAAAAAAGGAATATAATTGTGTGAGCTGAGCTGAATGAAATTGTGGATGGTTGTAGAAACTGGGAGTTAACAGCAGCGTGGACAGGGATAGAAGTGAAAGTTCCAGTGAAGTTCATGGTTGGGGATATGGATATGGTTTACACCACACCAGGAATAAAGGAATATGTACATGGGGGTGGGTTCAAGAGAGATGTGCCATTGCTGGAAGAGATTGTTGTGATAGAAGGAGGTGGCCATTTCCTCAACCAGGAAAGACCAGATGAGGTCAACCATCACATCCATAATTTCATCAACAACTTCTCCTAAATTGCAATATATATGTGTACTGTGTGTGTTTGTGTATGGGTATGTTGCTTCATTCTATTGAATGAACTAGCTTGTAGAACGTGAACTATGTTTCTGCTTTTCAATTTAGACTTCTTTCTGCAGCTCAGTTACCATTCTCACACTTTTCTTTTTCTTTGGGGAAATAACATTTTAATTCCCTAGTATAAATTTAAGGAAAAATGGCATCTTTAGTCCTTGAGTTATAGGGTAGTGTCGATTCAGTCCCTGAGTTATGGCGGTATTCGAGTTTATATTAGTCTCTCAGTTATTTGCGAAGTGGCGAGTTTAGTCCATGACCGCCATTAAATTTGACGAAAAAATTAAAAAATATTTAAAATTTGAGGGATAAAATAGGAAATTTACATTTTATTCTTCTTCTTATATCAAAACCACTTTTACAACATTATTTTTCACTTCTTAGCCTAATTATTTTCAAGATTCTTCAATTTTAAAAGCATTTCAATAACTTTTAAATGACTTGTTAGGAACCTGACTCTTGTATAACACACTTTTTTTTTTTGAATATTGTATAACACACTTAAGACCTAGTACAAACAAAGAAACACTTGATTATTGTCTTCACGTATGTGAAACACACTATCCTAATAATTTTTGATTTTTTTACTAAGCAACAAATGTAATCAAACTAGAACTTTTGAGATACAAAATGATGTCAAATTTCTTAGGTTGCTTTTATGAGAAATTCACCAACGAAATAGCTTGAGATTTTTAGTATGTAAAAATTATTTTGTATGCAGTAGTTTAGTCAAATATTCTTTTTGGTAAATTTCTCATAAAAGCAACCTGAGAAATTTGACATCATTTTGTATCTCAAAAGTTTTAATTTGATTACATGTGTTGCTTAGTAAAAAAATCAAAAATTATTATGATAGTGTGTTTCACACGCCTAAATACAATGATCATGTGTTTCTTTGTTTGTGCTAAGTCTTAAGTCTATTGATCATGTGTTTCTTTGTTTGTGCTAAGTTTTAAGTCTATTATACGAGAGTCAGGTTCCTAACAAGTCATTTGAAAGTTATTGAAATGCTTTTAAAATTGAAGAATCTTGAAAATAATTAGGCTAAGAAGTGAAAAATAATGTTGTAAAAGTGGTTTTGATATAAGAAGAAGAATAAAATGTAAATTTCCTATTTTACCCCTCAAATTTTAAATATTTTTTAATTTTTTCGTCGAATTTAATGGCCAGGGACTAAACTCGGATACAACCATAACTCAGGGATTGAGTCGGCACTACCCCTATAACTCAGGGACTAAAGATGCCATTTTCCCTAAATTTAATATATAATTAAGTTATTTATCGATTTAAGACTGCTCCATACTTAAAGTCAAGGATCAAACCTTTGATGTTTGGTTAAGAATGGATGAATCAATTTTCCGCAACTACACCCTAAGTTACCGTATATGTATTTAATCTCTAACATTAAATCTATCACTTCAATAAGAGTTTAAAAACTAAATTTACACTTGGCTCACATTTTTTAAAACTTCTACATTTTTCTTTTCACACAATGTATTTTAGTAGGTTATGAAAATGCACTAATATAAGCACACCACATCAAAATCTAGTAAAACTTTTTTGTCAATATAGGAAAATCATTTTATAATGTACGTAAATATTTAATTAATTAATGTTACAAGAAAATAACATTGTAAAGTTATTTATTAAGCATTTTAAGTCATAACTTTTTTGGTTAGTTTAAATTACTTTAGTGATTGTGATGTTACAATGTCTCTTTACACTACGGAGTAATTATTATTATTATTATTATTATTCCAACAAAAATTATTGTACATTAAACCTACTGTCCTATATATGTAAAAAAAAAAAAAAAAAAAGATTAAATAGTGTTCTTCATTGCATGGGCGCCATGCATGTTGCATGTTTTCATGACAAGCTGACAACCTTTTTTTTTTGAGAACAACAAGCTGACAACCTTAGTGTTCATTAAATTAACATTTAATTTAAAGTGAATTCGGTGTTGTTGTCTCTGAGCTGAGAAAAATTGATTAGTCAACATTTTTATTTGTAGACTTGTAGCTAGGTTGACAACTGTCCATAGTCATAACTTGTTCCAACTAACGTTCTGTTTCCCACACAGGAGAAGTTAGGAGTTGTTTGGTTGAGTGTAGTTTGGGGGGAATTGGAATTCATTGAATTGCAATTCAATAAATTCTCAAACTATATTCTTTGATTGGAGGGAATTACATTGTTTGGGTTATTATTATTATTAGTATTAGTATTAGTATTATTGTTATTATTATTATTGCTCTATAACATCTACTACAACATAAGAGCGTTTTAGTCATTTTGTTGTTTCTTACATTTCAATTTTTTGTACTCCCATATTCCTGCATACCAAACACTGTAATTTTAATTCTTACTCTATTTATTGAATTGCAATTTCACCGAATTACAATTCTTTTTCCTCTTATTTCCTCCTCCCAACCAAACGCCCTGTCAAAGTGTAGTGTGATCAGATTTCCATTGTAGAACGTGCCATAAGCTTTTACTCTTCTCACATGCTATGTTCTCTACTCTTCTATGCATAAGTGTAATGTGACAAGTTCACGCAGCTGTTTTGACTTTAGCTTAGTAGCTTTGCCTACGATAATTGATCTTGGTGGATTCAATAATTTTTCTCCTCCCCCATCCTCGATCATATACTGTAATAAATGTAAAGATTTTAGAACATATTTTAAAAAAATTATATCTAATAGTATAAAAATTTGATATAAAAGTTTAGTTTAAATAATATTTTTCATATAATTTTGTAAGAGTACAAATGATGCTCATATTACCTTAATTATAATTGGCTAATTATTTGTCAAAAATATTAATTAGAATTTGTTAGGGTATATTAGAATGTTATTAGATTTGTCCTCCCAGGCTAAGACATGCAGACTATTTCAGACAAAATTTCGGCAGTGAATTTGGACCATACGGTATTAATTATGATGGATGAGTGAACAACATATTTTGATTGGGTAAATTAAGTCTTCTTTATACAAGTGCTGTGAAGATTGAAGACTCGCATGCAACGTTGAATATCCAATCGTAGATGATGAATATTTGTGTTGGTTAATGAAGCTTGTGTATCTTAGTGGTGTAATTCCAACAATAGTAATCTTGGGTGATCATCTAGTGGATTGGGTAAACGTTGAGTTGTCCCGTAGACGTAGGAGGATTGCTCCGAACTGCGTAACCAATTTCTTGCATGTGTCCGGATTCTTTTATTTTTGTGTTCGTTACTTTATTTAATTATCTGTTGCTGTCTTGCTGAGACAGTTCGTAATACAGATGATTAATTGTGTTTAAAATTAAGTAGGAACCCTTAGGACTAATCTTGCATTCAAGACTCACGGTTGAATTTCAATTGGTATCAGAGCCCGTGGACTTAAATTATTAGGCTATCCGATTTGGCTACATCGTGTTCCTTGAACTCAAGAAATCATTTTATGGTTGTGCATTTATTAGTAGTTTTATTTATTTTGTTTTGTTCGTAATTACCGTTTGTTAACTGCTTCAAAAATAAATAGACAGCATCTCGAACTAACAAGTGATAACTATGCTTATTGGAAAGCACGTACCAAAACCCACATCAAAGCTCAAGGTGAGAGTATCTGGAGATATGTGTTAACTGGATGGACGCAAAATCCTATATCTCTGATTCACAATCAATTCAGTTACAACAGAGTCCTATATCTCTAAGGCTACCTAAATATCTCCTATACAATAGGAAGGTTACAGAGAAAAATTCTAAACCACATAAAACACTAACCACACACTAATACAATAAGGTCTAATAATAATAATAATAATAATAATAATAATAATAATAATAATAATATAACTCACACCATCCCATTTTATTTGTCTGGTTCGCTTAACAAGGTTTGATTGAAGTTATTTATAATTTAATTTTTTATAATATTAAGTTTAGTATTAGTATACAAAAATTTATATATTTATAAACTACACTAAAAATACTATTAAACACAACAAAATCAAATTTTAAAATTAAAAAAAAAATTAGTTAAGAAAATAAACAAAGAAGAAATAGTTGGTTAGACCAATGAAAACAGATAAAATGATGACTAATGTATAGTAAGTAGGACAGATAAAATGGGACAGAGTGACTAAAAGAGATAATCGCGGAAATTGAATAAAACTTGGTTCCTACAATTTTAATTTACAGACAACTTAAATTAATGGTTAATTGTTGCTTACTTCCACTGCACGATTGTGGAGCTAGCAAAGATTATAAACTTACATAGCTAAAGTTAAGGGGGGAAAATTGAATATATACACCCATTAAACTTGTCAAAAAATTCCAAAAGTCCAGCCCGAACTTTTGGGTGGTTGATTTCTCGATGGCGATGAACTTTTAGTCTGAATCGAAGGAGTAGCTATCAAGTTTTCTGATGAAGCCGCTACTTTAACATGAGTATCCAAGTTTCCTGATGGAGCCGCTACTGGAACTTCTGTAGCCGAGTTTCCAGGTGGAGCCGCTGCCGGAACCTGAGTAGGAGCCGAGTTTCCAGGTGGAGCCGTTGCTGGAACCTGAGTAGCCGAGTTTCCAGGTGGAGCCGCTGTTGGAACCTGAGTAGCCGAGTTTCCTAGTGGAGCTGCAACTGGAACTTGAGTGGGGGCTAATGGTGCCGGACTAGAAGCTGAAGTAGAAGCTTGAGTGGGAGCTGGAGCTGGAGCTGATACCGGTGTTGAGGGCTGAGCCGGAGCTAGTGCCGGGGTAGAAGATGGTGTAGAAACTAGACCAGGTGAAGCCGGACCAGGAACTGACGCAGAAGCCGGACCGGGAACTGACGCAGAAGCCGGAGTTGAAGCTTTAGCTTTAGCTGGAGCTGAAACTGGAGCCGTAGTGGGGGATTGAGCAGGTGCCTGAACCGGACTAGGAGTTGATGCAGAAGCTTGAACCGGAGAAGAAACTGGAGCCGTTGAGGATTGAGGCGATGCCTGAACTGGACCGGGTGATCCCAAACCAAAAGTTGACTCAGAAGCTTGAGTGGGAGCTTCACCTTGAACCGGAGCTAATACAGGAGTAACTGAAATTGGTATAGTTGAGAATTGATATGGTGCCTGAACCGGACCGGGTGATGATGCTGGAGTTTGAACCGAAGCTGAATTTGAACCGCTTGTGGATTCGGGCGATGGGTGAACCGGAGTGGAAGTTTTTGGAGAAGTTTGGTTGGAAGAATCAGCTGGTTCTTTGGTAGGAGGTGATCCCCCACCCCCACCCCCACCGCCACCAAAAATCGAAGAAAATGAAAATTGACTAGGCGAAGGCGGAGACGGAGGCGGGGATGCTTTAGGAGGATCATAGGTAGCCTTTTCTTTAGCACCCATATCTTTGATTTCATCAGGCATCACCGGCGAGTATTTAACTTCCGGATTGTGCTTGGGTGGCGGGTAAATAAAACCGGAATTGTACGGAAGCCTAGTTCGTTTAATCCATACATCGCCCTGGATAAATCGCGCCGCCGTGAAACGTTCAATCCGGTTCAAGGGAAGCTCCTTCACTCCCTTCCATTTCACACGCTCCCCCTTACTAGAAGACGGTCCTCTATTGTTATATTCAGTATAGAAAAGCGTATCCAGAGCAAAATCTCCATTCCACGGCAACCATCCATCTTTCTGGATCAAATCGTCGATGAAGGACTCCATAATTATAGTCCTAGAGTACTCTTTCCAAGGCCGGCCCAGGTACGATTTGAGCTTGGACCGGACAGGGTAGTACTCCGGGTCAGCCTCAAAGCTACAATTTTGCAAGACGAGGCCGGTCGGTTGGCGTGGGTCTATGCGGCCTTGAGCCGTAACAATGCACTGTTGATTCTCCATCGGCTTTCGAACCATAAAGGTGCAGTTTTGGAGCACGACAGCGCCGTTGCCGAAGATGAAGTCTATGGTACCGGAGATTATGCAGTCGCGGTAAAACTGGCGGTAGGTGTGCGTGTAAAGAGTGTCTTGGTATCCATCCATTTGACAGTTGTAGAAGATTGACCTGTCGGCCCCTACTCTCAGTGCCACGGCTTGGTGTTTCTCCGGCCCTGCTGAGTTTTCGAATCCAATGTCTCTTGCCATGAAAAAATCTCCCATCGCAGCTACATTTTATTTAAGTTATTGGATCAATAGAAATTGTAATAACAATCAAAATCAGGATATGCAAGATTTCCACCCAATGTACATCAGTACATGGATACTATTAGTGTTTATTTAACATGTACGTGACCAAAGTCATAAACTTTGCTATAAATACGGCTCTTTAATGTAATGCAAAGGAAATGAGAGTAATTGTAAGGATTCTTAGTTACTCAATGTGAGGTAAAATACTATATATATATATATATATATATATATATATATATATATATATATATATATATATATATATATATATGGTAGGATTCCAGTAAGACCACTTGCTTAGGTAAGATCGTGAGATCACATCTTGTGCATCTATGTAATACTTTTTAATAGTCTAGATTGATTGACACACACACTTTGTTCGCACACATTTAATCACCATTCGCACACACTTCAACTTGGAATCTTAATCAATCTAGACCATTAAAAAATTTTGAGATCAAATCTTGTACATCAATCACCGTTCGCACACATTTAATCACCGTCCGCACACACTTAATCACCATTCGCACACATTTTATTACCGTTCGCACACACTTCAACTTAGCATCTTAAATCAATCTAGATCATTAAATTATTAAATGGATGCAGAAGATCTGATCTCACGATCTTATCTAAACAAGTGATCTCATATGATCCTAACTATATATATATATGGTCATACTCACATGAGAATCTTTTCCCATGTATAAATTGTTGATAAATTGTTGCCATTCGAAATAAATGACCAATGGCTATGATTAAAAGTCAATATCCTAAACACATCCGCCTAATCAATTCAAATCGCCCATAAATATTAATTAAGAGTCAAATCTATCCAAGCTAAATTTGAATCATCGACCGAAATAGGCAAGACAATGACAAAATCAAGTTGGTGGTGGAACATAATGTTGGTTAATATGAGTAAAAATATGATTGTTTTGTTAATGTCCGATGCTTTAATTTAGCAAGACAAACACGTGAAGCAAAAGACAATAGAAGGGATGTTGTGCTATGCTATGCTCTGGGCAATTGTGTGTACTCATGCACAAAATAGTACGTACCATAGAATGCCGGCAGAATCGTGTGCACACTTCTACATTACATTGTTCATACTCTAATTTTTCAATGTGCATACGTTCACATTGAAATGCACACATACACATCATGCACCACTACCAACAAAGAAAACAATGACAAAAAACTAAGTTAATTCACTTACCTTATTAATGTACAAACACATCATTAGATATAAACACACTACAAACAAATGCACACACGTATGTACTGCACACACATCAAATGATCATAAAGTACACACTAGGCCACGACAAGGTGCACACATACAACAAAAAGCCAACAGTGAGGAAGAAGATTACAGTCGCAAATGAATTAAATTTACCATAAATTAAATTCCTAACATCAACCATAATGAAATTAACATAGTACCCCTCTGTAAATAAAAAAAATTAAATAAATCTAAACAAATCCATAAAATTACAATATATGAAAACAATTGATTAATTGGATGAGTTGGTAGAAACGCATTCCTTGCTGGGAAAGGTTAAGTGTTCAAATACCCTATGGCTTTCAACAATTTCTTCAAAGCTTATATGTTTTATTTTTGTCTATATTCAACAATATTTATAACTATATTTCTCAAGTGTTTCATTTTTAAACTATCTCTTTTGTTTTAATGTTTCGCCTCCACTGAACAAATTTCTGCCTCTGCCCTGTCTATGTTGTATTTATAGACTCAAAATGTATCTAATAATTACGAAACGAGCTAATGGATCACAAACCAGTTTTAGTGACGGTTTCTCTCACACTAAGTGCTAAATATGAGAGTACAGAACAATTGTAATCGACTCTAGGCATCTCCAGAGATCAACAATTGGATGGATTAAGGAGTTAATTCCAGCAATGGTTCTCCGACTATGTTGATTTTCCAAAATTAGTCTCCGATTTTTAATTTGGACAGTTTAGGTCCCTTGACTTTCAAATTCTTCCCAATGTTGGTCCTTTCGACAAATTTTGGTTAAGTTGAGGTCAAATGAAGGGGTAAAATTGTCCGTTCACCTGTTTAGTGTATATTACTCGTATTTCTCCTGTCTTATACGCTGTATATATGAATATAATCTCAGTTGAAGTCTCAATCGAAGCCATATAATCTCAGTCGAAGTCTGTTCGATTGAGATTATATTCATATATATATAGCGTATATGACTGGAGAAATACGAGTAATAATACACTATACAGGTGAACGGACAATTTTACCCCTTCATTTGACCTCAACTTAACAAAAATTTGACGAAAGGACTAACATTGGAAAAAAATTTGAAAGTCAAAGGACTTAAATTGTCCAAATTAAAAGTCGGGGACTAATTTTGAAAAATCAACATAGTCGGAGGACCATTGCTGGAATTAACTCATGGATTAAGGGGGGTGTATTCAATCACGACTTTTATGAACTTTTAAATACTTTTATCAACTTTAAAAGTTTGGTGGTATTAAATTTAGACTTTTATAAACTCTTTAAAAGTTTACTTGTATTCAATTCAAACTTTTCAAAACTCTTTAAAAGTATACATGTGTTCGATTCAAACTTTTATAGAGTTTTTAAAACTCTACTGGTATTCAAAAAGTTACTGACTTTCACAAACTCTGTCAGAATAGGATTTCTATTGACTTTCTCTTCATTAATATAAATAGATGAAATCCAACCCTTCAACCCCAAACTTTTCAACATTCTCTACAGACTTTTTTTCTTCTATCTAAACTAGGCAAATTTTTCATCAATTTTACGGTACGTTTCAAATCTTTCATAAATACTTTTTTTTTTATTATGTTGAAGCAAATTTTTTGTTGCCATCGCAACAAAATAATTGTTGCGATCGTAGCAAAAACAAATTGCTGCGATCGCAGCAAGAATCTGCTGTGAACAGCAGCAGATTTATGCGAACAGCAGCAAGATAAAATTATTTGCTGCAACCTTGCTGCTGGTTGCATCAAATTTTTTAATTTATAATTTTTAAATTTTATTTAATTAATATGTTTATAATTTTATATAATTGTATGTTTTTTAATTATTAATTTGTATATATATTTGTATTAATTTGAATTTTTTAAGAGATTCTTTATTTATTTTATATAATTTAACATTAGTTGTTTCATTAGTTCAAGAAATATTTTTATTGGTTATATTTATAAAAATTGATTATATTTTCTTTATGAATAATATACTCTATTTTTGTGACATCAATATTTTTTTATATATTTTTACAATGCACTAATTTATAGATAATATATTAATAGAAGTTATGGAATGTTTGTGAGGGTGTATTCAATTTAGAGTTTTAATGACTTTTGTAAATTTTTTAATATGAAATAGTTTTTAAAACTCTATAAATGTTTGTTGTATGGATATTTATAAACTCTTACAAAGTTTATAAAAGTTTAAAAGATTCTAGGAAAGTTTACAAAAACTCTACAAAAGTCAATTAAAATCCATCACTTTAAAAGTCGTTGAAAGTTTTTAAAAGTTTTGATTGAATACAACCCCTAAGTGTCCCGAGTAACAACGGATTAGACTCACTACCTCACTTGTCTTATGCAACGATGTCCATGGTTCTTAAGGCCTTTTCCCTTGTTCTGACCTTGGCGAGGTTGTCTATAATTGAGTCATGTAGATGGGCTACCAAATTAAATATGACTGCAAGGGAAATCATCGCAACACATGCGGTTGTTATGTCATGGACCAGTGTCATGTTCACAATTTTAGAACTTTATATTCAAAATTTTAGAACTCTATAATTTGGCCAAGACATGCGACCATGATCTATTAACTCCTTTGTAAAGACTAGATACCCTTTGAGCCTAGCTTTATTAAACTAAATATTTATTGTTTTCTTTTTCTTTCTCAAAAAGTTGAATCTCCAACCCTAAGGGCTCTCACACCCCGGCCCGACACTCAGCCGAATCCCTTCACTTTGAGAGGTTGTTCTCACACCGCAGCGGGTGAGCCTAAATCCCTAGTTTTTTTTTCTCAAACTTTATCCCTATAACCAACTGAGCTGCCCATGCCGGTAATATTCATTGGCATTACATTAGAGTTACGTTGTATATATAATAAAGCCTGGAATCATATATCAGTTGAATAAATATATGTGGCATAATTATTATAAGTACTTACCAACGGTTGCAGTGTGAAAAGTGGAAACCCCATCAATGTAATTCTTGCTTCCAGTGATTTTGGTCTTGGTTGGACCATCACCCATGATCATCAAATGTGTCATTTTCCGGAAAAATGCGACGTGCTCTTCATAAACACCCTCTTTGATGTACAACACGAACGTCTTGTTCTTGTTCCTTGGAATATCCTCCAACGCCTCATTTATCGTCATATACTTCCCCGACCCATCCTTGGCCACAACCAGGTTGGGCTTGATCTCCGACCTCTTCGCCATTAGCAGCCTATGCCGCCCCATGTCCACCCACTCCGGGGTTGCCATCTCGGCCCTGTTTGGTAAATGGCTGTTAGCTGATAGTGTTAGCTGATTAGGTTAGAAAGTATGATTAATTGATAACATCTGATTGTAGAAATGTGTTTGGTAAATTTGTTTGGTAAATGGTTGTTAGCTGATAGTGTTAGCTGATTAGGTTAGAATGTATGATTAATTAATAACATTAGTTGATTGTAGAAAGGTGTTTGGTAAATTTAGCTGTTAACTGATAGCTGTTTGGTATAATTTCTTTTCTCAAAAAGCATCTAAGTATTTTGTATTTTGGAATTACAAAAAGTTTATTAACCAAACACTTATATTGATTTTTTTAACCAAATGAAACAACCTCAAATAAGCCAAAATTGGCTGATAGGCTGATTATTTACCAAACAGGGCCATCGTGTCCCAGGAGACGCCGTTTGTTGGAGCTGCTCACGCCCTGCACGCCCAATTCCGAGAGAGCCGAAGAGATTTCGGTAACCATAGCCAAGGCATTGCTCGTTAATTGCATGGAAGTCCTGAGAAGCTTCTTCATCTTCTCCTTGTGGTCACCAGGGGTGCCTTGGAAGCCATCCAGGCAGGTTTCTTGATACGTGAGGGAACCGCTAAGCCATGTTTTCAAATCCGCCAGCCAGTTATCCAAATCCGAGAGATCAAACTCGCTGAACTGCGCGAACGTCCTCTTGAGATCCTTCACCGCCCGTTTGGCCAGGACCTGGCAATCATCCAGGGCCTGTTTGGATCTGGGGTCCGTGTGGAGCTCCTCCAAATGCCTGGACTTGTTCATGGCGTTGCGGAGGCGATGAATGGTGATGTGGAGGGAGGCTTGGATTAGCTCCTTGGGGTCCGTGGTATTGGAGGCCGGAGATTTCTCCAGGCTCTTAATGCAAGTCTCCTGGTACGTGGTGGGTTGGCATATGGATTTTATGGCTTTTTCCGAGGATTTTACCTCCTTACGCTCTTTATATTCATAACGCCCAAACCCCACCGTGAGAGCAACCACCATTGCCAGCAAAAGGACAGAGCAGACCACCATAACGATCACGTTGTTAGACATGTTTCCTGCTTTTCTTTTGTGGTCTTATTATTATGTTCTCAATGAACAACCTGCGAAATGAAGAAGGTGGAGAAGGCCGGGCTCAAGGAGGTGCTTGACCCTCTCCTCCAAATGTCGGAAAACAAGAATGGGAGTGAAGTAGTTTTTTTTATAACATTGTGAAAGGCAGTTATTCTGGTTACTAACAAAAAAAAAAGGAATAAAAAAGAAGATTCTTGGGAGAAAACAAAGTGAATAGCGACAAATGCGAGAATTCTTCGTTTTCAACTTACTTATAGCTAGGGTGCAAATGACTGGAAATGATGTGTGATCCTAATTGTTTCAAGCTACTCCTTTCAAATCGCTTTGGTACATAAAAGGAATTGAAACAAGTTTTGTGATGCATTTACTGTCCTTAATAACATTTAAAACTCATTTATCTAAAGATTTCTTCTCATTTTAACAGACTTGCAGTGACAAAGTTTTACACATACAACACAAAACAAAATCAAACACGGAAACCCAATGGGGTAGCTCAAGTGGCAAGTGAGCTCTCTTTGTGGGGTGGAATTTCGGGAGAACCTGGGTTCAATTCCCACCGTTAAACGGACGGAGAGAAAGATCCTGTACATTTACCAAAAACAAAAAAAATCAACTTTAATGTCTTTAATTTGTCTCAGTTTACTAACGGATTGAGCTGTTAAGAATCCAATAATTTTGTGTCTTCATGGGTCAATCGACTTAGCCCGGCCCATTAAATTTATAATTAGTTTATGATTGTTATATTTTGAATGGAATGTTACTGAGTTTGTCTCCTATAAGTAATACGGGTTTGTTTTATATAAGGTACATGAGTGGAGTCATTAGTTTGGGGCAGCAGAAATCAAAATGTGTGGAATGGTCAGCCATATGTTCATAGCATGGTTTTTAATTCAAATCTTATGACATTGACGAATTGGCAGGCAGTGCAAATTGGGCAACCACATCCAAACACTCATAGCATTCTGGTTGATGATGTTTGGAAGAAGCCAAATGGAGGTAGGCTAAAACTAAACACTGATGCATCACTGGACGAAGCAAATAATGTAACAGGCTTGGGTTGGGTACTACGAGACGATGAAGGGCGGTTCCTTGCATGTAAAGGAATGTGTGTTACGGGCTGTTATGAAGTTAAAGAGGCCGAGGCAGTTTGTATTCGAGAAGCCCTTAGCTGGTTAAAGGGTACAGGCATGGGAGATGTTGATGTGGAAACCGATTCTCAATTAGTTTATTTTGCTTTATGTCAGAACTCTTTTAATTCTGCTTTTGGTTTTATTATTTCTGATGTTAAAGAAGTTGCATCCATGATAAATGATGTACACTTTTGTTTTGCTAAGCGATCTGCGAATCGCGCCGCCCATACTGTTGCTAGGGAAGTCATTTCTGTGTCAGGTTGCGGGGAGTGGTTTGATGCCCCTCCTCCTTTCCTTGTTGATTGTCTTTCTAATGATTAAATGCATTAAGTCTTTCTCTTCAAAAAACAAAAAAAAAAAACTCACGGGCCTTTTTGGGCGGTCTCAAGTTGAAATTCAATATCTTGTAGGCGATTTACATGTTACATTGTGCTTTTTAGTCTAAAGAAAATGTAGATCCCCCTCCTCCTCTTTTTCACGTAGCTTTATATATAGCAGAAAAATAGTAGGGGTGAGTAAGGTTGGTATTCATGGGTAGTTAATAGGGCAATAATGGAAATAATGGCTAATTAATGACGCAAATTATATCGTGAACCGTGGTCCACAATGCATTGTGGACCGCGCATCAAAACGACGTCGTTTTGATTAATGAAAACAGATGGATGAATTTGCGCCACTCACTTTCAGTTCATATACATTGAAGTTACATTTCAACGTAACACAACTTCAGTTACATTTCAACACAACTACAGTTACATTTTGATATAACTACAGTATCATTCGATAATATAAAAACACAAATGTGAAACTGTTATTCAGTATCAGTTCATATACACTGCAGTTACATTTCAACACAACTACAGTTATATTTCGATATAACTACAGTTTCATTCGATAATATAAAACACAAATATGAAACTGTTATTCAGTATCAGTTCATATATACTGCAGCTACATTTCAACACAACTACAGTTACATTTCAATATAACTGCAGTTTTATTCGATAATATCAAAACAAATGTAAGGCAATATCTTTTGAGATGTACTGTAGACATGTAGTGTCAATTACGGGCTCCGTTTCCCACTTATTGAAACGACGTTGTTTTGGGACCACGGATCACAATGCATTGTGAACCGCGGTCCACGATATAACGACTGAATTAATGAGTAATAATCTTGGGTAATAAATGAGAGTTTTAATGGTTATAATGGGATTAATAAGTAGGTAATTAATAGGTTTTATGGGTAATTAGGGGAATTATTGGGTAGTAAATGTGTAACAATTGGCCTGGGTAATAAATGGGTGGTTACAGAAGGATAATTAGGTTGTCGAATAGTCATGTCCCGAGTGTTTATTGTCGAGTCCAAGTGTCACACCTGAATGCTCTCTTGGTAGTATCGATTGGGTACCTGGGTATCTATCACAAGTCTCTCAGCTCACTTTTCTGTGTCTCGCGAAGCATGGCACGAGAAAGTACATTTTCCCGCCTTAAACTTAATAGCTAACTTCCGAATCAAAATTTGTCGACTCCTTTAACATGCCTTTACGCAACCAATACTAACTACCGCTGTATGACTCCGTACCTTTTAATACTCATTTTTCAATAAGGCATGGTTGACCGAGTGCTGATTCCTTTTTCAGGACTCTAGCTAACCCAACCGATTAACGCCTTATGATTCGCCCCTTTTACACACTCCTTTTTCAAGAAGGCACGATTGACCGAGTGCCGACCTTTTTTTCAGGATTCCGACCAAACCAACTGACTACCGCCTTATGACTTCACCTCTTTTACACACTCATTTTCCAATAAGGCACGGTTGACCGAGTGCCGACTCCTTTTTCAGGACTCTGGCCAACCCAAACGACTACCGCGTCATGACTTCGCCCCTTTTACACACTCCTTTTTTTAAGGAAGCACGGTTGACTGAGTGCCGACTCCTTTTTCAGGACTCCGACCAATCCAACTGACTACCGCCTTATGATGTACTTCACCCCTTTTACACACTTATTTTTCAATGAGGCACGGTTGATCGAGTGCCGACTTCTTTTTCAGGACTCCGACCAATCCAACTGACTACCGCCTAATGAATTCGCCCTCTTTACCCACTCATTTTTCAAGGAGGCAAAGTGGACCGAGTGCCAACTCCTTTTCCAAGACGTAATGGTGGACATGTTCGGCAGTCGGCAGAGCCTCCAAGATTCTTGTTTCCATTTCACTGAGTTGATCCCTGTTTTCCTGTTTACTTTGCTCCATTTGAGCTTCGATTTCTATGAACTTGTCTTGGAGTTGCTTAATCTGTTCTTCTACAGTGAGTTGGGTGCCCATGGTGAAGGTCGCCCAGTAGGCTCGATCTGATACCAAAATGTAATGCCCTAAGATTTTCGAAGCATTTAAATGAAAGGAGAAAAGGAAAGAGAGCAGGACGGGAGAAAAAAAGGTAAAGAACAGAACATGAAAGGGAGAAATTGAACAACAGAGAATGAAAGGAGAGAAAGATAACAATTTCATTAACATCAAGATATCCCATTTCACATCCTGCCAATCCTTGAATACAAAACATAAATAAAGTAAGACAATATTTAATAATTAACTCCTTTAAATAAGGCTTTTGTCAGTCAGCTGCTTGCAGAAGAATAAATAGGTGAGACAACTGGCAATACAAAGAACCTCCTTCAAACCATGCCCTATTGAAATCTTCATAGCTTCAATTCTTTGAATTCAGGCTGCAGAATGTGTAATTTGGTCCTGATGCTGACCCCAACCTAGCCTGAAAAGCACCGCAGTTACATTGAATGACTCACTCCCACCTGACCGGTGCCTCAACAGATGCTTAATCTCGCTTGCAGTCGTAGCGTCAGCTGATCCAACAGCTCCACTAAGACCATCAAAACACGTCTCGTGGTTCCTCACCAAGCCGCGTAACAAATCCGCCATGCCTTGGGCTTCTGACGGATCCTCAAGCGTGTCTCTGCACTTAATCACTTGAAAGGTTCGAAACAAGATCTTATTGTTCTCCCGGATGAGAGCTTCGCAGGATTCCAAGGCGGAAAGCATTGGGTGATCAGGTGACACGCAACACGGCCACTTCCAAAGTCTATAGAACGCGTGGTGGACTGCGGGGTAGAACACTTGCTGTGTGAGGAAAAACGAATAATGAAATGATTTCCGGGCGAAGTCATGGAAGCTCCAGCCGTCCATCACCACCGGCCCGAAGCCGCAGAATGCCGGGCTTGCAGTGGCGTTGCATATGGACTCCGGCGAGGTCAATGCTGAGGGCCCGACGGTGAATGCATTATTGGCCGGAATCAAGAGAAACAAAGCAGTGATAATAATGCAGGCTACACAAATTTGATTCATTTTTTTTTTTGCCGTACCACACTTTTGTGTAGGGCAATGCATTTTCTTTCTTAATTTAAGGGCAATGCATTTTCTTTCTTAATTTATACATGTGCTTGGTCTGGGTTTAGTTTGGCAAATTTTTCCGTTGACCATTGTACATATTGCTACCTAGACCATGAATATGAGGTAAAATTTTTAATATACTAAAAAATATTATTTGTGTACTGAAGGTATATTATTTTATAGTATACAAAATAATATATTAATTATATATTTTAGCATACAAATAATTAATGGACTCTTTTAATTTATGATCTACACAACTATGTGAATCATGATATATGAAATAATGATTGAGTTGAGTTTCAAAAAGTATATAATATGTTAATATAGGGGTCTTGACTTTTATGTGTAGAAATTAATATATTACCATTATAAATTACAATGTGCATCTATAATTATATGTAGTTGTTGAGTTTTGGACAGTTCGAGGTGTTAGAGGCCAGGTTAGCATTCATTGCCGCCTTTGGTAAGGTACTAAAGATTAATTAAAGCAATAATATATTTTATCGTCCAGCTAATGGCTTTATTTTATATATTACCTACCTAGTTTAATTTTGTTAGTCCCGTGTAGGCAGTGAAAAGTCTAGAGGGGTGAATAAATTTTTGTAGTAATTTAAAAAATTATAACACTTTATCAAAATAATTTCAATCAAATTAATGAAAATCTAAATTAGAGTGCACAAAGGAATAAATGTACATACATAAAGTGTTAAGCTTAGAGATGAAGTGTTCAGATAAGAATTTAACACATGCAATATGATAGAAATGTATATGATATCTCAAATAAGTTGTATATTAAAAATTACTTGCATGCATGTATACGTGAGAAGTATCAAATCCATATAGATAAATTTAGAGAGATAGATGAATAGTAATTGGGTTAGTAAGTATAAGCATACATGCAAAGATAAATGAGATGCAAGTAAAGTTGAGTGAGAGAGATTTATAGTGGTTCGGATGTGGTGTAATCCTTCTAATCAACTATTCTTCTTTCACTCTAATGAGGAAATTCACTATCTTTGATCACCTAAATACAATAGTGAATCACAAGTGCCAACCTAGCACTTCTACAACTCCGAATGTCTCGCACAAAGCTACACTAAAACCAGAGTTTTCACAAGCTCCCCTTGTTACTCTGCCCTCTTTCTACTCTCAATAGAGATAGTGTTACAAAGAAATAAAATATTTCTCTCTCAGACTTGAAGTTCTATCGTATATACACAAGTTCCCCCCCCCCCCCCCCCCTCTTAGTTTTTTTAATATTTCACGTATGCTTTTTTTTTTTTTTTTTTAATCTCCTCTCCTTGTACTTCAAGTCTTCATGGTTATTTATAGCTGATTAAGTTATTTGCTCGTTGATCACCTCTCAATCTTGATCGTCCATCTAGCCCCGAGATTAATTTGATAAGATTGTCAACTTGTTCAGCAACTTTTGTAACTCTGTTAGATAAATTTGAAATTTCTTCTGTTGCTCCCCCCTTTTTGAAGCATACTTTTGCCCAAAAAGCTTTCCATAATCTGACTTGATTTTCTTTTGGATTTGTAGCCTCCAATGAAATATCAGCTCGATCGTGTGAAAGCTTGACTTTTGTTGTTACAATCTTGATCTGATGAATCAAGTTGATCTTCTAAATATCTTTAATATGTTGATTCTTGCTTGAGCATAAACAATTTCTTTGTGAATCAACATTTTTGGCTTAATTAGTGTTCATAACATTCATTGTAGAGATTATGATAGAGTTCATTTTTCACCTTAGCATCCTAATATGTAACGTTTTGAAAATTAATGGCCAACATTTACGCCATTAATAATTCATGAGTGACATTGATAATTAATTAACATATTTTTGTACGGGATATATATCCAACTGGAAATTAAATGCCAACACTGTCAGGTATTCTATCCTTATCATTCCTATTTATAATAAGAGTCTACAAATGCTACTAGGATTAAGATAAGACAATTAATAAGTTAGTGCTATTAGCCTATTAGGAAAATATAATTGAAAAGTTGGCTAATTCTATTGCGTAACAAGTACAACAGTGTTTTAGTATTTAACACACCCCTTTCTTCCCAAAAATTTAACACACCCCTTATTCTGAGACTTGGATGTAAAGATTGTCCGAAATTTTTTTAAGTGATGTGATAATAAGAGGATAAATTGATCATCAAATTAAATGATATCTAGTTTTTGAGATCATAAATAATTAAGATAAGATCAAATATTGGTGGAATCTGGGTCAAACGCAATTATAAGTTGGATGGGTTGTCAACTTAACAAACATACAACAAGGTTAAAAGTTTGACTCCCATGCAGTAAGAGCAGTTTATTAATTTTCTAGTTGAAGTGAGTCAATTATGAACATGAGTCAGAAGACAAAGTTGTAGGGGTGGAGCCACCCTTGGGGTAGGGGGCCCTGCAACCCCTCATCCCCAAAATTTTTTGTGTATATAATATATGTATATTATTATAATAGGGATAAAATACACTTTTGCCCCCCTAAATCAAGTCAAATATATATTAAAGCTCAAATTCATTAAATAAAAATAAATCTATCAAATAATATAATCAAATTCACCATTTTTATTTATAAACTTATTTCCTTTTTCAAGATTTCAATAATAGAGGACATCAAGTATCCAATTTAACTTCATAACTCTCTAAATTTGAAGTATATGTTTTAGTTTTATTAGTTGATTAATTAACTAGTGATTTATTGTCTGTTTTATTATTTACACTTTTAGGATTTAATTTGTTAGGTTAAATGATTAGTTTCAATATTAAAACAAATTAATAATGAATCTTTTTTCGCGATTTTTGTCTTCATCCCCAAAATATTGAAATATTCAATTAATTAGTAAAATGAATATCAATTAATTATCAAAATAATTGTTGTTGATAAAATAATTGACAGCTTTTTATTTGATAAAAGAATGACAATCCATATTTAAATAAATATAAATATTTTTTTATTATTGTATATATTTTGAGTTATGTAAAAAAATTAAAAATAATATTCGACAACAGTGTCGATCATACTTATATAAATTATATATTTCATGCATTATTGCACATAGTATAATTAGAAAATAATTATCAATAATAATCGACACAATCGCATATAGTATAGTATATATAATGATATTGTATGGTTTTTTTTTTTTTTTTTTGAATACAACTGACCCTATTACATTGTAGTATCTGTTCATCTATACTTTTCTCAACCTTTTGAAGCACAAAGAGTCAATTTCGAGATCTCCTCCACTGAGACTCGAACTCATGACCTCCCATCTGAGGGTGGCCACTACATGCCAATTGAGCACAAGGTGCTTGGCATATTGTATGGTTTAATTTGTACTAATGTCAATTGATATTTAAATTTTCTCTATAACTTTGGCTCCCAACTCAAACTTTCTGGCTCAACCCTGCTTTCCCTCATGGACAAATTATTGTGTGAACCATAATAATAAAAAAATATTTTTAATATATTAAAAGTATATTATTTTTGTACTGAATGTACATTATACAAAATAATATTCTTTTTCAAATAATGTATTTTTCCTTAATACAATATACATTTTAATTAATGTACTAAAAGTACATTATTTGTGTACTGATATACATTATTTGATAATATGATTCACACATCTGCGTGGACTATAGTACGCACAATAATGATTGTCTTTCATGACCAAAAACAAATTATAATATATTTGAATAGGCGAACCTAACAACAATTAGTCAACAGATTATATCAAACTTTAAATTATATTTATTATTGTCAACAGATTAATTAAAATATTCGCACTCTGAATTCATCACAACTAACTAATCTATTTGCATGGCAGTTGCGCGGAATAGAGCCGTTTCAGCTGTTTGTTTTCATTAATCAAAACGTAACCTCAGCTCCTTCAAACGATGCTATATTAAAATCTTCACCGATGGACTTCACTTCTTTGATATTTCACTCAGACCCCTTCGGTTAGTAGAATTTAGGGTGTGTTTGGTTCACACATGAGAATTGGAATCGAAATAGGAATCAAGTCTTTGGTAATGATAATAGTTTTTGGTGAATGTATTTTGCATGTTTAGTAGTAGGGTGGAATTTGATTGATTACCAATAATGTTGTTTGGTTATGCATGATTCTATAATGAGAGCAAAGGTTTAAAAAATACAAGAACAAAAAATCAAGACAATTTATTCTAATATAAAGACATCAAAACACCATATGAACAAAAAAATAAAAACAAAAATCTAAAGGCAAAAACTTGTGTGATACTGTCTCACCGTGAGACAGGTCGGGTCACAATGAAAATGTATTACTTATACGCATAAATGTCATACTTAAAAGTATTATATTAAAAGTATTATATTTTTCCTCAAAAGTATTATATTTTCTCATATAAGTAAGAGGCACTTGTCAACATTACTTATTATGGAAATAAGTAACAAAAATTATATTTCTGATTAGTATTATATTTGAGCATCTAAGTATGACAGTTGCAGTTCGACCCGACCCGACCCGTCTCACGGATTCTCACACAAGTGTGACCCAAATCTAAAAGTCCTATCCAAACTTAAAAATCAAATTACAAATTAGGAGGAGAATAATGGGATGAAGCCCTTGTATTATTAGGAAATAAGTTTTCTAATTAAGGGATAATCAAATGTAATAGTATTGTTAGTTCTAGAAACTTATCCGCCAAACAATAAGTATGAGTTTGATTTTCATGCATTCCCGATAGATAAACCCATGAACAAAGACAACCTTAGTTCACCTCGCTCCCAGGATCTTTACACGGTAATTCAAGAATGAATGCAAGCTATGGGTGATGAAGTCAGCTAGGGTGCAGAATGTGTAATTTGGTCCTGATTCTGACCCCAACCTAGCCTGAAAAACACCAGAGTTGCATTGAATGACTCACTCCCAATTGACAGGTCAGCCAAAAGATGCTTAATCTCGCTCGGAGTCGTAGCGTTAGCCGAAGCAGCAGCAGCTCCGATCCACTAAGAGCATCAAAACAGGTCTCGTGGTTCCTCAGCACGCTGCGTAACAAATTCGTCATGCCTCGGGCTTCTTCTGACGGATTCTCCAGCTCGTCTCGGCACTTAATCACTTGAAAGGTTCGAAACAAGATCTTCTTGTTCTCCCGGATCGGATGAGAGCTTCGCAGGATTCCAGGGCGTAAAGCATTTGGTTCTCAGCCTCAGGTGACACAGAATTCAGCGACCCCCAAAGTCTATACAAAACGTCGTCGACTGGGCGGTAGAATTGAAGAGGTGCTGTGTGATGAAAAGAGAATACTGAAATGATTTCCTGGCCACGTCGTGGAAGCTGCAGCCGTCCATCGGCTCTAACTCCTCTATGCCGCAGTACGGCGGCCTTGGAGTGGCGTTGCATATGGTCTCCGGCGAGGCCAAGGCTGAGGGGGAGAAGGAGAATGCATTATTGGCCGGAATCAAGAGAAACAAAAAAGCAATTATAATGCAGGCTATAGAAATTGGATTCATTTTTTATTTTGGTTGTGCCGCACTTTTTTGTAGGGCAATGCATTTTTTTATTTATTTATACATGCGCTTGGTCTGGGTTTAGTTTGGCAAATTTTGCTGTGGACCATGGTCTAAATAGCTGCCGTAAACCATGCATGGATATAAGGTACATTTTTAATATACTAAAATTACATTATTTGTTTATTAAATGTATATTATTTTATAATATAATATATTTTTAATACTCAAAAATAATGTACTTTAGTGCACAAATAATTAATATCTTTTTGATATATTAAAAATATACTTTTTGTTTATGATCTACACAGCTATGAGAACCATGATATATGAAATAATAATATGAGTTTAGTTCAAAAAGTATATAATATATTAATATAGGGGTCTTGACTTTTATGTGTAGAAATTAATATATTACCATTATAAATTACAATGTGCATCTATATAATTTTATATAGCTGTTGACTTTTGGACAGAGGTGTTACAGGTTAGCATTCATTGCCAGCCTTGGTAAGCTATCTACCAAAGATTAATTAAAGCAATAATATATTTTATCCAGAATATGGCTTTATTTTAAATATTACCTACCTAGTGTAATTCCCTCTCAATAGTCAGAACTGTATTTATAATTAATTTATTATGGATAACATATTATGAATAAATGAATCATATTTAAATTTCTTAAATATTTTTAATTGTTTTTTTCTCAAATTAATTAAAATATATCTTCAATTATGTTTTTAATTACTTTAGATTTTTTTGAAAATTTTAAAAATTATTTTTAAAAATATTATTGATCGCGATTTTAAACTTAAATAAATTGTATACATTAAATTTTTCTATTATTTTTTCTACCACCAGAGTTCCAACCTAACTGCCCATTTGGAATGATAAATAAGATACCATTGCACTACATGATAGTTGGCATATAGAAGTTTAATTATATTTTAAAAAGAATGTAATATTTTAGATTCATAATAATACACAAGTATAGTGATCTATAGACAATAGATTTATTTATTCAAAAACAAGTATTAAATAAATAATATTCAAGCGGCATGAAGTGATTCTCCCTAGTGGGAGGTCATGGGTTCGAGCCTCAGTGGGGGCAATGTTGACTTTGTTGGGCTTCAGTAGGTTGAGAAAGTATATGGACAGATACTACATGTAACAGGGTCAATAGTATTCAAAAAAAAAATAATAAATAAATAATAACTAAAGCTTTAGGCAGACGCACCTTACCTTTCAACAAAAACGCATCTTAAGTTTTCAACTGAAGAACTAACGCACCTTAAACACAGAAAATCACGCGCCTTAAGAAAGAAAACCACGCACCATAATTTTGACCTAAACATAAAAAGACCAAATTGCCACTGCATTTTTTTTTAATAATATGTGTTCAAACTAGATTGTTCTTTTTAGCGAGATCAAAGGCTATCATTCAACCCCATATTTCTCATGGGCACAGTATCCGCATTTGATGTGTGTGTGTTGAGTAGAGTACTGTGGAGGGACCAGAGTAATTTGGTCCTGAAAAGCACCAGAGTTACATTGAATGACTCATTCCCAATTGACCGGTGACTCAACATATGCATTATTGGCTGGAATCAAGAGAAACAAAGCACTGATAATGCAGGCTATACAAATTTCATTCATTTTCTTTTCTGCCGTACCACACTTTTGTGTAGGACAATGCATTTTTTTTCTTAATTTATACATGTGCTTGGTCTGGGTTTAGTTTGGCAAATTTCTCCGTTGACCATGGTACATGCCATTGTGATCCATGAATATACTACAAATTTTTAATATACTAAAAATATATTATTAGTGTAATGAATGTATATTATTTTATAGTATGCAAAATAATATAATTTTAATACTCAAATAATGTATTTTACGTGCACAAATAATTAATGTACTTTTAGTATATTAAAAATACACTTTTAATTTATGATCTATACAACTATGTGAATCATGATCTATAAACTAATGATTGAGTTTAGTTCAAAAAGTGTATAATATATTAATATAGGCGTCTGACTTTTATGTGTAGAAATTAATATATTACCATCATAAATTACAATGTGCATCTATAATTTTATATAGTCCTTGAGTTTTGGACAGAGCTGTTAGAGGTTAGCATTCATTGCCACCTTTGGTAAGGTACTAAAGATTAAATAAAGCAATAACATATTTTATCTAGCTAATGGCTATATTTTATATATTACCTGCCTAGTGAAATTCTGTTGGTCCGTATAGGTGGTGGAAAGTCTAGATGGAAAATGAATTGACTTTTGTAACAATTTAAAAAATTATATTTTATCAAAATAACTCAAAGTAAATTAGATTAATTAAAATCTAACTTAGTGCACAACGAAATAAATGTACGTAAAATGTTAAGTTTAGAGATGAAGTGTTCATATAAGAATTTAACACATGCAATATGATATACATGTATATGATATCTCAAATAAGTTGTATGTTAAAAATTACTTGCATGCATACGCGGAAATTATCACGCCCAAATAGATAAATTTATAGAGATAGATGTATAGTAACTGGGCTAGTAAGTATAAGCATGCAAAGATAGATGAATAAATCGTCCCAGCAAGCAGCCGAAAACCCATAGTGAGAAGGGCTAAAATCAGCAAAGCGTTGGGCCAAGACATCATAAATCTCCTTTTGCCAGGAACTTCTGACCAGCCGAGCTAGCCAGCCAAGCTTTAGCAATCCGCTCCGCGCGCTCCTAGGCGCACTACTCGGCATCCCTTTGGAACTCTTCCGATTCATTATAGGCAGTCAGCGCAACCAGGCGAGCAGTCTGAAGATCCAGTACCAATTGCTCATTATATTGTGCCATTGCTCGGCTTCTAGTGCGGAGTTGGCGGTGGCCACCGTAGTGCGGGAGGGCAAATGGTGAGCGATCAGCTCGTCTTGGGCGACCTCTTCTTCCGAACCGTCTTCCGAACCGTTGGAAGAACTCTCGGTTTCGTTGTTGCCTAGAAAAGAAAAAGCAGGAAGCATGAGAAACACGAACAATGGGCAAGCAGTCAGAAAAAAGGCAAACCTATGTTAACCACGCCTTTAGGCAATAGACCAGCCCTTTGCATGGCGCTCCGCCAAGACCAACGATGAGCCGAGAGGGGTTCCCCTTCAATTAAGGCCCTGACCAGCTACTCGAGGTCAGTCGGGCAAGGCAGCCTTCGATCAAGGCAATAGCAGGAGGTAACCCAAGTGAGTGGGAAATCAAAGGCTGGGTGTGGGGCACCCAGTCGAACAAAGAAGAACTCTTCTTTCCAACCCTTATGGGAGGACTCCAGCTTATCCAAAAATTTACGACCATCCCGAGCACGGATCTGCACGTACCCAAGGGCCACGGTACTGACTGTGCTGCTTCTACCAACGAATTATATAGGAGTTTGAAGATTAAATAGCAATTACTCATGGCATTAGTCTGATAAATAAATCATATTTTTAACTCCTGTAACAGCTGACCATTACTTGAGATTTAATTCAAAATTTAAAAATTGGAATTAATACGAAATTAATTCCGTAACAGATGAATTAAGTCTCTAAACGGTCACAAACGAGAACACGAGGAGTAAAGCCGAGGAGTAACAGCGGGGCGAGGACTACGATACGGATTGTTACCACGAGTACTTAAGACCGAGTCCTCATGGTCTCTAGTACTCTGGTTACCCAAGTTCTCTTGTTCACTCAAGTCCTCTTGTTACCAAGTCCTCTACTTGAGTAAGTCATCTACTCAAGTAAGTCATCTACTCAAGTAAGTCCTCTACCCAAGTAAGTCCTCTACTCAAGTAAGTCCTCTTCTCAGAGTAAGTCCTCTTCCCAAGTAAGTCCTCTTCCCAAGTAAGTCCTCTTCTCAGAGTAAGTCCTCTTCCCAGAGTAATAAAGACCGAAGACTTACCCGAGTTCAGTAGCTACGTTACGAAAATTCGGCATAACTAAACCAATTTTCCGGACGACATTCGTGTCAAGCCTTTTCGGACTCATTTTGGGATTTGATTTGCACCCCCACCCCCTGCGCGCGAGAGAGAACCTCTATGCTATACAATTCACTAAGCTATAGAAAGGCTATTGTATAAATAGTGGTGTAAACTCACTTTCCAAACCAATGTGGGACAAAAGCTTACTACAAAGCTTTCCCACCATTTTTCCAACTCAAATGGGTCAACTTTGAGAACCAATTTCTCATTCACCCATTATCCGTTTTGTGCATATCATATATCAATCTCTTCGTCTAACTACAAAGAACCGCCAAAGACCTTGTGGTCTAGTGGCATCCGGTGTCCCGGTTAACATTCCCAGATGGATGATGGGAGTTTCTCTACTAGGTTGAGAAAGTAACTATTCAAAAAAAAAAAAACTATATTTGTACCACTAAAAATGCCATTTTATGCTATTTTTTCTAACATATGGTCGGCTCAGAGTTGATCCCTGTTTTCCAGTTTACTTTGCTCCATTTGAGCTTCGATTTCTATGAACTTGGCTTGGAGTTGCTTAATCTGTTCTTCTGCAGTGAGTTGGGTGCCCATGGTGAAGCTTGCCCAATAGGCTCTAATACCAAAATGTAATGCCCTAGGATTTTTGAAGGATATAATTTAAATAAAAGGAGAAAAGGAAAGAGTGCAGGAAGGGAGAAAAAGAGGTAAAGAACAGAACATGAAAGGGAGAAACAACAAAGAATGAAATGAGAGAAAGAGAACATCATAGCAATTTCATTAACATCAAGCATATCCCATCCATTTCACATCCTGCCAATCCTTAAATACAAAACATAAATAAAGTAAGACCATATTTAGTAACTAACTCCTAAAAAAAGACTTTTTGATATTTCAATCAGACCCCTTGGGTTAGTAGAATTTACTTCACCTCTCTCCCAGGATCATTACAGGGTAATGTTTTATTCAAGAATGAATGCAAGCTAAGGGTGATGAAGTCAGGCTGCAGAATGTGTAATTTGTTCCTGATGCTTGTGAGCATAAATATAATATGTGCAGTCCAACTATCAGCTCAGGCTTTTAGTTTAGATGGAGCACATGCTTTAATTATGCTGACCCCAACCGAGCCTGAAAAGCACCAGAGTTGCATTGAATGACTCACTCCCAATTGACCGGTGACTCAACATATCCTTAATCTCGCTCGCAGTCCTATCATCAGCCGATGCAGCAGCTCCAGCAAGAGCATCAAAACACGTCTCGTGGTTCCTCAGCACGCCGCTTAACAAATCCGTCATGCATCGGGCTTCAGACGGATCCTCCAGCTTGTCTCTGCACCTAATCACTTGAAAGGTTTCAAACAAGATCTTCTTGTTCTCCCGGATGAGATCTTCGCAGGATTCCAGGGCGGCATAAAACATTCGGTTCTCGAGTGGCACACAACGCGGCCACTTCCAATGTCTAATGAAAGCGTTGTCGACTACGCGGTAGAACACTCGCTCCACGAGGAAAAACGAATAATGAAATGATTTCCGGGCGATGTCATGGAAGCTGCAGCCTTCCATCGGCTTTATTATGCGGCAGAATGCCGGGCTTGGAGTGGCGTTGCATATGGACTCCGGCGAGGTCAAGGCTGAGGGCCCGACGGTGAATGCATTATTCGCCGGAATCAAGAGAAACAAAGCACTGATAATGCAGGCTGTACAAATTTGATTCATTTTCTTTTTTGTGTAGGGCAATGCATTTTTTTTTTCTTAATTTATACATGTGCAGTTGTGCTTGGTCTGGGTTTAGTTTGGCAAATTTCTCCGTTGACCATTGTACACAGCTAGCTATCTGTTGACCATGATATATGCAATAATGATTGAGTTTAGTTTAAAAATAATGATTGAGTTTAGTTTAAAAAGTACTCCATCTGTCCCATTTTACCAGCAAATTATATATTGTGGACCATAATCATAGCTGATACTGCAGTTGTATTGAAAGTATACTGCAGTTGCACAAAACAGAGACCGTTCATCCGTTCAACACAACTGCAGTATCATTTCAACACAATTGCAGTATCTTTTCAACACAACTGCAGTATCCGTTCAACACAACTGCAGTATCCGTTCAACACAACTGTAGTTCCAGATGGATGACACGGCCTCTGTTCCGCGCAACTACAATTCCCTTTTAACACAACTGCAGTATTTTTTCAGCACAACTGCAGTATCAGTTCAATACAACTGCAGTATCAACCATGACCCATGGTCCACAATGCATTGTGGACCATGGTCCATAGTATAACAACTGCATTTTACCTGTCATGTTTACTATTCATTGGTCAAATTAACTCTTTCTTCATTGCTTATTTTCTTTAGTAATTTTTAATTATTTTTAAATTTAATTTTTTGTGTTTAATAGTACTTCTAATGTAGTTTCTAAATATATAAATTTTATATACTAATACTAAATTTAATATTATAAAAAATTGAATTAAAAATAACTTCAGTCAAGCCTCGTTAACCAAATCAGACAAACAAAATGGGACGGACGTAGTATATAATATATTATTAGTATGGGGGTCTGACTTTTATGTGTACAAATTAATATATTACCATTATAAATTACAATGTGCATCTATAATTATATATTGTTGTTGAGTTTTGGACAGAGGTGTTAGAGGTTAGCATCCATTGCCACCTTTGGTAAGGTACTAAAGATTAATTAAAGCAATAACATATTTTATCCAGCTAATGGCTATATTTTATATATTACCGACCTAGTGTAATTTTGTTGGTCTTGTATAGGCGGTGAAAAGCCTATATCGAGGAGGTGAATTAACTTTTGTAACAATTTAAAAAATTATAACGGTACACTTTATCAAAATAACTCCATATAAATCAAATTAATTAAAATTTAACTTAGAGTGCACAACGGAATAATAAATGTATATATATAAAGTGTTAAGCTTAGAGATGAAGTGTTCAAATAAGAATTTATCACATGCAATATGATAGAAATGTATATGATATCTCAAATAATTAAGTTGTATGTTAAAAATTACTTGCATGCATAAGTGAGAAGTATCAAACCCAGATAGATAAATTTAGAGAGATAGATGAATAGTAACTGGGTTAGTTAGTATAAGCATGCAAAGATAAATAAGATGCAAGTAAAGTCAAGAGGGAGAGAGATTTATAGTGGTTCGAAGGTAGTGTAATCCTCCTAATTCACTATTCTCCTTTCATTCAAAGGAAGAAATTCATTATCTTCGATCACCCAGATACAATAGTGAATCACAAGTGACAATCTAGCACTTATACAACTCCGAGTGTCTCGCACCAAGCTACACTCAACCACCGAGTATCTCGCACAAAGCTATACTCCTACACCAACGAGTGTCTCGCACAAAGAGTGTCCTACACTCAACCACCGAGTATCTCGCAACGGGTTTTCATAAGTTGCCCTTATTACTCTGCCCTCTTTCTACTCTCAGTAGAGATAGTGTTACAAAGAAATAAAATATTTCTCTCTCATACTTGAAGATCTATCGTATATAGCACAAGTTTCCCCCTTAGCTTTTTGAATATTTCACGTATTCCTTGCTTGCTTTTTTTATTTTATTTTATTTTTTAATCTTCTCTCCTTGTACTTCAAGTCTTCATGGGTATTTATAGCTGATTAAGCTATTTGCCCGTTGATCATCTCTAAATCTTGATCGTCCATCTAGCCTTGAGATTGATCTGATAAGATTGTCAACTTGATCTGCAACTTTTGCAACTCTGTTAGATAAATTTGAAATTTTTTCTATTGCTCTCTTTTTTAAGCATACCTTGGTGTCTAGAGTATAGGTAACCGCTCTTTACGCGTCATAGTCCCAATCTCTAGTGGAACGACATTACACTCGTTTTCTTATCACCCTACACACTACATCACCTTTGTCTACACCTATTCCTGTTTCGAAGTCTGTTCCCTTTAATGCAAATTTGTATGATGATCCTATGCAGTACAGGAGTCTGGCTGGAACACTGCAGTACATGATAGTCACACGTCCTGATCTATCCTTTGCAGTTAATCAACTCTGCCAACAAATGCATGCTCCTACAATTTCACATTGGGAACAACTGAAACGAGTTTTGAAGCATGTTAATGGAACTCTTACCTTTGGTGTACGAATAAGGAACTCAATGTCTAAAGAGATACATGCATTCTCTGACTTTGATTGGGTTGGGTGTCCTGAAGATCGTAAATCTACTAGTGGCTATGATGTGTTTCTTGGGACAAATCTTGTATCTTGGGTTTGCAAGAAACAAAGAACTGTTGCTAGATCTTCTACAGAGGCAGAATATAAAGCTTTGGCAGATGTTTGTGCTGAAGTGATATGGATTATTTCGCTACTACATGGATGAGATCAAAGTTCCAGGTATTTCTGTTCCAAAATTGTGGTGTGATAATCTAGGTGCTACATATATGTGTTCAAATCCTATCTTTCATGCTTTCGCACCAAACACGTAGAGATTGACTATCACTTTGTTAGAGATAGAGTTGCTTAAGAAGATATTCAAGTCAATTTTATTTTTACCAAAGATCAACTCGCTGATATATTCACCAAAGCTCTACCTAATCCAAGATTTTCTTTCCTTAGAGACAAGCTACATATTACTAACATATCCTGTACTCTATGTATTTGAGTTAGATTATGACTCTCTATTCTAGTACGTATTTCTGTGATTCCCCTATTCTAGTCTCCTTGTGATTCTCTCATTATATATATCCATGTAATCTGTATCTTTGAATTATCTCATTCAATACAATACATTCAGTTCTCATCAAGATGATAAATTGATCATCAAATTAAATGATGATCAATAATAGAGGACATCAAGTATCCAATTTAACTTCATAACTCTCTAAATTTGAAGTATATGTTTTAGTTTTATTAGTTGATTAATTAACTAGTAATTTATTGTCTGTTTTATTATTTACACTTTTAGGATGTAAATTTGTTAGGTTAAATGATTAGTTTCAATATTGAAAAGAAAAATTAATAATGAATTTTTCTTTCGCGATTTTCGTCTTCATTCCCCAAATTTTGGAATATTCAATTAATTAATAAATGAATATCAATTCATTATCAAAGTAATTGCGGTTGATAAAACAATTTAAAACTTTTTATTTGATAAAAGAATGACAATCCATATTTATATAAATTTAAATATTCTTTTATTATTGTATATATTTTGAGTTATGTAAAAAATTTAAAAGTAATATTCGGCAACAGTGTCGAACATATTCATGTAATTATATATTTCATACATTATTGCATATAGTATAATTAGAAAATAATTATCAATAATTGATGAATGTCTTAAACCTATGCTTTTTCCTTGCACATTTTGGTACTTTTTGCTTGTTACTCATTATATTATGAAGTCATTTTGGTCACTTATGGATTTATTGCTTGTGTTAGCTAGGTGATTTGATATAGAAATGATGTTTTGAAGCATTTAACGAAGTTTTGATCAAGTTTTTGGTATCGCCTTAACACAACGAGCAGTGGATGTTTTAGAATGGATCGTGACGTGACATGCAGCTAAAGAGAGCACCAAAGCGACTCACAAAGCGGCCGATGACCTACCCGTAGAGCCACGACGTGTCCGCGCCCGAGGAAACCAGGCAGAATAATCTGCCTGGTGGGCACGGGCGTGGCCACGCTTGTGGCAACCAGGCAGAATTTATGCTTGCTGGCCACGAGCGTGGCCAGCCCCTGCAACTTTTTGCAACCCGTTTGTTGGCTCTTTTAAGCTCATTTTCTCCACCCAAAAAGGCTATCTCTCATTTTGTCTTCATTTCCTAGCTAGCTATGGTTTAGATAGAATAGCATAGAGTAGGGTAGAATACTAGTTTCCTTTCACTTCCAAGCATCAAGAACATTGCAAATGTTGGATCCAAAAGCTCAATAGTGAAGTTCTTCTTATCTATTTCTCCTTTTGATTTCTCTTTATGCTTTCATCTACTTCTTTAATATTTTGCATCTATTGTTATATCATGAGTAACTAAACCATTTGAGACTAGGATTTGGTTTGATTTCTTGCTATTGATGCCTTTATGTGTTATATTGCATAAAGGGGATTATTTGGGTGTTCTAGGGTTAGTTGTGTGAATTGGATTTGTTATGAAATTGTGTGTAATTTTCGGATCCCTTTTATATGCATGTTTTGGAGTGTGTTTGTTGCTACGAGAGTAGAGCTTGTACACTAGCCACACATTCACACACTTAATGCCCAATACGAGAGTATTTCGGGTATTAAGGAGTATTTATGCTTGAATTTGCGTTCTTGTTTAAGAAACTTTAGGATGGATTGTCACGAGAGTGGAGTTCATAGTGAGGTTGCAAGTCCAAATAGCTACGAGAGTGGTATTTGGACATTTTTGTGCATCTCACTTACCATATGCCTTGTTTTAATCTCCTAATCCTTAGTAGTATAATTGGCATCTTAGCTTGAATCAACCAAGTCCCGGTCCTTGTTTAATTTGTCTTTGCTAAACCATATCAACCAAACTCTTTAACGATAGGTCTAGCTTCTATAATAATAGTTTTAGCTTATGCTTAACTCCACATTGCATCAATTCCTAACATTACAAGAGTCATTTCCAGTGGAACGATATCTAAACTATATACTGTAATTTGATACTTGAATGGACCCGTGAAAAAGTCCTTGTCAATAATAATCAACACAACCACATATAGTATATATAATGATATTGTATAGTTGTACTAATGTCGATTGATATGGTAAATTTTCTCTATAACTTTGGCCCCCAACTCAAACTTTCGGGCTCAGCCCTACTTTCCCTCATGGACAAATAATGATCCACCAGTCATTATACCATGGACTATGGGTCATAGTTGATACTGCAGTTCCCTTTTAACACAACTGCAGTATTTGTTCATCACAACCCAATGGGGTAGCTCAATTGGCAAATGAGCTCAGTTCGATTCTCACAAGTGACGATTCCCCCTGGGCCAACTCCTGTGCCTCTCGGAGCAAATGTGGGTGGACCTGGACCGTTAAACGGACAGAGAAAGACCTCGTGAATCTACCAAAAAAAAAACCATGATCCACACGGTACCATATATGTAAACCATAATAAAAAAGTACATTTTAATATATTAAAAGTACATAATTTGTGTACTGAATGTACATTATACAAAATAGTATACTTTAATACTCAAATAATGTATTTTTCCTTAATACAATGTACATTTTTAATGTACTAAAAATACATTATTAATGTACTAAATATATATTATTTGATAATATGATCCACACAGTTGCATATACCATACTCTATACAATAATGATCGTCCTTCATGACCTAAAACAAATTATAATATATTTGATTAGGCGAACCCAACAACAATTAGTCGACCACTAATATGAATTCAACAGAAATTTTATTCGCGCTACCCAACACGTCGAGTTGAGATCTGCACAATGAATCAGCAAATAGATTATATCAAACTTTAAATTATATTTATTATTGTCAACCGATTAATTAAAATATTCGCACTCTGCATTCATCACAACTAACTCATCTATTTCAATTTCAACAGATCAATCATTTGATGATATTATTGACCTAAGGAATTCATTTACTCCAAGTCTTATTATATTAGATGAGAAAAAGTTGGTATGTCCAAATAAAAAGCATAGTCCGTGTCAATTGACATTTAAAAGAATAAATCATACTTTAATATAATATTTCACATTCAGAAATCAGAATATGTTTTTTTTTTAAAAAAAAAAAAAGTAATTCCACTTATATTCATCAACTATATATTATGGTTTAATCACATTATATCATTGACTCTTATTTGCTAGTTTGTCACAATCGGTCTTTCGTCTAAAACTTTTTTTCATTCCAATATTAATAAAGAAGGATAACATGTAATTTTATCATTCAATTATAAATTTATAATTGCGTGAGAGGTAGGGAGAGAAATCACATGGTGAGACAAGAAGTTTAAATGATAAAATTACATCTTAGTCATTTTTAATTTTATTGTGACAAATAAATGAAAGTTATGATGATATAATAAGACAAAATTAAAAGAGTATGACTAATAAATTAAATGCGACAATGCTACCGTAATCAATAACTAAAATTGAAATTTGATCATTGGTCAAATGTGTCTTTAATTCAAACCTACTGGGTAAATATTTGAAATTGTGGTTGAATACATGTGTCCGCCTTGTAATTAAAGTGATAATAATCTGATTAAATTTATCAAATTATTAAGCTCTTCGTCTAATTTCCAATTCCAATTAAGTACAATATTAATTCAGCAAAGTTGTAATACAAGGCTATTGTGAATGTCTCAGCATAAGTAATACGGTTAGTTAGCATTTGTAAAATTGGACTCACAGTAGCAAAAGCACATCTATTTTTTACAACAATTGTAGTGCTACTTATCTAAGTGTGAATCCCAATTTCATGCCTAAAACCAAACATGTAGAAACAAACCCTTGATCACGGCGAGACCACGCAACAAACGCCGGATTCTGAACGCGGACAGCAGCAGCAGACACGGCAGGGAGGAACTCCTCCGGGCAAGGACACGATCCATCAACAAGATCATGGCCACGTAGAAACGGGAGAACCTAAGTACGCCAAAACAAAAAATTGCGGTGGTTGAGTTTGATGAGCAGAGAGAGCGACGACACGGGAGCATTCGTAGCCATGGGAACAAGAACGAAACCCTAACCTCTGATACCAGATGAGGACAATTATGTAACCCTAGCCTCTGATAGAGGTAACTCTTTTTATGGTAGCTCCGGGAGGAGCATAGCCCAGGGAGAATCGTCACTTCTAGGAATTGAACCCGGGTTCTCCCGAAATTCCTCCCCACAAAGAGAGCTCACTTGCCACTTGAGCTACCCCACTGGGTTCTAAAAATACGATTGATGAATAATAAAAGACTTTGCAAATATTATTGTTGTCATCAGCTTAGCATTAATTACAAATTATATACCTTTTATGATAGGAATAAGGGTCAAATTGGCCACTGAACTACACACAAAAATGCAATTAGGCCATTGAACTAAAAAACAATGCAATTGCGTCTCTGAACTATACTAATCCATGCAATTTCATCCAAAATGACCTGTTTTACCTAATGTGCCGGTTACCAATTTTAAAATAATTTTAAATAAAATAATTAATAAAAATTAAAATAAAATAAAAAATAAAAAACAAACTGCCGGCCGGAGACGAAGCGTCTCCGGCCGGCCTCGTCTCCTGGCCATGGAGACGAATCGTCTCTTCGTCTCCTTGGCCGGAGACGAAGCGGACCTTCGTCTCCATGGCCAGGAGAACCTTCGTCTCCTGGCTATGGAGACGAAGGTCCTCGTCTCCATGGCCAGAGACGAAGACCTTCGTCTCCGGCCATGGAGACGATTCGTCTCCGGCCGGCAGTTTTTTTATTATTATTTTTTTAATTTCAATTTTAATTTTAATTAATTATTTTATTTAAAATTATTTTAAAATATTATTTTTAAAATTGGTAACCGGTATATCAGGTAAAACAGGTCAATTTGGATGAAATTGCATGAATTTGTGTAGTTCAGGGACCCAATTGCATTGTTTTTTAGTTCGATGGCCTAATTGCATTTTTGTGTGTAGTTCAGTGGCCTATTTGACCCTTATTCCTTTATGATATGATGATGAATTTAGAAAATGGCAAAATAAAAAGGAGAAAAGATCGAAAAGAGTGAAGGAGGGGAGAAAAAGAGGTAAAGAACAAAGCATGAAAGGGAAAAACAACAGAGAATGAAAGGAGAGAAAGATAACAATTTCATTAATTAACATCAAGCATTCAAGCGTATCACATTCCACATCCTGCCAATTCTTAAATACAAAACATAAATAAAGAGAGACAATACTTAATAACTAACTCCAAAAAAATAAGGTTTTTATCAGTCTGCTGCTTGGTGCAGAATGTGTGATTTGGTCCTGATGCTGACCCCAACCTAGCCTGAAAAACTCCAGACTTGCATTGAATGACTCACTCCCAATTCGCAGGTCACTCAAAATATTGTCAATCTGGGTCGGAGTCGTAGCGTTAGCTGATGCAGCAGCTCCAGTAAGAGCATCAAAACAGGCCTCGTGGTTCCTCACCACGCTGCGTAACAAATCCGTCATGCCTTGGGCTTCTGACGGATCCTCCAGCTTGTCTCGGCACTTAATCACTTGAAAGGTTCGAAACAAGATCTTCTTGTTCTCCCGGATGAGAGCCTCGCAGGATTCCAGGGCGGAAAGCATTCGGTTATTATCAGGTGACACAGAACTCAGCGACCAAGGTCTATAGAAAGCGTCCTCGACTGGGCGGTAGAAGAGGTCCTGTGTGATGAGAAGAGAATACTGAAATGATTTCCTGGCCACGTCGTGGAAGCTGCAGCCGTCCATCGGCGGCTCTAACCCCTCTAAGCCGCAGTACGGCGGCCTTGGATTGGCGTTGCATATGCACTCCCCCGAGGTCAAGGCTGAGGGGGAGAAGGAGAATATTCCATTATTAGCCATGGCCGGGATCAAGAGAAACAAAAAAGCAATCATAATGCAGGCTATAGAAATTGGATTCATTTTTTTGTGTAGGGCAAAGCATTTTTTTTTTTCTTAATTTATACATGTGCTTGGACTGGGTTTAGTTTGGCAAATTTTTCTATGCACCATGTTGGCAAATTATGCTGTGGGTCCACCTTGCAAGGTGGACCTGAGTTCAAAATTACGTTGTTTTTGTCTCTTTTCGTTTTCTTTTTTAAAAAAATTAGTAAACATATTGTTGAATATAGAGTTGTCCAAAAATGTGTGAATGTAGAGGTTTCAAAGTGTGAATGTAGAGTATAGAAATCGTAAATGTAGATTTATGATTGTGTGAATGTAGAGTTGCTCAGAAATGTGTGAATGGGGAGGTTTCAAATTGTTAATATGGAGTATAGAAATCGTGAATGTAGAGTTATGCATGTGTGAATCTGTAATAGAGTTAAGAAGTTCTAGCAACTTGTAGCCCTGTAATGTGTGAATGTGGAGTTCTCAAGTTGTGAATGTGGAGTATAGGACCTGTGAATATAGAGTTTTGAATGTGTGAAAGCATAACAGTGGTAATATAGTTACTAAACATATAATCCTGTAATGTGTGAATGTGGAGTATAATGTATGTGAATGTAGACCTAGGTCCACAGCATAACAACCCCACTATGTTCTATATAGCTGTATGGAGTTGTTATATAATGGATTAGGGTCCACCTTGCATAAACGACGTATAAATTGTGTATTTTTAGTATTTGAAGTGAACTTCTAAAATATAAATTGTATTTTTAAGTCAAAATATATAAATTGTGTATATGTTAACATTGTGTTCGTAGTATACAAATTGTAAATTTTTAAAAGATAATTGTACTATGAACGCTTAATATATATGTAAATTGTACACATTTGGATCCAGGTCCACCTTGCCTTGCAAGATGGACCTATAATTTATCGTTGTGGGGACCATAAATATAAAGTATATTTTTAATATATCAAAAATATATCATTTATATACTAAATGTACATTATTTTATAGTATACATAATAATGTATTTTTAATACTCAAATAATGTATTTTACGTGTACAAATAATCAATGTACATTTAACATATTAAAATATATATTTTTTATTTATAGTCTATACAACTATATGAACTATAATCTATGAAATAATGATTGACTTTAGTTTAAAAAGTATATAATATATTAATATAGGGGTCTTGACTTTTATGTGTAGAAATTAATAATATATTGCAATTATAAATTAAAATGTGCATCTATAATTTTATATATAGTTGTTGACTTTTGGACAGAGGTGTTAGAGGTTAGCATTCATTGCCAGCCTTGGTAAGCTATCTACCAAAGATTAATTAAAGCAATAATATATTTTATCCAAATAATGGTTGGCTTTATTTTATATATTACCTACCTAGTGTAATTCCCTCTCAATAGTCAGAACTGTACTGTATTTATAATTAATTTATTATGGATAACATATTATGAATAAATGAATAATATTTAAATTTCTCAAATATTTTTAATTTTTTAATTGTTTTCTTCTCAAATTAATTAAAATATATCTTCAATTATGTTTCTAATTAGTTTAGATTTTTTTAAAATTTTAAAAATTGTTTTTTTAAAAATATTAGTGATGGTGATTTTAAACTTAAATTAAATTGTATACATTAAATTTTTCTATTATTTTTCTACCACCAGAGTTTCAACCTATGACTACCCATTTGGAATGATAACTGAGATACCATTGCACTACATGGTAGTTGGCATATATATAGAAGTTTAATTATACTTTAAAAAGAATGTAATATTTTAGATTCATAATAATACACAAGTATAGTGATCTATAGACAATAGATTTATTTATTCAAAAACAAGTATTAAATAAATAATAACTAAAGCTTTAGGTAGACGCACCTTCCCTTTCAACAAAAACGCATCTTAAGTTTTCAATTGAAGAACTAACGCATCTTAAGCATAGGAACCACACACTTAAAGAACGAAAACCACGCACCTTAAAAAGGAAAACCACGCACCATAAGTTTGAGCTAAACGTAAAAAGACCAAATTGCCGCTGCATTTTTTTCTATTATGTATGTATGTATGTCTCTCTCTCATGACGGTCAAATTATTAAATCAAATGGATGGTTCAGATTGTTTAGATTTATATTTTTCCTTGAGATTTCCTAACTTATCTTTAATTATATGATTATCCGTTAAATTTTCCGTTAAATATCATCTTCTCCGTTAATGTTCCGTTAACTTTTAACTTACCGATTAATTTTTATAAGAAATGTCTCAAGTTCAAACCTCATCACAATCAAAGTTGGCGTATTGTTGAACATATACTACGGATATGTTAGAGTATATTATTCAAAAGTAAATACCCTACTTTATTACTCGTATTAAATTAAATAAATTAGTATTTAGAACAAAAAAAATAATGCATATACATTTCTTCAATTTATAATTCTATGTCTACAATGCCTTTATTCAAAAAAATTTATTCATTATCAAAAAAATTTCAAAAGAGATATAATTTCATTAGTTATATTGTCTATATTTTTTACAATGCAAAGATTCCTTACATTCAAAGTTATTAATTAATTATGTTCACTACGTACGTACGTTGTTTATTGTTTTTTTGACACTATCTTGTAATTAAATATCAAAGTTAGTTATACTACAAAGTAATGATATATATTTATTTACTAAGTATTATGTTAATAACATGAAAAAAAACAGTTTGAAGTTAATCATATTAACAACTTAAGGATCAGATGATTTGTTGACAAAGAGGACATTTGTGTAACCCAATAAATTGATTTAAAACTCATTATTAATAATGTCAATGTAGAACAGTAGAATATTATGACACACTTGATGCATTGAAAAGATGTTGAGACTACAACATTGTTAGAATCAATTTTTAAAATTCAGAAAATGGAGAAATTTTAAAAATAGCTACCGTTGTAGCATTCATTAATCTTGTATGTAAAATACTTATTGTGCACATATAGGGGGAAAACTACCACAGCTAAATATCAATAGACACTTGCAAGATGAGTTAATCGTACAACTAAAATCTCAATCATATATACAAACACAACAAGACAAGTCCACAACTTCTTACATCATAATCTCATTACATGACGATGTCTTCTATACTACCACAATAACTCAATTGCACATGACACATTACCAAATATCAATAAATAAATAAATAAACAGGTATTAAAGATAAAGACAATGACAATGCTACCCAAAAGAGAATTAAAAAGACTTAGAGAAATTCAAACAAAAAAGTAGTATTTATTTATATTATCATTTTTAGACTAAGTATTTAGATTAGCGTTTTTACAAAATTTCAAACATTTATTTTAGTGAAAATTATAATCAACATCTCATATATTATCTTGCATTCATAAACTTTGAATTACTAATTTAAATAAACAAATTCAACATTCAATTACATATGCATGAACATCTCCTATATAATCTTGCATTGATATACTTTGAAATACTTATTTATAAATAAACATTGGGCATTATCTCATTCGTGTAATACGCGTGAAAAACTAGTATATATATTATAAGAATCACCTCCCAGGTTAGAATGTGTGGTCTAATCTGGACCATTAAAAATAAATGATGTATGACTGATTAAACCAACAAATATGCTTAGATTAAGGATATTGAGAGAATAAAATAGTAAAGAATATTTGTCAAATTGCAAATTAGTCTTCCAATTATCGCAAATTATATCGTGGACCGTGGTCCACAATGCATTGTGGACCGCGGTCCCAAAACGACGTCGTTTTGATTAATGAAACAGACGGATGAATTCGCGTCACTCACTTTCTTTTCATATATACTGCACTTTCTTTTCATATATACTGCAGCTCCCTTTCAACACAACTGCAGTTCCCTTTCAACACAACTACAGTTACTTTTTTATATAACTACAGTTGTATATTATCGAATGAAACTATAGTTATATCAAAAAGTAACTGCAGTTGTGTTGAAAGGGAACTGCAGTTGTGTTGAAAAGAAAGTGCAGTATATATGAAAAGAAAGTGTAGTATATATGAAAGGGAACTGCAGTATATATGAAAGGGAACTACTGCAGTATATATGAAAAGAAAGTGCAGTATATATGAAAAGAAAGTGAGTGGCGCGAATTCATCCGTCTGTTTCATTAATCAAAACGACGTCGTTTTGGGGACCGCGGTCCACGATATAAGAACTGTCCAATTATGCAACAACCAACCGCATCAAACAAGGAAAATATTCCTTCTACACTACAATTTCCAAACCTATTTTTTCTCTAATAATATTTGTGGAAATAAATAATTATTTTTAATTACTAATATACACCCACGCCACAGTATAATGCATGACAATTATTAATACCAGAATGCATGACAACTAAATCAGGGATTCACTGATACCTAATCAAAGCGCAACTCACAGTCCGATGATGCACCACACCCAGCTCCCAATGCACAGCTCAATAACTTATTATGCACCCGCGCCTAAAAGCACAAATTTATCAACAATCTTATGATGCACTGCACTAAGTGCACTAATACACATCTCACCAGCCTACAAACCACAATTGACAACACTTGGTTGCACAACATACATAACCGAATGCACAATCGTACTACCCAGAATGCATACATATACACCAACATCCAATTATATATAGGCAATATTATACATTTATACTAAAAAAATAAGTGGAAAAAAATTTTAAAAAAAATATTGATCGCTTTTCATGGATGAGCACTCGATCGATGATGAAGAAATCGCGACTCCAATTTGCAACAGTGATGATCCAAGAAAATATGAAACAAATTTGATCACATTTACAACAGTTACCAAAAAATATAAAAAGATGCTACTACCCCCACTTAAAAAAATCAGTTTGTGTACTCTTAGGAAATAAAATCTAAGCTAGCCATCCAAAAAAAAAAAAAAAATGAACGTACGAGAGACCACATGTTCTCACCTGCAAAGTGGTTCTTAGGTAAGAAGATAAATTTAAGTTGTTGATCTATCCAAATTAATGATTCTAAAAAAAGAGAACATTTTTCTACACGCCTAGTATAACTTTGTACATTCGTAGTGTGAAACTTATGCACCAGTAGTATAGAAATATGCACTTGAAGTTTAAAAATTGTGCACTTCAAAGTTTAAAAAAAAATTACCAAAATATCACCGTATTTTTTAAACTTATATTACGTTATGTATTTGTAGTATAAATCCTATGCATTTATAGTACAAAACTTGTGCACTTGTAGTACAAAACTTTTGCACTCTAATATAGGCTTGTGCATTTGTAGTTTGAAATTTATGCGCCTATAGTATATAACTTGTGCACTTGTAGTATAGAACTTGTGGACTTCAAAGTTATAAACAATTTTCTTAATGAAATGTTGATTTGGACCAGATTAGGAGTTGAGATTTCACCTCATTTTTTACATGGACACCTCTTTTTCTTTGGTCCAATACCTAGTATTGGATCAAAATAAAAAGAAATGTCCGAGTAAAAAATGAGGTGAAATCTCAATCATTGATCAGGTCCATATCAATGTCCTTGAGTGAAGGGAATTTTTTTAAAAGAAAGCGCGGTGGCATTATATATATATACGGATTTAATCAAATAAAGATAGGTATCTAGGTAAAAATAAAAGGGGTGAAATCCCAACTCTTGATCTTATCCATTTTAATGTTCCTAAATGAAAGAAAATTTCAAAAATAAATAAATAAATAAAGCAATGGCGTTTTGATATTTTTCTTTAAGAGTTAATTCTAGCGAAGGTCTCTTATCTTTGGTGGCAATTTCAAATTTAGTCTCAAACTATCGTTTTTGTCATTTGACACCCTAGACTATGCGACGGTTGTAAAATCAATTGCGACAGAAAATTAATACAAATGACAGACTAATAAGCTTTATTGCGACGAACAAAATTAGTATTTGCGACGTCTCTCGACAAACTAATGCGGCTGATTTTGGTTACAAATTGCGACGGAATTAAAATATATTGCGACAGAAATATGACCGTCGGTGATAATATTTACTTGCGACAAACAGTCGCAACTGAGCAATTGCGATTCGACCTGATGCGACAATCATGTTTTGTCGCAAAGTATGTCGCAATTTCTCTTTTGCGTCGAAATTGGGACTAATTGCGACGGAACCTGTCCGTCACTATAGCCATGTTTTTTAGTAGTGTGATATTTTGAACACTTTTGGTTTTTCTGATGACCTTTCCGGTGAAACCCTATTTTAGGCAAGATATTTTCGTATCTTCATTTATTTAGTACCAGACAATCGTTTTTGTCATTTAGAACCCCGGACTATCATATTTTGTCATTCTGATGACTTTTTTCCTGTGAAAACCTATTTTAGGGTGTTAAATTATTTTAAAAAAACGATAGTCTGAAACTAAATTTGAAATTGTCACCAAGAATAATGAACTTTAACTAAAATTAACTCTTTGTCTGACTTTAAAATACATAAGTTTTATACTACATGTGAATAAGTTTTATACTACTAGTTTATAAACTCCCTCCAATACTTTTTTTTCCTCAAACTGGTACGTCCAAAAAAAACATAAAAATAAAAATTGTCATATTAGTAGTATCGTTATCACCGTTGCTATTCAAGCACCATTTATTATAATTCAAATTATGACTTAATATGTAGAAAAATGTTTTAAAATTTAAATTTTGCATCCAAATATAATTATTCATAGAAAAGTATTACTCTTACTCTGTACATTTTAACTAAAAATATTATGTCTTACATAAGACAGGCTTAGTGTCTCACACAAGATATATTTTTTTAGTTAAAGTTTTTATTGTTATTTTTTTAATTCTCATTTTAAAATGAAAAAATTGCATTTTTGCTTGAGGGACTAAAATCGTTCGGTTTAAAATTGGTGTGTAGTTGATATAAAGAAAAAGCGTCGACAGCAGGATTCGAACCTGCGCAGGCAAAGCCCAACAGATTTCGAGTCTGTCTCCTTAACCACTCGGACATATCGACTTTGTTAAAAATTTGTTAGTTACATGTTTTTAATCTGCATAACTATTTTGCACTTTGATAATATCAGTTTTTAGTTCTTGCCCAAAAGTTTTTATTTCATACTAATATTCGCACCCGTGCGAATCAAGAAATGGATTGCTATAATATTTTAAGAATATTTGGATCGTTATATAATTATAGAAATTATAACATCAAATATTATATAGTGCAATTGAAAAGATAATTTTGATCGATTATGTTTTGTGATGTTATCCTTGCATGAATTTGACCAAATAATTGTTTAATTAATGGCTAATGTGTAGATGTAAGCATCCCGTGTTGAAACTTTGAAAATATTATATATTATTGTTTAGGATTTGTATAACTTGAGCAAATTTGCTCTTTGAAAAAAAAAAATATCACCGTTCGAATTACACGTTATTGAAAACCTCTTTGTAGGCGACATTGGTAGTACTAACAGAATCTTGTCCATCATATCCACCAAAAAAAAAAAAAAGAATCTTGTCCATCATCGTCTAGCGCTAACACCTTCAGGCCATCAGGATGGGTGACTCGGGAAAAAGTCACGTATAATTGACCGTGATTAAACACCCATTTGCCCAACATGAGTTAGTGTTCGGCCCTGGCTTTTGTTGATAGTCATGGCATATGCGAGCATCAGTGGGAATTGTTTACTCTGAAACTTGAAGGGCAATCTCATATCAGAATGAGTGAAAGACATTCGGGGGATAAGAACTTTAGTTCCTTCATGTGTCCCATTAACTATTCTTGCTTCGACAATGTGATCTGCCAATCTTGTGACGATGAGACGCGTACCGTTGCAAAGACCAAGATGGTTGTTTATGTTCCGCAATAACATAGACATGTGTACAAACCTTTAATGTCAATGAATGATTAGGTAGTCCAAACAATCTCAAACTATATAGAAATTCAGGAGTGTACTGTGTACCTTTGACAGATTTTTACTGTTTGGTTCTGCCTTAAACAAACAGTCACAATTTAAATATGTTCGTCCTTCTGTAAAGGTTATTACAAATAATTTGAATTTGAATTGTATTACCGTTCCTAGACATATTAATAGGTGTTCTTGGAAAAATATATTGTATTAGGAATTGTATTAACATATTTTAATGTATAATTGTAGTATGAATAAGAATTGTATTATCATATTTTACAATATTATACAAACCTTAATAGTATATGACTATTTTGGGCGGGAAGTTAAAATAGAAGATTTTGCTTTTATTAATAGAATAGATTACGTTGTAGGAAAGTATATGTACTGTAATATTATGATTAATAATTTATTCTAGAATTGTATTACGAATAGGAAAGTAAGAAAGAATATATACATTGTATTAAAAATTGTATTACCATATTTTAATGTATAATTACCGTATGAATAGGAATTGTATTACCATATTTTACAATATTAGGCAAATCTTAATAGTATAGGACTGTTTTGGGCAAGAAGTTAAAATACAGGATTTTGTTTTTATTAATAGTATAGATATAGATAAGAGTAATGGAGTGATACTTACTTTTCATCCATAACAATGAAGTCATTAATTTTTTTTTTTAATTCGTTCTTGAGACAAATTGTTTTGAGAATTTGTCAATGACAATTGCTACAATTGCTGTCAATAGAGGATGATAATAAATAATTAAAAATATATGGTTACATTAGATATTGTTATAATAATATAGTAAAAATTAACATACAAATTTCTTTAGAAGTTTTCGTGCATTGATAAAATTCTAAGAATGATGTGTAAACTTGATTAATTGGAGCTAGTGCGATGTCAACATTGTCAATTCATTGGATAATGATCCTACCATTTAGAGTTCAGGTGTAATTGTATTTCGGATCAACAACTTTGTAGTTAGGTTGCGCAGGTCTGACAATGATGTAAGAACAATTCTGTTCGATAAAAAAATAATAGTACAATATTTGTAAAGTAATGTACAATTGTATCATTATCAAAATACAGGCAAAAATTATTAATACCATAGCGACCTAAATCATTCCCATTAAATCAAAAGCATAATTGAAATATTGAGTTTTGTTCTAAATAATCAAAAGAAGATTAATTAAACAAAAAGAAAAAGAAAAAAAAATTAACCTAAATTTGTTTTTTAAAAATATGAAAAAAAAATGATGTTCAAGGTTCCTTATTTATAATATTTGATGCTCAACTTTGAATCCTATGTATTTAGTCGGGCTAATTATTGGACTAATGTTTATATTAAATTTTATATTGTATTTTAATACATTTTAACACATTCATAGTATATGTTTAACAATGATGCCAATTCTGATTGGAATGAGGTTCGAACCTTAGACCTTTTTTTTTTATAGAAATCAATGAGTAAGTTAAGAATAATAAATAGTTAATGAAATATTCTGTTGAGCAAATTGCCATTTTGGTTCACTGACTATAGGGGTCCTATTAATTCTAGTCCACGACTTTCAAATGTGTTAATTACATACCATGACTTTTCAATTTGTATCAATTTTGGACACTCCGGTGAAATTTCCGGCCAAATGTCGCCGAATTCTCTTAATCCCTCTGATCTGACTTAATTCAAGGGGCAAAAATGTACTTTCCACTATCCAAAATAACCCAACCCAAACCAATAATCCAAAATACCTTCGGTGATGGTTCCACCGCATTTTGCTCCGAACAACAAGTTGATTTCTACAAAACCAAAAACAATAAACAAAAAATTACAAATAAATAAATAAATGTTTAGAAATTGATGATGGATTTGTAAGATGGAATTACATACCTTTACAATGGGTTCAGAAGGAGGCTGAGGCGGCGGAAACTCCTGAGGCTGTCATTGCTTAAGAACTTGAGGTTGAGTCGACTCATTGTCGCCATTTTTTAGGCTGGTATTATTGTTGAAAGGGTTTAGGGCTTTGATAATGCTCATCGCGATTCCTGATAAGACCACGAATCCAGCTGTTTTAGCGATAGCTTTCTCCCTATCGTCGCCGTCGCCGGCGGAATCATCAGCTGGTCCTCGCTTGTTCCACATCGATCCAACGGTTGGATTAGCGATAGCTTTCTCCCTATCGTGAACCAGGTTTGGGATTATTGGTTTGGGTTGGGATATTTTGGATAGTGGAAAGTACATTTTTGCCCCTTGAATTAAGTCAGATCAGAGGGATTAAGAGAATCCGGCGACATTTGGCCGGAAATTTTACCGGAGTGTCCAAAATTGATACAAATTGAAAAGTCATGGTATGCAATTAACACTTTTGAAAGTCGTGGACTAGAATTAATAGGACCCCTATAGTCAGTGGACCAAAATGGCAATTTGCTCTATTCTGTTACTAAAGTTTATACTAACGGAATGCGGGGTTATTTAAGCTAGGGAAGAAAATAATATAATAGAGAGTAAAATAAGAAAATTCATTAAAAAAATTAAAAAAATACTAAAATACGAAATGGTTCGAGTATTGACTACAAACTTTTTTCGTAAATAAAAAACTTGCAATAATAGGTGTATCGTATAGTTGTGATGTTAATATGTTATCGTATAGCCCTTTGTGGTCAGAATTTGTGGAGTTGGGGCGGTGATTACTTTAGACGCTTTGGTAGCCGAATTAAACACCTGCGCTATTTATTGGATGTATTGAAAGAGAGCAGAAGGCTATCGATTGTTTCGCAGTTCTTGGAAGCCGAAAATGAATTGGATATGTTACTAAGGATGTACTGGAAACAGAGATCTAAACAATTGTGGTTAAAGCATGGTGATTACAACACTAAATACTTTCACCGTTTTGCGTCTGATCATAGTCGCAATAATCACTTAACACGGCTTTTGAATCCTGATGGCGTGTGGGTTGAGGCAAATGATATGAATGTGGAGGTCCTTAGGTATTTTAATGAGATATTTTATTCTGCTGGTACTAGTTTAATCTGTTTTCTTAGATTCAATCTCGAGTAACTGAGGATATGAATATACAGCTGCTGAAACCTTTTACTATTGACGAGGTCAAATCAGTTCTCTTTGATATGGCTCCTGAGAAAGCTCTTGGTCAGGATGGTGTGTCTCCTTCTTTCTTTCAACATTTCTGGCCGGTTGTGGGGCATGACCTATATATGTTTGTCTTAAATTATCTAAATACATGTACCTTCCCTAATGGCCTTAATGACACGAGGTTTTGGTGTTCCACAAGGTGGCGCCTTTATGTGTCATGTTTCTTGCCGGTTGAGAGGTAGACCGTAGGTGTCACGTTTCTTGCAACCTGCGAAGCCACATGCGACCGATTAGTTCCTACTACCTCATTCATAGGAGACTTACGTTTTCTTTTGGCGTTACTATGGTCGACATTCGTTGGGTCAGCATCACTCGCCAACATCCCAAATCGGTTGCTGCTGCTGCGGTTCTTCGCATCTTGATTTTTGTCCGCGTGACGATAGTTCTTCTGCCCACTAGGCTTATTCTTTTTGGTAACTAGCATCCATGAACCATCGGGTCTCTTGTCGCAGACCTTCTCCATAGTTTGGGCGTGTGGTTCGTCTGTTGCATCTCTTCATTCTCAACTTCAAATGCTGAATTCAGGTCCATGTTTGGCACCTCGCTTGTTTTGGACTTATTCAGAGGGCAAGATTGTTCGCGATGGCCAACAATGCCACATCCAAAACACACAACGTGTAAACCTTCATACTCCACGTATTGAACCTCATCCCTCACCCAAATCTCTGTCACTAGTGGCTTGTCAAGGTCCACCTCCACTACCGCTCTTGCAAAACGCCCTCTTTCCCTTGATGTCGTTGTACGGTCCAGCTTTAACGGTTTTCCCACGTTTTCAAGAATCGACTTAACAATGTCATCCCTGAAGTATTCTACAAAGAGATCATGCAATCGAACCCAGACTGTCATTTTTGACAGCTTAGCCATTCTAGGCTTGAACTCCGGTACCCATCTTTGAACCACAAGATAATTGTCAAAAAGTTTTCATGGTCTATCAAGTAGAACATGGAGATAGTCCTTAGGGGCCGTTTGGTTCGGGTCATCTGAGATTACCTAGGTAATCTGAGTCTGGTAATGTTATATTACCTTGTTTGTTTCAAGTTATGAGATTACCTGGTAATGTTATATTACCTCAAAGCTGATGTGGCGGTAATGTTTCAAGGTAATGTGATTACCCCCGTTTTTTTTAGGTAATCTAAGATTACCTTGGATCATTCCAACTTTGCTCTTGTTAACTAATCCTTATATATAATAATAATAATAATAATAATAATAATAATAATAATAATAATAATAATAATAATAATAGTAATAGTAATAGTAATAGTAATAGTAATAGTAATAGTAATAGTAATAGTAATAGTAATAGTAATAGTAATAATAATAATAATAATAATAATAATAATAATAATAATAATAATAATAATAATAATAATAATAATAATAATAACACAATAACATATATAAAATAAATATATGTTTATATAATCAAATATACATGTGTGTATATTTATATATTTATTTTTTTAATATTAAGCATCAATACATTCATACATATAAATAAATAAAAATACACACAATAAAGGCACACAAATATATATATATAAAAGGACATTATAGTAAATTGTCCCATATAACCTAAAATATAACCCTTAACCAAACAAAGTAATATTATATTCCACAATCCAAACCAAACACATCAGGTAATCTTACATTCCCAAAATCTCACATTACCTTCTTGGGGGTAATCATATTACCTGGGGTAATCCAAGATTCCGTGAACCAAACGCCCCCTTAAGGTTATCAAACCTTATAACAAAGCATCCGTAGCCTATGTCCATCATAGTATGCTTACCTTGTAAACGCCACAAGTTTGGAATTCGCTGGTTCAGAACATTATAGTTGATATTCTTCCCTAGATACTTGATAATCAGGGCTAACTTCCATTCACTGCACAACTCTCTCCGGAGCTCTTTTGAGAACTTAACCCTTGGTCGTCCATCAAACTTGTCTTGCTCATCCATCTCGCAGTCGGACTCAATATATGGGTCCTCGAACGCCCAATCGTGTCAGCAAAAGTTCGCTTCGTTGGCTTGAACTTCTTAGACGTCCTCTTATGACTTTCTCCTTTTTCCATAGTTTCAACCGATGACGGCATCACCGACTCAGCCGGCGATGACATCGGCTCCACCCGCCGCAGACCGCCGCAACGGTACGAAGAGGAGGGAAGAACTTGCTTAAAATAAATTACGACGAAAAGGAAAAAAAAACGCAAAAGACTTTCAGAGAGAATATTCTCCATACTTAATTGGTTTAATCATATCATTAGAATTATAATCGGAATAAAAAAAAACTTGCTAAAATTTATTATTATTATTATTAACTAATAGGTTGTGAGGGAGGCAATTATTAAAAAGTAGAGGAAATTATTAAATTTAGTTTTAATTATAAAGTAAAGCAGTACACAATACTTCTCTTTAAAAAAATATCAACTACACACTAAAAAATACAGATTTAATATATTATTATCACTTCATAATCTACTAGTTTAACTATCTCTTCATAAGAAATAGTACATCTGCAATTGATAATAATAATAAAAGATAGTAAAAGATAACAATAACTAACATCATATTAGAAATAGACTTCTACACCTACAAGATTAAAAAAGTTAACATAAATTGATTAAAAAAATCAAATGCCACCAAGAATGTGGCAATGGACAACATTTCCTCTATATATAAATAATAAGATGCATTTTAATAAATAAAAAAATAGAAATCTGATGAAAAAAAGATGAAAAAACCACACTAATCCAATCAACTCTAACAACTATTTAGAAAACACCAAAAAAACTTTCTCAACACACTTCTTCTGCATACCTCAAACTCAGATTATGAGACTGAGCAATCTTTTTCAAGAGAATCAACGAAGGACCCATCCTAAGATTTGGCGGCGGCGCCCATCATGGTCTAGCCGAACATCACCCTCTTTCAAATGGGGAACTCTTAAAAAACAAACCATATTGAAATCTTAGAATATCATATACCTAGTAACAATTAGCAATCGCTGGCTTCAAAACTCAATGGACCCGATACTTTTTGAGCAAAGGAGATCGAGGCTACCTCATCGTGACCCAAACCAACCGGCATCATCATTGAATTTGCAACATACGAATTTTTGTTGCCTTATATCATCCACTATGTCTTTACATCACACAACCAAAAATCAAAACCGTAAATAAACGCATTCATACTTTACGTGCATACAAATTCAAAAGATAAAGTGCATAAAGATACATACCTACAGGTGAGGAGAGAGGGTTTCAGCATTCATAGATGATGTATATTTGTAACTATATTTAGTAACAAAGAGAGAAAGAGAGAAGCTGTGAAGAGAGATGAAGCTAGAGTCGGAGATGGACTGCCACTACAAAAAAACGCGTAAATAGCGACGGACGATTTCCGTCGCTAAACAGGGGAAATCCGTCGCTAAACAGTTTAGCGACGGATTAGCGACGGATTTCGTCCGTCGCTAAAATGAGCGTCGCTAGATTTTAGCGACCCATTTTTTTTCCGTCGCTAAAATTTAGCGACGGAAATATCCGTCGCTACATGAAAATCATACGTCGCTATATTTCTCTCAACGACGATTTGGACGCAAAAATTTGCAAGGGATTTGCGACGGGAATTTCCGTCGCTAAGTCTAGCGACGGAATAACCGTCGCTACACCCACAATATTTCCGTCGCTAAACTCCTACCACGACGATTTAGTGACGAACTTTGCAAGGGAATAGCTACGAATTATTCCGTCGTTAAATTTAACTACGGATTTTTCCGTCACTATTTCGTTAGTATTCTTTATTTTATTAGATACTTAGCTACGGATTTACTACAATTATTGTCCGTCGCTAAATTTTAAAATTTAAAAAAAAAAATTTACTCGTTAATTAATATCACGTACCTGCATTAAATCTATAATATAATAAATTTGCCCGCTAATTAATATCGCATACATGCAATAAATCTATAATATATAATGCATCAATATTATAAGTGTAAAATATATTTTATTAAAAGATTCATTCTCATAATCAATATCACTATCATGGAGATTGCATCGCTGCCAACTAGTAACAACAAACAATGACTATCTTCCTCACAGGCAAAGTACCTCATAATCTATGAACCAATTCACTTCCCCTCTATATTATAATATAAGTTTATATACTTTTCTGATGGCCTCAATAAGCTGCCAAAAGTTTGCCTGAAAATGCATCTCGCATAAATAGTTACGCCATGCCATCGCATATTCTTCTTTACTTCTTCATAGGTCATGCCATCGCATACACCAACATTTATTTCATCAAGGGCACGCCATTGTATCTGCAGGCAGAGAGAGAATATAATGATAAGATATTCCAAATCCTAAATCAATTACACTATCAAAAGAATTAGAAAGGGAATTTTGGTAGCGTAACCAATTAACCACCTTAGGCAATCCAACAATTGGGCTAGCTGTCAAAATCGTCCTTTGCAACTTGGAGAATTAAAAAAAAAAAAAAAGATATTCAGGTTGTCACTCCATACGGGGTTAAACGACATTTACATGCATCTCTAGTTATCATTGTTGTTTAAAAATATTATATTAAAAAAAAATCACAAAAGTTGTTTGGGGAAGTCAGAATAGCATGCCCACTAGACTGAGAATAAAGGCATAGTTGAGTTTAAATAGGGAGCAAACTGACAGATGGAAAAAACATAAAGAATACACTCACTTGAAGCTAGCAAGTCATTCTCCTTAGCAAAACCTTCACTAGGACCCTCAAAGAGATCTACTCGCTTGTCACGGTTGGCTGCATATTTGGAGCATTATCAACCAGAAGAAAGAAAATAAATCATAAACTTATAGACAAGAACCAAAACGGAAATAAAGTCAGTGTAGATTAATGTAATCTAATATTCAACTCAAGATCATACTAACGTTCACATCATCATAGATCTATCTACCAAGTAAGAAAAGCTACTTCTTTTTCAGTCTATAAATTAACAATTCAAAAAAGCAAAAATCTAAAACATGTGGGATTAACAGTACTTGAAAAATCATTCAAAACCTAATTAAGCTTTAATTAATTTTCTAGCTAGGTCCATCATTAAGAACCTACTGCAATTATATTATACGGAGTACATATTATTAGATAATATGCATTTAGATATAAGCTACACAAATAGGCATTTACATAATGAATAAATTATAATCTGATGAAAAAAAAACATGAAACACGAAGCTGAAATGGCAGGGTCTTACCAGGCATTCGAAGCGGCAACGGTACGAGGAGGGACGGCGGTAGGCGGAGCTGCGGCAGTTGGCGAAGCGGCGGCGGTAGGCGTTCGGCGGAGCAGGCGATGGCCATGGCAGAGCAGGCAGCTCCGTTCGGGGTTCGACCAGGAAAGAGCGGCGATCGGGCAGGCTGGGTGCGGCGGTCTTCCAGGCGAGCGACGGTGGTCCAAGCGAGCGGCGGTCGTCCGGCTCTCACCGAGTCACCGGTCCTCGTCCAGGAGTAGTTGGCGGCTGGGTGTTTAATGTGAACAACTTTTAGGGCAAACAGATTAGAATGATAACAGACTAAGGCAATCTGAAAATATATTCTTGCATTTAGCGACGGAATATAAATCCGTCGTTATATCTAGCGACGGATTTAAATTCCGTCGCTAGTTTGTATTTTAAAAAATTGAAGGCACGCTCCGCTATTGCTCTAGCGACGGAAAATTAAATCCGTTGCTATATATAGCGACGGATTTAAATCCGTCACTAAATTTTATTTAAGAAAATGTATAGCTCGCTCAGTTTAATCCTCTAGCGACGGAATTAATCCGTCGCTAGATTTTATTAAAAATTTCCACGTACATTTTTTAGAAGTAAAATTAACTCGGGAATAATGTTCTAGCGACGGATATTATTCCGTCGCTATCTAGCTACGGATTCTATTTTCCGTCGCTAGATAGCTACGGATTCTATTTTCCGTCGCTAAGTTGTAAAAAATTTAAATCCCGGTTATTAAAATCAGCGACGGATTAATTTTTCCGTCGCTAATCCGTAGCAAAAAAATTATTTAATCAGCTCGCGAAAAATCCGTTGCTAATCCGTCGCTAAGTCGTCTCAATTTTTTGCGCGGAAATTTTCCGCTAAAATTAGCTACGGAGTTAACGACAAACATTTTCCGTCGCAAAATTCCGTCGCTAAGCCGTCACTAATCCGTCGCTAACTTTTAATTTTTTTAAAAAAAGTAAATCCGTCACTAAACCGTCGCTATTCCGTCGTTAAATTAGCAACGGAATGAATCCGTCGCTAAATTCGTCGTTATTTTTGCGTTTTTTTGTAGTGTGCGGTAACAAAGAGAGAAAGAGCGAAGCCAAAATGCAGAGGCATAAAATACTAAAATGATTGGGTGTGGTGTAAAATCCAAAAATATCATGCAAAACCTACATACAATTAGCATGCAACTTACCTTTTTTTTTTTTTTTTTTTTTTTTTAAATGCAATTTGCCCTTTTTAATGAGATCAATAGTTTGCCTTTTTTGTACACAATTTACCTTTTTAAATGAGATCAATAATTTTACTAAAATATCCCTGAATTCGGACAGAAAAAATTAGCCAGGCACTTCTATTATTATTATTATTATTATTATTATTATTGTTGTTGTTGTTGTTGTTGTTGTTGTTGTTGTTGTTGTTGTTGTTGTTGTTTTTGTTGTTGTTGTTGTTGTTGTTATATACATATACATACACACACACACACACACACATATATATATATATATGCATATCTCTATATCCATATATGTATATGTGTGTGTGTGTGTATATATATATATGTGTGTGTGTGTGTGTGTGTATGTGTGTGTGTGTGTGTGTGTGTGTGTGTGTGTGTGTGTGTGTGGTTAAAACACGGGTAAATAGGAAAGAAGATGTCTGCATGGGTAGCTCAACTGGTCACGGGGTAAAGTTTGGGAGAAGGAAAGAAATTGATGAGGAGGGGGCATTTTGGGCCTAACCCATCCCAAACACTCCCAATTGTTATACCGTGGATTAGTGTCCACAGTGCACTGTTGTGGACCCTGGTTTTAAATGACGTAATTTTGAATTTTAATTTTGACGGTGATCGTTTGTTATTTAATTCACGTTACATTTTTTTTACTGTAAAATATGTGTATGTGCCTTTTGTTATGTGTTTATGTCTCATGTTATGCAATTCTGTATCTTAAGCGTATAAATTCTGTACCTGAAATAAAGTAAATATAACACGTGCTCTTGTGTCTTATGTTATGCATTTTTGTGTTTTGCGTTATGTGCTTTTGTGTCTTATGTTATGCAATTATGTACTTGAACTAAAGTAAATATAAAACATGTGTATGTGTCTTCTGTAATGTGTTTCTATGTATCATGTTATGCAATTATGTACCTTAAGCATATTGTGTAATACAAAACATATTGTGTGTCTTATTTTACGAATTTATGTCTTGTGTTAAAATTATGTGCCTATAAAACATATATTATTTACATAAATCAGATTTGGAAATAAATATATAGCATGTATATGTGTCTTGTATTGTGAATTTTTATATGTCAGTGTTATGAAATTCAATACCTTTGTGTTGATTCTATATTTAGAATAAATTAAAATTTGTGGTGAAATATGATAAACTAGAAATTATAGAATCTGTTATAACTTAAATATCAAAACAATATTATTATAATCTAGGTTAACAATGCTATATGAACCCTGGTACAATTAACTAACACTCCCTACAAAATAGCCCGCAGCTTCCACCCAAAGCTTTTGGTCCCCAATTTTGTTGTGATCGAAGAAGTCCACTAGTCGTTCCCGACGAGCGCACGCAGTGAAGCTTCTAGAAAGCCGGCGACGACGTCAAAGAAATGGCCGGAGACGCAAAGAGACGACGCTCGATGAGGCTCCAATCCGTACGCGACGAGCGCATAGGTGAGTACCGATTTTCATGCTATAGGTTTTGATCAGTACAGTGCACTTCTTTAGCGGATGGATATATATAAGCCACACATACTTGCATGGTGTACGTGCCTAATGTATAGTACATGTTAGCCGGCACCGGTAGACCTCCGTTTCCAATCGTGTAAATTAGGGCTAATTTTTAGTACTATTGATTCTGTTACAATGGATTATCTGTTCATAGCTACTTTCTCATCGATCAGGCCAGTATGAATCCGTTATGGTAGGCTCAGGCTCAGGCTCGGACGATGATTTCGAAACATCTGCACAGGAGTTTGGTGACATGGCGGAGATAGGGCTCACACCGGAGGAGGAGGCCATGTATCCGACTATTAAGACACGTGGCACCACCAGGCAACTCTTGAGAGCAGTGACTAATCTCAAAGCACGGCAACGCCAGGCAGTGAGGGAAATCGGTTTCGGCCATCTTCTGAATTTGGGAATCAGGGAAACTCCACAACGGCTAGGCCACTGGTTGGTCACTAACTTCAATCCATCCGACCTGACATTGACGGTTCAAGGCGATAGAAAGATTCAGATCGGCAGGGAGGACGTTGCTGCGTGTCTGGGACTTCCCATGGGTGGAGTTCCAATCACCGTACGCGGGAAACGGGAGGTCGGTCCAATGCTGCGTGAGTGGAGGTGTAAATTAGGTTGTCCAGAAGGCAATATTACACCTACAGAGGTGTGTGATGCTTTACTGGGAGACGAAATCGGTGGTGATTGGTTTAAGCGCCATTTCTCCGTTATTGTAGCTACCACTCTAATTGAGAGCAACCAGAACGGGAATGCTAATCAGCAGATACTTCATATGCTTGATGATGTGATGCAGATTGAGAATTTGGATTGGTGTGGTTACCTGCTTCAGTCCTTGGTGCACACCCATGCTGACTGGTTGCAGCATAAGGTCCAGAAATATACTGGACCCATAGTGTTCCTTACTGTAAGTTTTCTATGCACACAATCTGTTTGACACTTTGACATGCCTATAAAATCCTTCTAACTCATGCACTTTACTAAATTAATTTCGCATTAAGCAGATCCTATATATGGATCGCGTGGTGTTTGGCAGCCGGGGTGTTCCTAGGTTTTATCCAGCACTGAGGGGATGGACCACTAAACTTCTGAATCACCGGCAACTCCAAGAGATAAAGGGTGGGGGATTTGGGATGGGCGACATTGACGTGCCGTTGAGGCCAGGTGCACCAACAGTGCTTGATGGTCTCTCACATCATGTACCAGGGCGTATGGACCAAGCTAGTGAGCAGCAGGTATTTCTGAAATTGTTCTTAGCCAGCCTTTACTGTTGAGTAATGCCCGTAGAGCATTGGTGTTTTGCTGTGTGTTATTGTATATTTAGCTGTGCATTGTGGCAGTATTGCTGCGCATTTTGTTAATGAATTGTTTTGATGTTTTTGTTTTTAAGGCATAAACATCATTGTGGACTCTGTTTTTTATTTATTTATTTTTTTCTCGTATGTACAAGTCATGCTAAATTCTGCCTCCATCCCATATTTTCAGCCATTCCCACTAGGCTAAATCAAACTCTCTTTTCCCGGTTTTGGGTTTCAATTAAAATATATTCTCTATTCCTTTTTCTACTTTAACTTAATATGGTTGGGTGCATGTGCGGGGTTTGTACTGAGCATTAGTGTTGGATCATGTCTATTTGTTAGTTTTTATGATTAGATATTGCTGTGGCGCTGTTGTGGCTGCCCGAGTTTAGCATTTCGTTTGTTAATATGAGCTCTTACTGCTGGTTTTGCTTAAAAATTTGCAGCTGCAGTTACTTATGTTTTAATATGTATAAACCCAAAAAAATAGAGAACCCAACCCCATTCTAATGGTTGGTAACCGTAACACTAATCGAGTGAAACCGGCATTGTTTTCGTTTCTTTCTTTTTTACTACAGTGCATTAGTGAGTTTTGAACCATATTGCAGCCTAGTGTTTGGGATCTACCATGATGGGTTGTTAGGTTTAGTGTTTGTGCAATTTTGTGTGTTTTTGTGACAGAATAGCAGTGCATTTTGTGAGTCTATTATTCTACTGTTTGCTGTTAAGGCAAAAACACTGTACACTGCACTGTATGTAGCTTTATTAGGTTTGTATAAGTCACACTCTATTCTCCCCCACTCCCATACTAACACCCATTTTAACTACTTGGGCAAATCTAATACCGTTTTCTTTAGGCTTAGTTATTTCCAAAGTAGAATCTGAGTTTTTGATATTATACTTTTACTAGTATTAAACCAGTAGAGTCCAGTTTCCAAGTGCATAAATTAGGGGCGCTAGGAATATAGTTAATAAACTTTAATCTTACTGAATAATTTAGGATTTCTATTCATTTTTGTGCATCAATCTGTACGTGTTGGATCATGTCGGTTTGTTTGTTTAGCGTGGGGATACCATAGTAGTGCATTTGTGGCATTATAGTAGTGCATTCTCATAGAGGATCCTCGCTCGGTTGGTCCCATGCAAAGTATTTACTAGCTGCTGCGTTGTCTTTGGATATAATTGGTATATGTAAACGTAAATAGAAACACTCTATTCCTCATGCTAACAGTCTTTCACATTGCTCAGGACAACCCATCACTATTTTTGTTTGTTATTTGGTATTAGTAATAATTTGGTTTTTGATTTGTCCTTTAATAATAAATACTCTCTCTATCCCATACTAACCGTGTCCAATTTGGTGACAGAGTTTTATCGCTCGGTTAGCTGACAAAGTAAAAGCAGTTGCTGCTGCAGTGGTGGAAATCGCAGAAATTGTGAGACATGCCCCCCAAGAGGCTATATTAGACGAGAGTTTCAAGCAAATCTTGGAGGTAGTGCATATACTGTTGGGGTTGAGGGAAGTTCCTTCAAGTGACAATGCCTTTTGGGCCAAACTAGAGAACCTCGAAGGGTCGGAGGTAATAAAGAAAGCTATTGAGATGAGGCAAGTCCTTAGAGACATGCATAGTTTTAGCCCGGGTCTGACCCAAGACGTCAAGATGCCTGACTCAACAGACATCAAGGCCAACCTAGAGAACCTTGAAGGGTCGGAGGTAATAAAGAAAGCTATTGAGATGAGGCAAGTCCTTCGTGACATGCCTAGTTTTAGCCAAGACGTCAGGATGCCCGACTCAACAGACATCAATGGCGACGCAAATGCTGCCACGACATTAGCGGCGTTGGACGAAGGACATCCCGCCGAGGAAAGCGTGGAGGAAGTATTGGCAGATGTTGAGGTGTGTGTGGCCCGAGACACACAACTTGCTTAGTTTAAACACATAAAAATGTTTATTGTTTTCACCCTTTCTATTACGCACATTGCAGGTTTGTCCAACATCACCATTCCAATTCAAAGCTCAGCAGGAATCACCGCAGGACCCCCCTGGCCCTGGTGTTATGACGCACACTAAATAACCTGTCATCGTCTCCGTTAACTTCCTAGCACAGATATTGCATGACATTAATAGAATTAATATCACTTTTGGTTCTATGACTTTTGAAGTCTGATCACTTTTGGTGCATAGCTTTAAATTTTTTTAATTTTGGTGCCTAATTTTATTATTGTTATCAGTTTTGATCCTTCCGACTAAATTGATTGCGAAATGTTGCGAAATTTTATATTTTAAGGACAAAATCATTATCCAAAGAAATCTTAATTATAATAAAGCAAAATTCTCGCCCAAGGCTGTGGAAAAATGACGCTGTTGCGTGGTAGGATAGCTTGCGTCCAACAATATAGGAAAAACTATGCTTTTTACGATAAGGGTATACGAAGAGTTAGTTATTCAAGGTAGACATTTCTTTGTTCTAGAGTTTTGTTTATTAGAGTTAGTTATTCAAGGTAGACATCTCTTTGTTCTAGAGTTTTGTTTATTAAATGGTGTACATTGTAATTTTTTTTTTTTAATACTTCTAGAGTTTTGTTTATTAAATGGTGTACATTGTAATTTGTTTTTTTTTTTTTGATGATACTACTAACTCTATTAGAATGCAGTATCTGTTCATAACTACTTTCTCAACCTATTGAAGCATAAGAGTCAATATTGACTCCACTGAGGCTCGAACCCACCACCTCCCGTATAAAGGGAAGGATTTGATGTCACTGGAACACAAGGTCCTTGGCTACATTGTAATTTGTTATGAATTGTTTTGTCTTTATTATCGTAGTGTCGTTTGGTTTCCTTAACGTTACCATGCTCAGCTATAAATTGGTATGAACATTGCAATAGTTCTATACAGCCATAATGCAGTGAAAATAACGACATACATACATTCAGTGTAATCTGCTCTTCATCGTTGCCAACGAAATGGGGCTATGGCTGACCGGCGAATGGTGGAGCTTGCTTGCCTGCAGGAGGCCAAGAGCTGCGGTAGCGACACTGTGGCGGAGAAAAATATACTAAAAGTGAAAAATATAGGGATCATTATAGCAATATCAATCTGTGGATTATTGAGACTTGAGAGCATGAACTTAGTTGCCGGAGTTGACAAAAAGGATGGCTCCCGTGGTATTGTGTTGCAGATCAAGAAGAGATGGGGATTGTTTTTCTATGAGAGAGAACTCAAAGGTCAGAAAGAGAGCAATCTATGGATGCTTGAATTAAAGAAGAATACAGCGGGGAGAAGAAGCATAGTGAAGAAGGAGAAGAATGATTTCCTCCTTCTTGCTGCCAGCTTTGTTTTAATTTGTATTACACATCTACTTTTCTACTCTTCTTTTGTTAGTTTTGTTTTCTTTAAAAAAGACAACACAAACACTAGCACATCACGTGGCTTAAGTAATGGGTTTATCATATATTATTATTATTATTATTATTATTATTATTTCAAAGGAACAAGACAACCCCTCACACCGCTCAAGGATTCATTATATGCATATATGATATATGTAATATCATATTTGAATATACGAAATATTCAAATATTAGGAATTGCCTACAGTATTAAACCACATATTCTTTGAGTAAAAATTTAGCTTTGAAAGCACCAAATCTACAGTATCACATACAATTATATTAGCACAACTCTAGCATTTATAGAAATCATATTTCATATATTTATACGGAGTAAATTTAAAATTTGTTACGCAGTATTTTTTTTATTAAGGGTGTGTTTGGAAGCCCGGAAAATGACTTCCGGAAATCATTTTCCGGGCTTTGGGTGTTTGGCAAGCATGGGAAAACCCAGTCAACGGAAATCATTTTCCGTTGACTGGGGAAAATGGAGCTAATTTGGCGGAAAATGACTTCCGCCAAATTTGGGCGGAAGTCATTTTCCGCCCAACACAACGCACACACACATCACCGTTTCCGGCGGAAACCATGGTATGGTTTCCGCCGGAAACCAAGTGCTCTGGTTTCCGGCGAGAAACCAGAGCACTGTGCTCTGGTTTCTCGCCGGAAACCAGGGCACTGCTCTGGTTCCCGGCGAGGAACCAGATGCTCTGGTTCCTCGCCGGGAACCAGAGTGGTTTCCGGCGGAAACCAGATTTGGTTTCCGCCGGAAACGGGGGGGGGTTTTTTTTTTTTTTTTTTTTTAATTTTAATTATTATTATAAATTATAAATATTATTCTAAATATTATTATAAATATTTTAATATTTTAAATAAAGTATTAAAAATATATAATTATATATTTGTATCCATTTTCCGGAAAATGAACCAAACACACAAATACAGTTTTCCAGAATGCATCCAAACACTGAAAATTAAACCATTTTCCGGAAAATGACTCATTTTCCAGAAAACATTTTCCAGAAGTCATTTTCCTGCTTTCCAAACACACCCTAAGTTTTTCTGTAATATGCTAGATTTAAAAAAAAAATAAAAAAATTACACTTTACTTTTGCAATAAAAATGCTAGAAATTGGTATCACATTGTTATATGATCTTGCAGGTAATAATGACATAAATCCAAATTTAACATGAAAGAAGATTAAAAAGAGAAGCAATATTAAACATTCTAATGATTTAGAACTTAGCTTTGTATGTTAAAGACACACTCACAACCTTCACTTCTATTTAGCAAAAACATTCAAATTGATTTATGGTGAAAATGACCAATTTTTATGTATGATTAAAAATGTCATATAGAAAGAAGCATTATGAATTTCTTTCTTTTATTCATCATTTACTTTTTTATATTAGACTATAAATTATATATATAATATCGTTGGCCGTGCATCGCACGGGTACAAATACTCATCTTCAATATATAAACAAAAGAATAATCATATTAAGAGAAAAAAATGATTTGTGAATCGTCGATGCTATAAGTCTCATAGAACCCTGTCTAGTTTTTGCTTGTCTTCCCCATTATTTGCACCGATCAAACACTTATAAATATGATTTTACACTAATTTTGTTTAGATATTGAAGATGTTTTATTGAGATGATGAGTTAACCCTTAAAAATATAAAATTCGCCAACACTTTGCAGTCAATTTGGATGGAAGAACCAAAACTGATAAAAACAACAAAGTTAGGCATAAAAATTGAAAAAATTTAAAGATGTGCACTAAAATTGATAAAATTTAAACGTCGTGGGACCAAAAATGATATTAATTCACATTAATATTATCACATTTTACAATGTATAGGATTTGACAAATTGCTTTCTCTAAGGCTATTCCCATTAATATTCTTGGACACAAATTTTAAAGAAAAAAAACTGACACATGAATTTTTAATCAAATGGGGGTTGTGCATTTTGGAGAAGTTTTTCTCCTGCAACAACCCCCATATGTCAGATCTTTTTATAAAAAAATAAAATTAAAAGTGAGATGCGTCGCATATCACAGAGTCACAGCTCTCAATCCTTGCTTTTTTATTTTTTATTTTTAATTTTTAATTTTTAATTTTCTTTTGGTTTTGTCTTCAGCGAGAACTCCATGTCCGCATTTGAACAGCAGGCATCTATTATAACCAAATTAAAGATACATTTTTCTTTTTTATTATTTTATTATTTTTGTTTTAAATTTTTAACAAAATGTAAATATGTAACATATCTTTTAAAATTAAACTGAGATAGTGGATGATGAGGTGGATACTTGGATCCACAAAAAACTTGAGAAAAAATTTGAACTATTCAGGAAGGCCTAAGGCTATCCTTATTCTTGTAATTTCTTTACTACTACTCTGTATTATATATCCTTGCAATTCCAATCCACTTTCAACAGTGTGCCTTAATTTCACATCACATTAAATTTTTTTTTTTCAATAAATATTATTGTCTCAAAATTATTCATTTATATCAATATATAAATTACTTTTAAATATTAAAAATAGCAAAATGTAAATCTAAAATCGTAAATTTTTAATATAAAATTGTAAAAATTATTTGTATTATGTATATAATCGAATGCAAATTATACTAACTAAAATTTTATCTATAATAATTCATGTTATTAATTTGAACTATGGTTTGAATTGTAAAACTAAAATTCAATTTGTTACTCAAAAAAAAAAAAGAAAATAGATAATAAAAAACAAAGTACAAATTTACCTTTTAGCTTTTAATAATTGACATTTTGTACTACGAACGCACAATGTGAATGTTCACAATTTGTATACTATGAACACACAATGTTATCATACGCAATTTATGTGTTTTGACTTAGAAACACAATTTATATTCTAGAAGTTCACAATTCCAATACTAAAAATACACAGTTTAGGATCAGAGTCCACCTTGCAAGGAAGACCTTGGTTCATGGTATAACAACTCGAAAATAGTAGTATCATTGCTCGGACGTTAGGCTCAAATAATAAACAAAGAATGTAAGAGTGGACTAGAAATAATAATGTTTCATAATATTCATCTATCCATCATCCATAGAACGACAAAACTATTTAACTATATTAAAATTCTACTTAGTATAAAAATTTTAGAATTTTATTATCTTTACTCTTTTTAACATTTGTTAGTTTTGGTATTTCATCTTCAAAATACATATTTGACAACATTTTTTGATAATTTTTTTTCAATTGTGACACATTGTCCCTATTTTCTCTAATGACACTGTTAAAATCACGTTTTTTATTTTACAAATAAAATATCAAGACTAAACAATGTCATATTTAAAGAAAAAATATTAAAAATTACTAAATTAACATGTATTCCGTACTAAGTAAAATTTTGCTAATAATTTTTAAGTTTTGTTGCTCCAAGTTAAAACTGTAACTTTTTAAAGAGTTCTGCATGTATATTCTAACAATAAAATGTTTGGAACTAAAATTACGAAGAAAAAAAAATAATTGAGGTACTATAATTACAGTTTTTTCAAAATCAAATTTGTCCAAACGGACGCCATGTACCATACATGATACATCATCTCCTTTGCCCGTGGACGAGTTTCCCGTTGAGAGAGCTTTCAGCTCCCGCGCCGGCGAGGAGTGGAGCCTTGATTTGGGCGAGAGCGAATGAGGCGGAGGGAATACGACGACGTCGAGCACTGAGAAGAGTGGACTGGGAACTAGAGAAGGGGAATTACAAGGCGGCTCTATCTCTCGTTAAACAGCTGCAAGGAAAGCCCGGTGGCCTCCGCGGCTTCGCTGCCGCCCAACTGGTACCCAATTTATACTTTCATTTTATCTTGTTCTGAAATTCTATAAACATTTGCATTCTAGAGGAAAAAGGAATTGTTAATCAAATATGATAAGGTTAAATAGGCATGCTTTTTATTCGCCCGTTTTTGGTAACATAGTTAGTTTATTCGTTAATTTTGACTTATTTGACTACTTTTAGTTGTTTGACTTAATTATATAGTCAATATAAGCTTTTAATTAAATAACTTTTTTGTAACAGTTTATTGCTCCAAAACGCTAAAATTGAAAAGATCCAAAGTAGTTTTTTGGGTGTCTTTTTCGATCAGCATTTTTAGAAAGTCATTTTGTATGTATCCACTAACTCAATCAGCTAACAGTTATTTACCAAACACCCCATTATATTAATTGGTAAAATTTAAGATCAGTGAAAAGTTATATATGGTCTGACTAATTGGACTAACCTTTGGTTTAATGTACAAATGTATAGTTCAACCATGACTACATTTGGATACCAAATGTTTAGTTCAAACTCTATGAAAAATGTAGTTCAGATGCAACGAACATCTACCTGCAGCTACCTTGCTCGGTGTGGCACTCTAATTTGCAGTATGCTTTGTGGTTACAAACTAAAATTTTGTGTTTTCTCAGTTATTTTAGTAATATTTGCTTAGGTGCCTAGAAGGGTTGTGGAGCTTGATGGATTGAACATGAATTTGCTTGATACAAAGTCTCTTGAGCGGCTAGTTGATTCTATTATGCATTCGATCAAGTGCAGCATCGAGTTTGCATCGTTAGATGAGGAGGTATTTGATCTGCATTTATGGTGCTTAATGTACATAATTGGATATTGGACCGCTGTGTTTAAACCTTATAACTTGCTAGCATTCACATTTAGTTGGAACCAAGTAGATAGTATAGGAATAAAGATAACATCGAGACCAAAATAATGGGTAAATATGGCATTTGAATGTTTGTGTGAGGTTTTTGCTTTCTTTTGTTCACCTGTATAATCAAGAATCAGGAACTTGTAAGAAGTATTTATAGTCTTGTAAGCAGATATTGATACAACTAGCCTTTCTTTTCTTTTGGTCTCCAATACTGCCGTTTGAGGGACATGACATACTGACTTAATTTGCTACTTAGAAAGGTTTTCTTTCATATTCTTACAGTGCAAAACTTTCTTAACTCTGTAGATGCAGATATATGGTTAATCACTTAATCAGATGACTTAGTCTCAATCTCTTCTTGTAGGCCTCAATGTTGGCAATGGAAAACTCTGTGGACACTGATTCTAGTGAAGCCTCTAGTTCCGCTCTTGAAGACCATCAAATATGTATTCAAGTGAGCCATCATTTTCATCCTCTTTCCTTTTAGTAATAACGTCACATGCTTCAAATGTGCTATTCCCGAAGCCCATGATTAAAGGAGTGGTGACTGCAATTAACTAAGCTCTCTAAAAAGCTTCAGATGTGTTTTCAAAGGATAAAGATTGGTGCAAATTGCTTTAGTGCTTTGACTAATTTCACTCACCTTTGGCAGCACGAGGCGGGTCATTTTCTTGTAGGTTACTTGGTGGGGGTTTTACCGTACAGATACAAAGTACCTAGTGTGGAAGATTTAATGCAGGACAAGTTTGCTCCGGGAAATGTTGAGTTCTGTGGCTTTGATTTTCTCAGAGAAGTAAGATCATTTGCCCTTATGTTCTAGGATATCAGCCAAACTACTTTTTTGAAATTGACTGCTATTTAGAGTTTCTTCTTCATTATGTTAAATTCTGGCTTAGATACCCTTGTAATGGTTCTTCCTGTATTTATAGTTAATTCCTTCTGAAATTTTCTTCTTCAGTTACTCAGTTAGTCCTAAAATAATTTGATATTTGTACTTGCAACATGGTAACTGTCTTTCTTGAAGTACATGGGGAAAAACAGTTCTATTTTCCTATTGCTTTCTCATGTTATTTCCTAGAGTTTACTTTTCTGAACTTCTATGTATTCCAGGTTGGTGCTTCAACTGTATCATGCAAAAAACTTACGAAAAGAAAGCAAAAGGTTGAGGTGAGTAATTTGTTTGAATCACAAATAGAAGCAACATTTACCCAGAGCTAAATATTTCTTCTCTTATTGTACTGTATTTATAATGCCATTTTGTTGAGTGTACACCATAATCCAATGACATTAAGAGCTTCAGATAACTGTTCAATAGACAAACCGTATAACACTTTGGGTTGTAGCAAACTAGCAATTTTTGGACATGATTTCATCAATTAAACATGAGTTTTCTTTCCTTCCGAGTGTTAATTTCACCCTCCCATCTTGCAAACTATACTTCTCCAAAACTTTGCGGACTTTATGCAGTTTTGACAAAGTCATTGTAGTGTTATTGTTTTGTTATATTCTACCTGGATTCACTCTGTAACAGATTACACATCCTTTCAGGTAAACACAAACAAAGTTTCATCGAAGGTCAGATACATTCTCAGTTTTCAATTCATGCATCATCTTAAGCAATCGTATCTTCATAATTTTCCGAATGTCTGACCTTCTTGCTATCCTGTCTTCGACGCTAGGCTTTGAACAGGTTCCTATGTGTAACACTGGGAGGGCTGGTTGCGGAGTTCTTGGAGTTTGGATACTCAGAATTACTTCACTCAGATGTCGAGAAGGTTAGTGTTGTGCTGTGATTTTCCTGGTTTAAGTAGCAATGACCGACAACCGTGAAATGCGTTATGGGATAGTTGGACAAAGTGCTGAAATGGTTGTACTCCAGAGAAGATGATGCAGACTTGCACTTAAGATGGGCAGCCCTTAACAGCTTAGTGATGTTAATTGGTTATGGTGAAGCTAGATTGAGGCTAGCAGAGGCCATGAGTTTGGGGCGATCAGTTGGCTGTTGCATTGATACCATAGAGACAACATTAGACCATCTGAACCGCTGAATGAGGTAAGGATAGCATTTTATGTCAGCCAAGAAATTTTTCATTTTTTAGAATGTCACTGATGGTTTTCCGATCGTAGGGTGATCGGCCGGGGGCCAACACAACCGGAAAATAATAAGAAAATAGGAAGCTCAATCTCTAAAAACTCTCTAATCTTTTAGTATTAGTCGTGTTTCTGAATCTGCCTCCTCAAATGGTTCGTATAACTACTTATACTAGGCTTCTAGGCCGTTACACATTAAATCCTCTAGTTAATGCTACAGATTATGGCTCATAAAACGCAATTAATATACATAATTGGGATCGTTTAAATACAAATGTCCGTTGATTCTCTTAAGTCCTCCTCTTCGCGTGCTATCTTTCCAGAGCTCCTTCGGCAGTCGACTGGAAGCTTATATCACCCGGTCTGACCATCCATTCAGTTTCTGGGCCAAGCCCAAAGGCTTCGATTCTCCCAACTCGCCCAAGCCCCTGATCTGGAGAACGATCTGAAAGAGAATGGTTGTTGGTGCTACGCAGATGTGTGAGGAGAAGTCAAGAGGGTGCAGTATAGAAGGCTGATGAAGGTATGGCCTTGAATGTTCTAGACATTGATGCTTATTGACTCGGATTCCTCTGATTGACTGACCACTCGGAGGAGTCAGGATGAACTGATGGAGATATGGCCTTGAATGTTCAGGACATTGATGCTTATTGGCTTGAATTCCTCCGATCGACTGACCTCCCGCAGGAGTCAGGATGAACTGATGGAGGTATGACCTGGAATGTTCAGGACATTGATTCTTATTGGCTAAACTTGATCCTTCTCCCTTCCTACCTTTAGCCGACTCACTACCAGCTCCGTCCAGTCTTCCCAACCGAGCCCGAGCCGTCCATCCCACCAACCTTATATCCCATCAGTCACAACATCTTGACATTTGCAAGGTGAGGCTGAAAAGACTAGCATTTGCAATCTAAATTTTGAAAGATTGCAAATTTCAGGTGGCGTGGAATATAAATAATTAAAAATTTCTCACCCTTGTTAGTAGTACTGTCAAAGCGGGCTGGCCTGCCCCACCGCGGGCCAAATTTCTTGCGGGCTTTTGCAGGCCAAAATTTGTGTAACCCTAACCCGCACCGCGCGGGTTCGCGGGCCCCGCAGACTGGCCCGCGGGCTTTTCATATTCCTTTTTTTTTTTTTTTTAAATAGTAATATATATTCACAGTGTGTGAATATATATATATATATTCACACACTATCCAATATATATATATATATATATATATATATATATATATATTCACAGAATGTGAATATATATATATTCGGGTGTGAATATATATATATATATATTCACAGTACGTGAATATATATATATATATATTCACAGTACGTGAATATATATATATTCACATGTGAATATGTGATGTGAACATATATATATTCACGTTCACATGTGAATATATATATATTCACGTATTGTACAATGTGAGAATGTGAATATATATATATACTTTTATTTTTATTTTTTTATTTAGCCCGCGGGCCGGCCCGCGACTCGCACGGGTTAGCCTGCGCGGGCCGCGGGTTAAATTTGGCCCGCATTTTCGCGGGCCTATTTTTTCATGACCCTAACCCGCCCCATCGCGGGGCGGGTGCGGGCCAGCCCGCGGGCTTTGGCCCACTTTGACAGCGCTACTTGTTAGAACATCCTTAATAGTTGTGGTTTTTGATAAGTTTTTACAGGTGTGAGTGTGACTAGGAAAGAGAAGATGAAAGGAAAAAGAAAAAGGAAAAAAAAAAAAAAAGATTTGACGCGTTGCGTTGAATGTGTTAGTGTTGAGCAGCTTCTTCTCCATGCGGGCCCCACATTTTCAAACCAAAACCCTTTTTCCTGCATGCATCCTATTTCTTCTCTCTCCTCGCCCTCTCTCCTCCACATATGCATTATTTCTTCAAAAATCACACCAAGATGCATTTAGGTGAAAGATAGCTATTGGAGATCCGTTTAGCAAGGGAAAATGAGCATATGCATCCTCTCATCTGCGTTTAGGCATTCCAGGCCAAAGTTCAACTAATGAAAGATTAAATGCAACATATGGGGTGTGGATGGATGAGATGGTGCTGGTTTATTATTTTTCAATTATAATAATATTTTTACTATTAATCTTTGACTATTTTAAATTAACTAATTTGGTTCAAAATACCTAAAATGTCTTTATTTTTACCAAACTTTATCATTCCCCATTTAGGACATTTCGATAATTTTAATTAAAAGTGGAATTAAGTCTATAATATTCTAAATAATAATACTATAGATGTTAATAAAAGTTGAGTTTTTCCCATTTATATTTTTACTCTTATTATAAAATGAATTTGTGTTTTACCCCTGTGATGTATGAAAAAATTATGTTATTATGAATTGAAATAAAATTCAAAATATTAAAATCTATAATATAACAATATACTCCGTATTTGGTCAAATATCTATTTTCATAATATATAAAATTAAAATTAAAATTTGTATGGTTAATATAGTCTCTAATCATGTACATATTTGAATAAATTTATTAAAAAAGTTTTAACAATGAGTAATAACTAAAAGAATTATATTTAGAAATTTAAAAAATGTAAATTTTAAATTTTGTATGAGTAAACTAGCTTGGTTGACATGAGTGGCACACACTCTCATCCCTTAAGAGAGGTTAGAAGTTCGAATCCAGTCTTGTATGAAAAAATCAATCCAGCTAGCACTTTGCCTCTTAATTGGAACCGTTCGATACGAACGGGAATTAGTCTGAGTATTTTCTTGGACGCATTTCCTTATATGATTGTATATACACGTAATATGTATTTATGCAAATTCTATGATATAATTTCCTTAATTATAATTTATATTAATATTTTATGTATATTATTTATCAACAGTTTAAATAATGAGTTTACAAGATGAATACAAAGTGTCAAACAAATCAGGCTAAGCACAAGAATAAATCATAAATGTATGGGGAGAAGAGAAGACTGCATTTGAAGTCTTTGTGGATAAGTGCCTAAGTGGACAACTCCTGCCCCTTAAATTTTGAGTGCTTCACTCTAGTGGACTAGTGGGTGACTAAACCTAATCATTACTTTTTGTAGAATTAATTTACATAAAAATATAAATGAGATTGAAATTCAACAATAGACAACAATAGACAACAAAGAGGATAAATGAGATTGAAATACAAAAAAGACAACAATATCCTTTTGGCCTCTTCTTCGCCTTGAAAGGTTACCCTCACATTATCGCTGATCTCACATTATCGTTGCAACGAGCAACCATGTGGATAATAATATCTTCTTTTCGTCTAATCTTTTAAGTAATATCAAAATATAAATTTAATCCTTAATCCTTATAATTTTCTATCATTTAGAAATATTTTGGTAATTAAAATTGTAACTTTCATTTGTGATTGTTTTAGTCCTTTCTATTTTGATCCTTCAAAGAATGAAAATAATCATTGTCGTGACTAAATAAAAAATCAAAATTACACTTCATGATAATTAAAGACTAAATTTATATTATTTTATAATTTAAAAATTAAAAGAACAATTATAATTTAAAAGAGAAAATTTGCGGGTGCGCACAAGAGATTTGTCTACTTTTGACATAATTTTTACATTGTCGAAGTTGAGTTCGAATCTTGATCTCTTTTTCGAAATATCTACTAAATCACTAAACTGAGTTCGAATCTTGATCTTTTTTTCGAAATATCTACTAAATCACTAAACTAGGCCCGTACCACATTAATTTGAATGCATCATTTGATTAAACCTTACTTTAAAAATTTTCAAAATTAGAATTAAATTATTAAGTAATATCACTTTGTTTTAAGCTCATATCTTACTTTAAAAAATAAAAGATTAAAATAATGATCAGAATTTAGGTCTGATTTCAATGCCTTGTACGATAAGTCCGCCTTTAACGTGACAACCTTTGACCTCCGACAAGCTCATCGTAATCTCCTCATCGCCGTCGTCTTCTTCGCCGTTGAAGAACTCTCCGATCTCAACCTCCATCCACCCATCGCTCCTCTCGCGTGACTGTCGTCTCTCGCCGCCTTCAACCCCTTGCGCCTTCACCATTTCAACGCCACCGCCGTTCCTATAAACGGCGGAAGGCCGCCGCTCTTCCGCGCCGGCGGCGGTCTGCAAATACGCAATGCCGGTGGCGGCTGCTCCTCGATCGCCCACTTTGATTGACGTCTCACACGGCCTCGAATCGAGTCCAAAGGCGCCATCTGATATGTTCATCACCAGATAAACGCCGTAGTTTGTGTTTGGGGACAAAATCCCTCTTTTCACTTTTCCTTCAATCTCTAGCCTGCAGATCATTTTCAGCTCAGCCGCCTCTGAAAACCTGTAAGCAGTTGAATCAACTTTAATTAGCTTGCATTATCAGTGTCATTGATTAATTAGTTTGGAAAATTTTGGGTCTTGCAATTTGAAATTGTTGGGCAAAGCCGGTAAAAGGTAAGTCTAAGTCCAGCAATTAGTGGTTAGGAGAGTGTTAGGGTAAAAGGCAGTCGTTATATCGTGGACCATGGTCCACAATGGACTATGGGTCATGGATACTGCAGTTGTAGTGAACTGTAGTTGTATTGAAAGGTAACTACAGTTGCGCGGAACAGAGGTCGTGTCATCTATCTGGAACTACATTGTTTTGAACGGATACTGCAGTTGTGTTGAACGGATGAACTCCGTGCAACTATAGTTTCCTTTCAACACAACTGCAGTATCTTTTCAACACTGTAGTATCCGTTCAACGCAACTACAGCTATGATCATGGTCCACAATATAATTTGCGGGTAAAAAGACAAGTCATCTTTATCTCTCGAAAATGTGAGAATATTTCGATAATTGTCAAATCCAACACTAAATTGCTAGGAGGATTGTTGGATGTAATGGTTAATATTTGAATTCTTGACAATATTTTGCAAGAATTGGATTTAATTACCTTGATTGAGGGATGGATTTCCATGTCCAATGCTCAGACGCGTCACCGTATAAAATTGAGAGCCCTTTTGCAGACAGCATATATGACTTCAGACCACTTGACTTCTCAAGCGCAAAGCTCTGCAAATATCAATTATACATCTTTAGTACTATTTATTATTGGTTTGAAGCTTAAACAAATGAAAGAAATTAAGCTGGGAAATACTATTATATTGTACCTTTTTACCATCATCTATGAGTATGGAGTTACAGAGACGTACAAAGAGGTCCTTCTTTGACGAAAACTCGGCTGCCGCGACGGATTTTGCGACGATTTCTTTATAATCCGGCGGCAAGAATCCGTCCCAGACGGAGTCGGAGTCGGCGGCGGACCGGAGGGAGGAAGATACCGACGATAGGCGGAAGGCGTCGAGTGGGGAAGTGAGGGAAAGAATGGTGTAAAGGCAATCTTCCGGCAACATCTCCAAATTCTTCATTGCCATGTTCTAAGAATACTATGAAAATTCAAGAAATCGAAGATGATGATGAAGAATTGAAAGAATGGGTAATAATTTGAGGGTGAGTGTTTTTGAACGTGTTTGATAGTTTGTTGAGTCTTTGTTGTTGAGCTTCTCAACTTTTATATACGTGTTTTAGGTGAGCTTTATTATTTGGTCTTTGGAATCTATCACTTCCACTATTGCGGCAAGGTTCTTGGGTCTTCACGAGAAGCTTCATGCTTCATGAGGGAAACTTCTTGATAATTATTTATGTATTTAGATGATTCAATTTTTAATTTCCCACACTATGGTAATATTGTCACATTTAATTTAACCAATTTAGCCTCGTGACTTTAACGTTGTTGAATTCCGTCGTCATATTATTACAATTTTTATTATATTAATGTTGATTTTTAAGACAGCTTTCGTATTTTATAATCTTAACTTTCCCTTTTGGTTGAAAAAGTATTTGAATATAATAAATAATATTTTGATAGACTTTTTAAATGAAAATAGTTTTTTTAAAGAAAAATATTATATCTTTTATTATGTCATTTATGAACATTTTTTTAGGACACTCTTACGTAGGGGTGTTCATCGGGCGGGTTCGGACGGTTCGGGTGGTCGGAGGGTTCAACCGATCGGTTTTCGGTTTCAGATTTGTAACCCCAAACCGTTTAAAAAAATTATGTAAACCGTCGGTTTTGGGGATTTTGATCCCCGACCGACATCCGACTAACCGTCGGTTTGGTCGGGTTGAATAAAAAAAAAATTAATGCAAAAACAAAGTTACTTTTAGAGTTTTAGTCCAAACTCCAAACAATTAACAACCAAACTTACATCTGAAAACTCAAAAACTTAGACATTTCACAAAAATCTAACTAAGACTAAGAGACTAAGACTCTAAAATCTTAATCATTCACAAAAATTTAATTACACCAAAATACAATTCAAATTACAAGTTTACAATTGTCATTCACTGATTTCACTCATTCACAATTCCAGATTTCCAGGTCAGCAGGCAGCAGCACAGATCCAGGCATCCAGCCTCCAAGCCTCCAGCAGTCCAGCACTCCAGCCTCCAATCCTCCATTACCTCCAATAGTTGCCTAAATCCTATTCCTCTTCCTAATTATATTCAAAGTTAGAAAAGATGAAAACTTAAAAATGTAGTAAACTTGCCAAAGTATGTAGTATATACAATATTACAGAAAGTTAAGATTGGGACAAAGTGTGCTCAGATTGCTTATTTTTCATATCATGTAAGGATTGGGGGAAATTGCCAATGACCTATGGATTGACCACAGTTCATGGCAACATACCAAACCCAATACAACAAATCCCAGATTTCAGAGTATGGTGGAAGCATCATCATTGCACTGGACAGTTATTACTTATTAAACATTTAAAAAAAAACCAGAGAAGAGTCAGAGAGATATACCAGACAGCATCCTTATACAATTATACTTACAACCATTCCAATTTCCAGTGGTCAGTGGATAGTGTGAATCCTCAAACCTGGGGCAGTTATTAGCCACTGAGGCTGCAAACTTTCCAGCCAGGGAGTCATTATGTAGAGCCACAGCCACCAGCCCACCATGGTTCCATGCTCAGGCAGTCAAGCAGTCAAGTACTCACAAGCACAAGGCACAACTCAGAAGCATAAGCAGAAAACAGTAAAACAGTAAACAAATAAAGATATGAAATAGTTTCAGAGAATTGAAATTTAAATTACTGGTATTGTAGGTAGGGAAGAACCAACTCCAGTACCAACTCCAGTGCAGAACTCTGCACACAAAGAAAAAAAAATTAAACATTAGACTTTAAACTAATTAACTAAAAAATAAACAAACTTATAATTAAAGTTAAAACTTATAAGAATAATTACCTTTTTCAAATTTCTCAACCTCATCAATGTTTTCTTCAACTGAAAGAGGCTGATTGTGCAACCTAAGCCAATCTTGTGCACATACAAGTGCCTCCACAATTTTAGGAGTAAGAGAACTCCTAAAGGCATCAAGAACTCTCCCACTTGTACTAAAGGTTGATTCTGATGCAACTGTAGAAATGGGAACAACAAGTATATCCCTAGCCATTTTAGAAAGCACAGGGAACCTTCCGGCATTAACCTTCCACCATTTCAAGAGGTCAAATTCACCATCCTCTTCTATAATTGCCTCACTCAAATAAACTTCTAACTCAGTTTTCTTTCTGCCTAATTCTCCACTCTCCAATCTTTGTTTTTTTAACTGGGATTTTAACAAAGATTGGGGTCTACCAACAGACACTGGATCAGACAAAACAGTAGGGGCAACAGACTGTTCAACAGGAACAGGATCAGACTGGACTGGGAAACTTGTCACATAATCAGCATACAACTCCTTCAAGTCTTTCATAACCTTCTCAAACAAAGACTTGCCATTTTCATCACCTTATAATTGATTAAACTGATATGGCATGTATTCAATTTTGTCCCTAGGATCCATTATATTTCCATAAAAAATAAGAAAATTCATCTTGTTTGGATCACCCCAGTATTTATCAAACTTGCTCCTCATATTCATCCCCATTGCCTTCACAGAATCAGACTCAGCTCCCACCAGACCAGTAAGTATGCAAGATAAATCAGACACTTCAGAGAAGAAAGTGTTAGAAGTTACATACAAAGAACCAGATATCCTAACAGTCATTTCATAAAATGATTTCAGAAATTTCACCAACCCTTCTACTGCCTCCCAATCCAAGAAATTAGGAACATTCCCGCCCAAATCAGATTTGAAGGAAGGGTCATGATCTTCATACACTTCAAAGACCTTTTGATACATCAAAGCAGTATGCAACATCAAATATGTGGAATTCCACCTTGTAGGTACATCAAGAACCAAAGAGTTTTTGGCTTCCACCCCAATTAAGTCAGCAAGCTCTCTAAATTTTTGGAGCCTAGCAGGAGAGTTTCTCATATACCTAACAGAGTCTCTTACCTTCTTAACAGAATCATCAGATTCCTTTAATCCATCTTGCACAACCAGATTAAGGATGTGAGCAATGCATCGCATATGCAAATACTTACACCTTACTGCAGTAGAACCCCAAGACAACATTTTCTTTTTTAAAAACCCTATGGCAGTATCATTGCTAGAAGCATTATCAACTGTAACAGAAAACACAGACTTCAACCCCCACTCTAGTAGGCAACTCTCCAGTGCCTTAGCAATGTATTCCCCCTTATGTGAAGAAATAGGGACAAAGGAAATGATTTTTTTCTGTAGCTTCCACTCATGATCTATGAAATGTGCAGTAATGCACATGTAGTTTATTCTTTGTACAGAAGTTCAAGTATCAGTAGTGATACTAACCCTTTGGCAGCTAGTCCTAAAGAAATTCTTCAAATTAACCCTCTCATCAGAATAAATTTTCAGAATATCCCTACTTACTGTCCATCTAGAAGGAATTTTGAACATAGGACAGCAAACAAGAATAAATTTCCTAAAACCCTGACCCTCGACAAACCTAAAAGGTAGCTCATCAACAATAATCATTTCACAAAGAGCTCTCCTAATCAACTCCTGATCAAAAACCCAGGTTCCTAAAACCCCTGCTGCACCTTCAGAATCAGTTAAATCAGAACTAGGGGCAGGAGAGAATGTGAGTAGAGATTGCCTAGTATCCTTAGAGTGAGGATTTTTTAAGCAAGTCATAATGTGATTTCTCAAAGTAGAAGTCCCATGTCTTTTGGTCTCAGATTTGTAAGCCTTTTTACAGTATATGCACACTGCTGAGACAACAATGTTATCTTTGTTCTTGATTTTTTCAAAGTGATCCCAAACAGGAGATCTGGTTTCAACCTCCTTTCTTTTTTTAGGAACATATGGAGGCAAAGGCTGCTGAGATGTATCTTTCTCTATAGCTTCTGCTCCCATATCATGTTCCACATTTTGAGAGGGAGGTTGACTTCCAGACCCACCAACACTTTCCATCTATAACATATAGTATGAAAGTATTAGGGATCTCAATTCAAAATCTAGAGCATTGCATCATTAACAAGTAATTAAGCATAGTTCAGACATTGCACATTTCATCATGTATGCAGAAATGCAGAATTGCAGATTCCACAATAACACAAGCAATTTAAGGGTCAGCTATCCATAAACTTGGCAACTTGCACAGTTTGCAAGTTACAATTTACAAAACACAAAGAAATCCATAATCAGGCATTCAAGCAAAGTATGCAAATACTTTTTGATGCTCATCATTTATATGGATTTCACATCCCACTAATCCCAGTTAGGGGCTAAGGCAGTAAGGCTTCCACCAAAACAGACTTCAGATTTCAGGCATTCAAGATTTTAAATGGATTTCAGACTTTCAGTAAGCACAATAACACAAAGAAATCCATAATCATTAATCAGGCATTCAAGATTTCAAGCACAGTAAGAGCACAGTCTTACTTTAAAAAAATATAATGCTCATCATTTATATGGATTTCACATCCCACTAATCCCAGTTAGGGGCTATGGGCTATGGCTTCCACCAAAACAGACATTCAGGCATCCAAGATATGAAATGAATTTCATACTTTCAGTCAGAACAATAACACAAAGAAATCCATAATCATTAATCAGGGGAATAGGGGATAGGGCTTCGGGCTTCCACCATACTGGAAAATAATACACTAGATTGCTAGATATCAGAGTATATCAATATCAAAATTCAAAACCCTAAATCAAAGAGCCTGAAATAAGGGTCACAACACTATCACAGAATCACAGATTCACATGAGTCACAACACAGGACACAAAATCAGAGAATAATGAAAATCAATTAGGGTTTAGGGGTTACCTTGTTTCTCAGCAATAATCCCCCGAGAACAGAGGGCCTTCGATTCCTAGCAAGCAAACTGCAACCCTCCCGAGTCCACAGGTCACCGTCAGTCCGTCTCTGCGTCTCACCGATTCAGGGACTACCGGACTAGGGCTTCCACCGGAGACTTAAAAGTCTCTGATTCTCTAACTCTTTGAAGAACTATGGCTTCCACCGGAGAGTACGAGACTACGAGAGAGGAGACATTAATCTAAGAACTCAGAGAAGAGAGAACAAAGAGAGAGGTTGAGAGAACTCAGAGAAGAGAGATTGAGAGAGGTCGAGAGAACGAGAGAATTCTCTAGGTCAAGACTCAAGAGTGAAGAGGTGCGACTGCGCAAATGAGCAGATCTGGAATCTTCGCAATATATATAGTATGCTCATACGACGTCGTATATATGTGCTGAATGCTAACCCTAGTGTTACTTCGGTTTTTCGGACGGGTTCGGGTGGCATTACTGCCACCCAAACCGATTTCATTTGAACCGCACAGCTCGGCCATCGGTTCGGTTTGACATGTTCGGGTTCGGTTCTCCTCGGATGGCGCATTTGCGGTGGTCGGGTCGGTCGGGTTCGTCGGTTTGGTCGGGTTCTGCACACCCATACTCTTACGCCTACCACCCACAAACTTTTCCTCTCTAATGCCGTAAATTTTAATTGGTTAGAATATATATGATGATTTTTTTTTCAAAAAAAGGAAAACAAACCAATTTAAATTGTCACATCAGGGAGTGACAAGTTTGTGAGTTGTATATGTAGGGATATTAATTTTTTAATTTTCTCTTTTGGTTGAAAAAATATTCATAAATGATATAATAAACAATAATTTGATAGACTTTTAAAATGAAAACAGTTTTTTTTTTTAATATTATATCTTTTATTATATCATTTATGAATATTTTTTACGACACTCCTACGCCTACCACTCACAAACTTGTCACTTTCTAATGTGGTAACTTTTTATTGGTTAAGATATGAAATTAAAAAAAGAAAAAAGAAAACAAAGTCAATTAAAATTGTCACATCAGAGAGTTACAAGTTTGTGAGTTGTAAACGTAGATATTTTTTTTTAAGGAATGAAATATTACATTAGAATTGTCAAATTATTAAATTGCCTCATAAGTTAAAATCAATTAGATAAAACTTGTAATAGAAGATTAAATGTGACAAAGTTACAATAATTGTAGAACTTAAAAAACATTTTCTCTTATTTAGTTATTTATTAGAATATCATAAATAGTTTTTTAATTATTGTTATTTTATTTCCTTATGATATTTTAATATAATGCTTTTAAATTAAATCTAGTATCCATACAAAATAAAGTATATACATGAACCCTTACCTCAAATTTCTATCCAATCATTATCCATGTAAAATATTTAATTTATTAGTAATGGTTAGGCTTTGTTTAATTTACCCTGCAATACTTTTTTATTTTTTATAATATACTCTACATCTCAACTACCATATTATTATTATATATATAATTCACTCATTATTTTCTATATATCTATGCAATTTCAACTCACTTTTAATAATAATAATAATAATAATAATAATAATAAACAAACGTTTAACAATTTTTTAAAAAGACACTTGGCAAGCCGCCAAGCCCCATAAATTTGACAACCAAAGTCAATTTGTGGCTATGTTTGGCAAACCTAGCTGAAAAGGTAGCTGAAAGCTGAAAAGGAGCTGAAAGCTGAAAAGCTATAAGTTAGGAGCTGAAATAGGTGAGCTGTTAAGCTAGCTGTTATGCTTAAAAGTGTTTGGTAAAATTAGCTTTTTGATAAGCTGATAAATGTAAAAAGACTAAAAAGGGCATCTTCATAAAATTTAAATTTGTTTGTTTACATATTAAAATTTAACGTTTGAAAATAAAACTATTAGCAAATCATGATCTAGCATCCCATAATGAAGTAGCAATATTGTTGCGAATCTCCTTCATCCCAAACGACCTCTCAATACAACTTCGAAGAGAAGAATGTGCACGATTGAATGCTTCTTGAGCATTAATTGGCGGCTCTTGTTCAAATTGAGATTGATGATACCTTATTCTTGGATACGGTACCAAATATCCTTGTTTATCTGGATATCCTTTATCTACCAAATAATATCTTCCTAAAAAAAATATAACACTAAACAATTATAAAGAATAAAATTATATGATTTTTATTAGAGTTAAAGTAATACGAATATATATCATATACACGCAGTCCAACCATTCAAGTAATACAAGTAATACAATGAAATATATATCATATACAAGCTTACGGATATACGAGATGCAATAGAAAAAAATATACAGGTAATACAACAAAATAAATATATACATACTTACAGACGGATGATATTGCGATTGGCCGGTTGCAGACTGCGGAGCGAGGTGGCTGATGGGCGATGCTTCTGCGGAGAGTGAATGAAGATGAAGCGATTAGCGTGAAAATTGCGAATAAATAAGAATAGAAAAGGGTTTTAATTGGGAATGGTAAATGATGTCATTTCTTTAAAATAATAAGGTTAAAGATGGAAAAAAAGTTAGGAAGCTAATAGCTTATTTTGAAACGCTATCTTAGATAGCGTTCAAAAATAAGCTCCTATTTTAAGCTACTAGCTTATTTTAGGAATATTACCAAACAGAGCTTATAGCTTATTAATAGCTTAAAATAAGCTATAAGCTCCTAAATAAGCTCTGCCAAACAGAGCCTGTATGTCATTACAAATCAATATGTTAATTGCACCGGAGAATATGTGTCTGTAATTACCAACGGAGAAGGCAATTGGGTGTCCTCACGGAAAAATATGTTAACTGCAATTACAAAATATGTTTGCAGAAAAAATATGTTAACCAACATTTCATATGTCTGCAATTAACATATTATGTACCTGTAGAATGTAGTTAACAATTTATGCGCCTGCAGTTATTATATTATGTGTCTGTAATTACCATGTTATGTGCCTTCAATATGTGTGTTAGTACAAATATTATTAACTGCTTATACAAAAATATATCAACAGTAGATATATAAATTTTGAATTAGGGTTAACAGTACAATATGAACCACTGGTCCATAGTATAACAATTGATAACACATAGCACTTGACACGGTTTACAAAAAGAGTTAATTCCATTTTTTGTCCTAGATTTATAAGTGACAATCCACTTTTAGTCCTTTTTTTATTAGAATATCCACATTTGGTCCTAGTATTATTGTGACATGACCTTTTTTTTTTTTATCTTTTATCAACAAATCAGTTTAAATATCGTTAAATACAAGGACATTTCAGTCTTCAATTATGAATGTTTTCAAAAAAATAAACATAAAAAATATACCGGTTCAACATACTTTGAAAAAAGATTAAAATGTCTTTATATTTAACGATATTTCAACAATTTTGTTGCCGAATGACTAAAATTGGTCATGCACTCATGCCACAATAATACTAGGACCAAATGAGGATGTTCTAATACAAAAAGATTAAAAGTGGATTGTCACATATAAATCTATGACCAAAAATGGAATTAACTCTTTACAAAAATTAAAGCCTATAATTTTTCCTTTTTAGATTTTCACTGCACGTGAAAATAAATAGGGAAAAGGGTCAAATACACCCTCAAACTTTTGCTAAGAAGCCAAATTAGGCCCTTGAACTTTTGAAAGTTGCAATAAAATCCACAAACGTAACATTTTATTTTGGAGCAATTAAACCCACTGACCTGTAATTACAGGTCAATTAGGTTTCCGGCGACGCTATGGCGAACCTCCGGCGACCTTACACAAATTAGGTCAAAATTAGGCACCGGCTATCGTTATGGTCGCCGCCAAAGAAGGCGACCATACTGGTCGCCTTCTTCGGTCGACGGAAATTGCAAAGACAAGACATGACAGTTACAAAGCAATACAAAGATGTCTAATGAATAGCATTAAAGACTAATAATGTCCACATTAAAAAGGTTTTGTAACAATTTTCTCTTATTTAGTTTTTTATTAGAATATCATAAATAATGTTTTAATTATTGTTATTTTATTTCCTTATGATATTCTAATATAATTCTTTTAAATTAAATCTGGAATCCATACAAAATAAAGTATATACATGAACCCTTACCTAAATTTCTGTCCAATCATTATCCATGTAAAATATTTAATTTATTAGAATTGGTTAAGCTTTGCTTATTTTACCCTGCAATACTTTTTTCTTTTTGAAAGTATACTCTACGTCTCTACTACCATATCATTATATTTACAATTAACTAATTATTTTTTATATATATCAATACAATTTCAATTCACTTTTAATAATAATAATAATAATAATGATAAACAAATATTTAACATTTTCTATGTTGAGTGTAATTTCTAATTAAATTCTCAAACCACCTTCACTGCTCTCAATTCCAAGCCGCCAAAATAAAATGATGATCTTAATTGGCTTTCTTGACTGACCCAATCAAGTGTGTTCCTTAACAGGAAGATGATAAGTGTAATTTCTCAAATAAAATTTTCTTTATGGCCCTGTTTGGTAAATGGTTGTTGGTTGATTGGTTGGCTGTTTGGGTTAGAAGGTATGATTTGTTGATAATATTAGCTGATTGTAGAAAGCTGTTTGATAAATTAGCTGTTAGCTGATAGCTGTTTGGTATAATTTCTTTTCTCAAAAAGCTAATTGAAAATGATGCTTTGAGTAGCTTTTTGAATTTTAGCATTTTGGAGTTACAAAAAGCTTATTAACCAAACAACTAATAGTGATCAAATAAGTCAAAATTGGCTGATAGGCTGATTATTTACCAAACAGGGCCTATGTGTCTTAATTTTATTGGGAGAAAAAGAAACGAAAGAAATTAAAATTGCAATTGGTTGACATTTTTTAAAGAATAAATTAAGGTGTGTCATGTAAGTAAAGATAGAAAATTGAGTATAAAGTTAAGAGTTATTGCCATATGGGTCTTCCGAGTATAGTAGTTTTGTCACATTTAGTCCTAAAGTTTCAAATTGATCACCAGTGGTCTTTTGACTTTCAAATTGTTACTAGTAGTCTAAGTTAACCATCCATAATCATTCAACTTTCAAAATTTAACCGGCCGCGGTCCTCTTGGAAAGATCATGAATGGTAAAAATTTGATAGTTGAAGGACCATGGGTGGTTAACTTAGACAACGGATGGTAACAATTTGAAAGTCGAAGAATCAGGGATGGTCAGTTTGAAAGTTTAGGAATAAACGTAGCAAAACCACTATACTCGAAAGACCTTAGATGTTATTCACTCATAAAGTTAAAGTATGGGTAGTATTACACTGTAAGGAGCCGTTTGGTTCACGGAATCTTAGATTACCTTAGGTAATAGGATTACCTTCGGAGTGAGATTAATGGAATGTAAGATTACCTTATGTGTTTGGTTAAAGTACGTTGTAGGAATGTAATATTAACTTGTTTGGTTGGAGGTTATATTTTAGGTGATACTATCTCAATTACATAAATGCCCTTGTAGAAAATGAAACGTTTAAAAATACTTTACTTTTAAAAATGTTTTGGTTAATTTGTAAGCTTTTTTTTTTCAATGGCTCATAATTTAACATAATAATAATAATAATAATAATAATAATAATAATAATAATAATATTATTATTATTATTATTATTATTATTATTATTATTATTATTATTATTATTATTATCATCATATTGGTTAGTTAACAAAGGTAAAGTTGGAATATTTCAAGGTAATCTTAGATTACTTAAGAAAATGGAGGTAATCACATTACCTTGAAATATTACTGACACATCAATTTTGAGGTAATATAACATTACCAGGTAATCTCATAGCTTGAACCAAACAAGGTAATATAACATTACTAGACTCACATTACCTAAGTAATTTGAGATTACCTGAACCAAACGCTCCCTAAGTAGAAAGTGGTATTACTCTTATCATAAAATCAGCTAGTGTTTTATCCATGCATGCGGTGCACAGTTTATGTTATCATGAATTTAAATAAAATTTTAAAAATAAATAGACATCAAAATGTACAATATAATAATATAGTTAGAATTTCAATATATTTGTTATGGTACGCATTTCATAGCATACAAAATTAAAAGGGAGAATGGTCAAACACATCCATGAACTTTGTTCAAGAAGTCAAATAATTAAGTTCATGAACTTTTAAAATAATAATAATAATAATAGTGTTAGTATGGTTAATATTATTATTATTATTTACTATATACTCTTGTACTTGTGGCTGTAACTTAGTCTTTGTTTATAGTCCTATAGAATAGGAGTAGTTAGTATCCTACTCAAATAGGACTCTCATTTGTAATCAGTTGTTGAATGAACTAATCATACTCTCATCTGGTATCAGCTAGCGTTAGGTTAGGGACCTAAATCCGTTATTCGATCAACTAATCGATATCCCTCCCCGGTTCTCCGATCAACCTTCCGTTTCCCTTACCAAATTTCCGATCACACTTCTGTTCTTTCTTACGGGATTTTTCGATGGCTTCCAACCCAGAGCGATCCATCACCGCTGTCAACCCAGCACCACCCGCCGCCGCTGCGCCGGCCAACCCTCTCACCCAAGCTCATCACTTCGTGTCGCTTAAGCTAACCAACCATAACTATCTCTTCTGGCGAACCCAACTCATCCCGTTCCTCCGAGGTCAGAACCTCCTCGGCTATATTGATGGTGGCATTCCATGCCCTTCCCCGACGATCGCTGCTCCGCCGACTGAGGCATCCTCCGCCGCCCCGGCTCCACCACCGGCGGCTAACCCGGCGTACCATGCGTGGGTTCAGCAGGATCAGTCGCTCCTGTCCATGCTCATCTCGTCGCTCTCCGACGAGGTGATGCACCTCGCTGTTGGCCGGACTACCGCCAAGGAGGTGTGGGACTCCGTCACGTCGGCGCTCGCATCTTCCACCCGCGCACGGTGCCTGAGTTTACTCGGGCAATTCCAGACGTTGAGGCAAGGTAATGCCACGCCGGCGGACTATCTCGGTCGAGCACAGATGCTGGTTGAGGCGCTCTCCCTCGCCGGTCGTCACCTTTCTCAAGACGAGCAAATTCTGTACGTGCTTCGTGGCCTTCGCCCGGAGTACCGATCGGTTGCCAGTTCGCTCACCGTCACCGGCACGGAGGTGACATTGCCGCAGCTTGCCGACATGCTGCAAGCCCAGGAGTTTATCCAGGCTGACGATCACATTCCGGCGGGAGCATTACCGGTCGATGGCTCTGCCTCCGCTTTCTTTGCAGGTCGTGGTCGCCATGCCGGTGGCGGGCAGCATCACGGCGGCGGTCGAAACCAGACAAACAACAGAGGCCGGGGCAACCGAGGCCGAGGCGGCAATGGCCGTGGGCGTGGTGGCGGACCGCGATGCCAAATCTGTCGATCGCACGGGCACTCGGCGATAAACTGTTTCCGGCGATATGATGACAGACCGGCGGGTCACGCCAACGTTGCTCTCTCCGGCGATGGTGACGCACCTGCTCCTGCCGACGCTTGGATCCCGGACACTGGCGCTTCCGCGCACGCGACTCCGGCAGCGGACATGTTGCAGCAGTCTGACAATTACACCGGTGGTGATGTGTTGCGAGTTGGTAACGGCACAGGTTTGGAGATTTCCCGTGTTGGCCATGCGACTATCCCTTCCGTGTCTAAATCTTTAAAATTGTCACAAATATTACATGTTCCGAATTTATGTTTACCGTTATTGTCTGTTCATAAATTCACAAATGACAATAACGTCTTCTTTGAATTTCACAAAAATTTGTTTTATGTGAAGGATTCCAATTCCCGGGAAATTCTGCTTAAAGGTTCGGTCAGTGGGGGCTTGTACAAGCTAATAATCCCTCGGGTTCATTCAGCGTTTGTCACTTCTCGAGCGTCGTCAGTCGTTTGGCACCAACGGCTAGGTCATCCTCACAGTCGAGTCCTCCAGCAAGTTCTGAAGTCTGTTCCGGTCACTACAAATAATTCTAGTGCTACAAAGTTGTGCTCGGCATGTCAGCTCGGCAAGTCGTCCCGTTTCTCGTTAGATAGAGTAGCTAGCACTAGTGAAAATGTATTAGACTTAGTGTATACGGACATATGGGGTCCGTCTCCTTTGATTTCTCATTCCGGTTGTCGTTATTTTGTCCTGTTTGTGGACGATTTTTCACGTTTTACTTGGTTTTATCCGCTTAGGCTAAAATCTGACATTTATAAAACGTTTGATTTATTCCGGGTAATGGTAGAACGACGGTTTTCGCGTTCTATCAAAGCCATACAATCTGATTTAGGGGGTGAATACCGGCGCCTGCATAAGGTTTTTGAGTCATTAGGCATCATTCACAGGCAATCATGTGCCTATACACACGAACAAAATGGTCGTGTTGAGCGCCGGAATAGACACATAGTCGAAACCGGTTTGGCCCTACTGGCTGAAAGCTCAACACCGCAACAATATTGGGATTATGCCTTTGAATCTGCCACGTATCTAATTAATTGTCTTCCCTCTTCTGCAATTAATTTTGAAAGTCCATATTACCGGTTACATAAGTCCTTACCACCATACACTTTCTTTCGAGTCTTCGGGTGCAGATGTTACCCATATCTCCGGCCATACAATCAACATAAAATAGAGTATCGGTCTACTCCTTGTGTCTTCCTAGGTTACCCGGTTTCATTTAGGGGGTACCGTTGCATGGATCTAACTACAGGAAAAATCTATATCTGTCGGCACGTTCGCTTTGATGAAACTGTTTTTCCCTTTGCCAAATTACAGGTTGAGTCTGCGCATCTTACACCGCCTTTACCGTGGGGTGTTAGCCCTGTTCAAGTGCGTTCTCAGCCCATCTCCACGGCAATTCCACTTGCTCATGAACCACCTGCACTGCCAATTGAGGCACCTCAAGATTCAACTGAGCAACACTCAACTACATCTCCAACTCCACCTCCGGTTAAAGCCAAGCACAACACACATGTAATGCGTACTCGTCGCAAAACACAAGGCTCGGATGAGCAATTCTATGCACTCACAACGAGCCTTGATCCCACTTGTTATTCCCAAGCTGTAGGTCACCCACACTGGCGTGATGCGATGGATCAGGAGTTTAACGCCCTATTGCATAATAACACTTCGTTATTAGTTCCGGCAACACCTCAGATGAATATTATAGGGTGCAAGTGGGTATATCGTACCAAACGCAAAGCGGATGGTACCATTGAGTGTCACAAAGCTCGGCTAGTCGCAAAGGGGTTTAATCAGGTTGCGGGTGAAGACTTCTTTGACACCTTCAGCCCGGTGGTCAAACCGACTACGGTCCGGATTCTTTTTTCACTAGCGGTTTCAAACAGTTGGACCATGCGTCAACTAGACGTTCATAATGCCTTTCTTAATGGGCATCTTTCAGAAACTGTCTATATGAAACAACCACCCGGTTACGAGGATCCAACTCATCCTGGTCATGTATGCCACCTACAGCGCTCTCTATATGGTCTCAAGCAAGCTCCACGTGCATGGTTTAAGCGCTTGCATGAGTTCTTGACTGCTACAGGGTTCAAATCTTCGAAGACTGACGTGTCATTATTTTTCTATGCTGTTGGTGACTCCAAGATTTTCCTGTTGGTATACGTTGATGATATCATCATGATGGGTAATGACACCGCTCTCATTTCCACGCTGCTCCACCGTCTCTCCTCCGTTTTTAAGATTCGAGATCTGGGCACTCCGAGTTTCTTTCTTGGTATTGAGACAGTTTCGGTCTCCGAGGGGCTTATGTTATCTCAGCGGCGTTACATGAAGGATATCCTCGTTCGTGCTGGTATGGATGACTCCAAACCACTTTCCACTCCTGCAGCTATTACACAATCCGCTACGCCATCGTCTGACTTGTTTGATAATCCTACCCAATATCGGCGCATTGTTGGTGCTCTACAGTATTTAACCATTACGCGTCCTGATCTGTCCTTTGCAGTAAATCGTTTGTGTCAGTTTATGCACTCGCCCACGGTTGATCACTGGGGTTTGTTGAAGCGAGTTCTGCGGTATGTTAAAGGCACTCAGGATTATGCTCTACGCATTTCACCGTCGGCATCTACCGAGATCCATGCTTATTCCGACTCTGACTGGGCCGGCTGTCCGGTTGATAGAAAATCTACCAGTGGCTATGCGGTTTTCCTAGGTGACAACCTGGTTTCCTGGCTCTCCCGGAAACAGCGCACTGTTGCCCGTTCGTCTACGGAGGCCGAGTACAAGGGCCTGGCTGATGTTTCTGCTGAAGTAACCTGGGTTGTGTCATTACTCCGAGAGCTTGGGCTACACTCCGGCAATCCTGCGACATTGTGGTGTGATAATCTAGGTGCAACCTATCTAGCCGCCAACCCAGTTTTTCATGCTCGCACGAAACACGTTGAGATCGACTACCACTTCGTTCGAGACAAGGTCGCGTCAGGTGACTTCCTGGTCAACTTTGTGTCAACGAGGGATCAGCTTGCGGATATCTTCACCAAACCATTACCAGGGCCGCGGTTTCAGGCGCTACGAGACAAGCTCCATGTTGCTGTGCTACCACCTAGAGCTTGAGGGGGTGTGTTAGTATGGTTAATATTATTATTATTATTTACTATATACTCTTGTACTTGTGGCTGTAACTTAGTCTTTGTTTATAGTCCTATAGAATAGGAGTAGTTAGTATCCTACTCAAATAGGACTCTCATTTGTAATCAGTTGTTGAATGAACTAATCATACTCTCATCAATAGGACCAAATGGATGTTTTGATTAAAAAAATTGGACTAACAATGGACTGACACCTATAAATCTATGACAAAAACTGAAATTAACTCCAAACTTAAATTGAAGAATTTTCTATCAGTTTTTATTAATCAAAACCTAATAACTAACTATATCAAATACATTTGATTAACTCTATTACTAGAATATAATTACATGTTTTGATCAATTTACAAGTTATTTTAATTAAAATATATTTTAATCTAGTAGTCTTTTTAATATTAGATAAATGCGTAGATTAAATTATTGTTTTTACATAGTACACAATAATAAATAAGAAAGTTCATTTACATTATCCTTTTAGTTTGGTATTTACGTAGATAGGGCAAAGCAAAAGATTGCAATGAAAAAAAAAAAAAAAAAAAAAAAAAGACCACGAAATGAATAAATAGAAGAGCTAAAGCGATAATGAAATGGTGAATATTCTGATATTCAACAAAGAGCGGCCGACAAGTAAGTTGGTGCTTACCACCTTTCTTATCTTATCACGTGCTTCATATGTATCGTCAAACTCCTTTTTTTAATTAGGATGCAGACTAGATAGCTTTGAATCCTGCTAACAACCAGGCATCATGTTTGAACAAAGGTTTTTTTTCTTTCTTTTTGTTTTTTGGGTAAACCATTTTTTAAAAAAATCAATTGATTTACGTCTAAAATGTTAATGAATGACTCTCTAGACCGTCTTATATATGGATAAAGATTTGTAAAGCCGATCGGGTTATTAAAAAGTGTAATACTAATTAGGAATCAAATATTTGATAAGTATAAAAAAAAGTGTAATATTTTTGAGAAAAAATATACTTTTTAATATTTTTAAATTAAAATATAAAAATATTACATTTTTCTTTAAAAGTATTACACTTTCTCTTATAAGTAGCAAATACTTTATTGTTGATTAGTATTACATTATTCAGTATAAGTTGATAGCGTAAATTGGATCAAGGTCACGACTATATTACGAATATGTATATGATGAACAAGTAAAATGGTGCTCAGTTAGTCAGTCGGTTAGACTCGCAGTAAGTCTGTCGGATACCCACGGAGTGGACTAAGGCTTTGTTGCATTACGAGTAAAAGACAATTACAAGTGGTGTAGTGTTAAAATGTAGTCAATATCACAAGTGGTGTAATGTTGATTGTTGAATGGTAGTGAGTATGACAACTAAGGGGAGGAAGCCCCCTATTTATACTAAGTAAGTCGGCTAAGTAATGCTCATATGCAAGTGGCTTGACCTGGCACGCTCTTATTAACTTAGTTAGTCGGTCGCTCTGCAACTACATATATGTAGACAGATTATCCTAGGTGATAGTGCCATCATTCCTGCAAGCTATCAGATCAGTCGCCTTTTTTTTCCTGCGCAAGTGGATCTCCTTTAATTTACTTGTATTGTAAGCTAAGCTCTCCATCTTGCAAAGTGGGTGATGGAGTAGACTAGTCAGGTGACACCTTGCTGGCGGAGACCGGGTGGCACCTTAGCTTGTTGGGTGATCCCACGGGTAATCCTAAAGTGTATTTACCCATCACTATGAATTTCAATCTTCAACACGAGCAATACTACCGGGTGACAGTACACTCTATTGGGATCCAATTAACTAACTAGGTGGCACTTAGTTGCGTTGGGATCTAACTGGGTGGCACCCTAGTAGGTGATCCTACGAACAGTTCAAGTGCGTATTACTCATCATAAGTATTACATTTTCATATATATTGATCCGACTCATCTCATAAATAAAGATTCATGAGACGATTTCAGACAAGTTTTTGCCAAGTTAATTGGATGATTTTTGGGGTACGTACCTAGCTCCTTAAACCTTTTTTTTTTTTTTTTTTTTTTTGTTTAATCCA
>CP025653.1:14661585-14671346 GCA_003576665.1 Ipomoea trifida
TAACATATGTAAGGGCAAGTTATTTGGCAAGTTCTTCGAAGATCGGCAGTCAGTCAACAAATTTTCGTAATTTTGATGTTCAAACAAGTTTGCAATTTTGATTTTGGCATCTCTTCAACTCTGTAAGTCTCAAACAATAAAATTGCAAAACATCAATAAATTACGGTAATACATAATTTGATAAGTTTTATTTATTTTTAACTATTTATTGAACAACATCAATAAGATTTTCATATATCTATAATTTTATATTTTTTTTTGTATCAATATATAGGATTTTATAATTATACTTTCTAGAAAATATCTATCTAGGTTGGGTTCGAGAAGCGTAAAAAGAAAAGAATAATCGACTATTTCAATTACTATTGCCTTTACAAAAAAAAAAAAAAAAAAAAGAAGATTTTAATGTTGAAATTGTTGAAATTTTACTTGCGATCAAGTATCTTACATTGTAAGAGAGAGTCAATGAATTAGCTTTAATTGCAATTGAAAATGAGATTTTGAAAAAGGTTGATATCAAAAGTTTGGTGTATGATTTTGCATCTAAGCATGACCAACGCATGATATTTTTTAAGTGAAATATTAGATGTATTAGTTTTGAATATTTTATATTTTGACATAATTTTTAATCAATTATATATATATATATATATATATATATATATATATATATATATATATATATATATATATATATATATATATATATATATATATATATATATATATATATATATATGTATATATATATATATGTATATATATATATATATATATGAGGCTAAATTAGAATATTGCACAGGATCCCTATTTTGATTGGAACGGCCTTGTGTGAGACCGTCTCACGAATTTTGATTCGTGAGATGGGTCGAGTCAAGATGAAATGTAATACTTATACTAGCAAATGCAATACTAAATCATGAATAAAGTATTACATTCATCTTGACCCGACCCCATCTCACGGATAAAGATACATGAGACGGTATCACACAAGTGTGGCCCAATATTTTATGATTGATTTAGTAATAATAAAAAATTATTAGTCCAATTATTTATAAAATAATATTACTTATTACGTAAAAAAAGATAAAACAAATATAATAATAATATACCTTGCAAATAACGGAGTTTGATAAGTGCCTATTTGTCCATATTTTCACCCCATATATAAACCTATTTTGAGTGATAAATACTTTGGTTTTATGCAAAATGTGCCTTAATTCAATTGTTTATATCTTTAGGTGCATAAATTGATGAATTGAAGAAAATGTATGTCTTTCGGGACATTTTTGAATGAATCTCAAGCAAAAGGGGAGCCAAGGTGAAGCTAAGATGATGGCTAAAATACTTTCAAAAGAGCCAAACAGTTTCACTTTCAATGGATTTGATCACAAGAACAAAACAAAGGAAAAGTGAAGCAAAAGATTCCCGCAACCATGGCGACATCTCGGTAATCGACCCATATCTCTTCCTATAAATGTCCAAATGAGATGATTCTTGAGCCATTGAAAAGAAGACTTAAAGGGCTACAACTCTTATGAAGACATCAAAGTGTAGATCAAAAGGAAAAATGGTCAAATGATCAAAGAGTTGTAATTTCTGCTAAATATGTCAACATCTCGGTAATCGGATCATATCTCTTCTTAGGATTATTCAAATGAGGTGATTATTAAACCATTGGAAAGAAGACTTCAAGGGCTACAACTCTTATGAAGACATCAAAGTGTGATTCGAAAGGGAAAAGGGTCAAAATCAGGCTGCAAGTTGGAGCTACGTCCCAGGTGGATTCTCGCCGCGGCAGAAGTCCTGAAATTTGGGCAAAATGTTTTTGGGCTGGTTTCTCGCCACGGCGAAAGTTGCAGATCTGGGATTCTACACTTCTCAAATTACCATTTTTGCCCTCCATTCACTACCCACTATAAAAACATCATTTCCTCTCAACCCTAATAAGCTTGGCTGCGGATTTTGGACAAAGGAGAGCAAGGAAAGGAAGCACTCATCTTCTCAAAGAGCTCAAAAGGAAAAATCATTTGGAGAAGAGAGATCAAAGAGAAGAGCTTGGAGGCACCATTCAGGAGAATTTCTTCCTCTCTTTTCTATTTTAAAGCTTTATTGTATATTTGTTGAATCTATTTTAGCCATGGTAGGCTAAGCTTTCTTTATTTTATGAACCTATGTGCCTAGTTTTTGAATTGCTTGAATGAAATATCTATTTGGGTTTATTACTCGTGTTGTAATTGTGGCTTAATTTCTTGATGCTTGTAGTTAAGGATCCTAATTTCTTGTTTCATTGGTAAATTTGTCTATGAATTAGAGCACCCACAAGTGCACTTGATTCTTGTACCTCGAGAGAGGATATGTTGATTAAGGGATTTATTGTGAATAGCTCACGAGAGTGAGTATTCCAATTGTGAATAGCCCACGAGAGTGGGTATTCCATCTATTGCTTGTTCTTGATTATATGTTGTGAATAACTCACGAGAGTGAGTATTCCAACTACCTTATTTTGGGTTTGAATTACGAGAGTAATCTTTTCCCTTTTGATTGCAATCATCCACACTTGTTTTAACCCAAATGATTATTTCCCTTTAGAATGGCACCAGGTGATTAAACACTTTGACCCCCAAAAATCCCGTTCTTAATCTCTTGTATATAAATATCCGTTTGCCTTGCTTCATTTTTTTTTTTGAGTACTGCTTCATTTATTTTGTTTTCATAATTATAGATAAATACACATTGTTAACGTAGGAATAACTTCTCGTGAATTAATTAGTAACTAGTGCTTGATACCCCGCTTCCCTGTGGATCGATAACCCCGGAATTCTCCGGGTATTTGCTTGTACCTAAAAGCTACGACCAGAGTTAATACCCAAAATGGTCACTCGAGTATAGCTGAAAGTTGATTTTAGTGGTGATGGAAATTAAGAGTATCGTCTTCAAGGAATGACTTAATGGGAATTTGAGTAATGAGGGGTTAAGCATAGGTTCATGCAGTGTTTGAAAGCTAACCTAAAGAGATTGGATTGTTGCATGTTCAAGAAATAAATAACAAGAGCAAGTAATGGAATTAAAAGATAATAAATGAAATAGAGACTTGAATCAAACATCCTTGAATAAAATCCCTTGTGTCTAAAGATTAAGTTATGTAAGTCTAGATGATGAACTTGGGAAAATGGTTTAAGTGCCAATGTCACTCTCGTGATCAATTGGACTATCAACTAATCCTAAGTCCCATTCTCATGGCAACTTGGTTAGAAGAGACAATTTAACAAACACTTTGTGTGCCTATTTCCTTCAAACTCCCTTTTCTCAAAGGTGAGTAAGAAATATGAGAGGTTTGGCTATGGTGTAGCCCTATTCTCATAGGTGGAACACCAATTCCAAATATCTCTTGCATAGTTTGGCCATAACTATGAAGATTCAAATCAATTCTACCCAATTCATAGCCAAGTTCAACATTAAGACAATACAAACCTAATTTATGCAATTTAATTCATATTGGGATTCAAGGAAGTTCAATTCAAATCCTAAATATGTTTAAGTATTCATATTATGAATGTAAAGCAATAATCAATTGAAATAATAAACATATAATTCAAACAAAACTCTAAGAAATATAAATGCAAAAATATGAGTTAAAGAACTTAACTTGATAATTTAATGGAATGAATAATCTGAAATTGATCTTGAATGTTGGAAACACAAATGGATTCTTCTTCTAAATTTCCTAATTAATGGTAGATTACAAGTGTGGGAAGTGTTTTCTAAAGTTTCCTAGAGAGAAAAACTAAATGGGGGACTTAGAAATTCAAAAGTATTTTCAAAATAACCAACCAAGGGTATTTATAGGGTAATATTTGCGCCATTTCGCACCTTTCAGGATTAGAACTCACGGTGGGACTCACGGTGTGAGTCCCACCGTGAGTCTCAATGACCAGAAACTGATCATTGAGACTCACACTGACACTCACGGTGTGAGTGTCAGTGTGAGTTCAATGATCAGTTTCTGATCAGCACTCACGCTGAGACTCACACCGTGAGTCTCAGCGTGAGTTTCTGATCAGAAACTACACTGAGGACTCACGCTGACACTCACGGTGTGAGTGTCAGCGTGAGTTCTTCACAATGACTTCCACGCCTTCGTTTTGCTCCGTTGTTCTCCGGTGTCCCCTTGGGTGTTTTCCTTATGCTTTAAAGCCCCGTTTTCTCCAAAGATTAACACCTTTTCATGCTTGTTTGCTCATTGCTCGATCGTTTCTTCCTTCAAACAAAATGCAACAAATTAAGAGTTATTCCACATTTCTTTACATGATATTTGAATAAAAAGCAAGCATAACAAGCACCAATATGATGCCATTTAATGACATATCAAATCTCCCCACACTTAGACCTTGCTTGCCCTCAAGCAAGACAAAACCAAGTTAAGCAGATTGAAATACCAAGCCCCTTCAAAAGCAACCATACAATTTCAAAGATCAAGCAAATAAGTTGTGCACCAGAAGTCAATGATATGTTATTCCTCTTCCTACTTTGTAAAAATGGGAAAGTGAGTGTGGTACCCTCAATTGGCTCAAAATATAAGGACTCCAAAAACCCCAAGGTCTCTCACTGTTTTGCATGGTAAAATCTCTCAATCATATAAATTCACAAGCAAAGGGGTTTGATTCAATCCACAATTTCCACAGGCCTTCTAAGCTGAGCCCACTAATGGGAACGATGCACACGGCCTTTCCAACTTTGCCTCATTTGGCCCCAAAGACCCATTTAAAACATGCGTGATAGTGTGACACAAGCCTCTCCACGCGTTTTGGCTTAGCGTGAGAATCTCTCCATTTTCTAATCACCTCTAGGATACACCGTTGAGTCAACCGCCTTCACGTAGAGCTCTACGCTTTTTTGAAGTCTGTGCAATGGTTGCCCAAATCCTACGAGATGGCTCACCTCATGTTTTTTTTTTCTCTCAAGCAAGGATAGCTTAAAGTCTTTTTTAGCTTTTTCTATTGACTCTTTTCAACCCCTCATGCCTTTTACAATGGGAGTAGGGAATCACACAATCTCACTAAAAAAATGAAAAATCTCTCCTTTTGCCTTGTGCCACACCAAATAAATTCAATTCCAGGTCATACCACCTTACTTACCACAAACCTTACCGTGAACATTCCCATTTCGAGAGATCTTTAACCGAGGTCTATGGAAATTGCGCATTGAACCACAAACAAGCATGCAAAATTGAATTAAAAACCTACTTGGGTCCTATGCAAATCTCACAGGGTGTAGGGGTGGTTTCTACACATTTTCAACCAATTGAGCCTACAACACCCCTTTTCCACACTTACAAAGTAAAAAGAACAATAACATATCAAAAATTTCAAATGCATAGCCTATTTACCTCATCTTTACAATTGCAAACCACAAACACAGTATTTACAAACATGTACAGCTACTTAAGCTAATCTTTAGCATGAACACAAAGAAAGCATAAAATATCTCCCACAAAGCAAACCTCCCCACACTTGGAGATTGACATCGCCCTCGATGTAAAGACAATTACACAAAGCGGAGAGAGTCAAAAGAGAATACCTGAGAAGTTGCACCGGTGTGGGTATCCAAGTACCGTGATGGGAAGTTGAAGGTGTGTGTAGTTCTTGGTTGTGTATGAGTTTTTTTTTTTTTTTGTTTTTTTTTTGTTTTGTTTTGTTTTGTTTTGTTTTGTTTTTTGTTTTGTGTTTTTTTTTTTTAATTGTAAGGAAAAAGTAAGGAGGAAACAAAAAGAGAAGAAGAAAGAAAAGAAAAATAAATAAATAAATAAATAAAAGAAAATAAATAAACAAAAATAAAAATAGGAACCTCTGTAGAGTAGCGCACAAGAGTAATCCAATAACCACATCGATTATCCAAAACGCACCATACCGGCTCGAGCAATCCTATCAAGACAACATTAAGGCAAAGGGCAAGCCAACTGCCAACAGCACTATTCGAAAATAAAACACAACAGTAGGCAACCACAGAGCAAGATACTAAAACATCTAGAAAACGAAACAAAATAGGAAAAATAAAGCAAAGGAACCTAACAAAACCAAAAACAAAAGAGTAAAGAAAGTAGTCATCAACCAATAGCATCACCAAAGCCGGCTAACAAGCCACCACCAAACACAAAGTCTACAATGGTCACTGGGGATCCTTTGGCGGAGCGCCCGAAGGATGGGAGTACTGCGCAGAAAAGGCCTGCCACTGTCCCTCTATCGTGGCAAGTCTCTCCCGAACAGGCTCTAAACGCTGTGTAACATGCTCCTTGAGATCATTCTCCATGGCATCCAACCTTGCATTGATGTCGAGCTCGAATCTGTCAAACCGCTCAAAAAAACCTTGCCGGACCCGCTCCCATTCCGCGGCAGGCTGAGCCCGCGTCCCCGGGTTCCACTGCGGGGGCGGAGACTCAGGACGGGGCTGCTCACCCGCGTCCTCTTCCTCACCGGAAGAATCCCTCACTTTCTTAAACTTCAACTTACCCAACCGAACCCCATGCAAGGGCTCCATCTTCGCTAAGCTAGTCTCATTATCCAAGTCAGCGCCATAGCCCATACCTCGCAATAAGCAGGAGAGGTAGGGCCCTAAGTAGAGACCCGAGACCTTGGGCGAGGTTTGCGCCTGGAACAATTTAGCAATGACCACACCCATGTGAATGCGGGGCCCCTTGGTCATGCTATAAAGGCAAAGGATGTCGGTGGTGTTGACTACAGTGGCAGCCCCCATTCGGCCCGTGAAGGAATGGGACATCACATGATGCACCACCATATGTTCGGGCTCAGAAAACTCCTTATGAGAGGACACACTACCCTGGTATGGAGACCCGGAGTCGGTGACCTCACTCCAAAACTCCTGCACGGGAAAGCTAGTGTGACTATCCAACAACTCGTGGAAAGTCGCAGCCCGTGTCTCCTGGCGCGTGTAGAAACCCATGTGGACTGCCAAGTCATTGATAGAGAGCTAGTGTTGCTTCCCGAAAGCTTGGAACTGGATAACCTTATCGGTCCAGGATTTGAATTGGCCCTTGGGAACTGTTAGCGTCGCGAGGACCTCATAAGTAACAGGGGCATATGTACACTCCCGGATGGAAAAGAGGCGCCTCCAGTCCGGGTGGAGGAGAAGCTGGTTGACTCTAGATAGCAAACCGAACTTGGACAGCACGGCATCGTCAAAATACAACACAACTCCAATTAGCTTGGTTTGGTAATTGACAAAGGACTCCTGCTTGGTTTTGGGAAGGTGCACATGTCTCTGAGCGGTCTCCGGCTCCTCCTGTCCCCTGCTAGACCCCTCCCCAGGTTGTTTTTGTTTCTTGAGAGGTCTTTTGTTCGGGGACTTCACGAGCTGTTTCCTGCGAGGGGGTTTTCTACAAACAAAGTGGTAAGTGACGTGTGCAAAATAGAGATCCAAACAAAGAACATGCAAGGAACGGATCAAGTTCGCATGCATCTACAAAGTAATGAACCACGCATGTCACTTAACGCATACAAGTCACTAACTCTACACAAAGGTTGAAAAATGCTCTGTGTTTGTCTGTTTTTAACTATATGACAGTAGGCTCACTGTATGACTGCATGCTCAAGGCTCACTGTCTTTCATTTTCCTGTTTTAGGGTTTTTTTTTTTTTTTTTTTTTTAACCACGGTCACGGTGTGGGTTTCACCGTGACCAACAAATTCTGATTCTGAAAATGTGGACTCACGCTGATACTCACGGTGTGAGTGTCAGCGTGAGTCTTCAAAGCTATGTTCTGAACCCGGACTCACGCTGATACTCAAGGTGTGAGTGTCAGTGTGAGTCTCCAAAATCAAATTCTGAGACTCGGACTCACACTGATACTCAAGGTGTGAGTGTCAACGTGAGTCCCTTACCTGGCCAATCTCCACATTGTCATTTTACTTTGTTTGTTTTTGCTCAGTGGAGTTCGAAGGATCCTCTCCTGCACTACTAATCACGACACTTGCTACCTCACATTAACAACGAAAAGAAAACAACACAATAGAAAGTTAATTAACAACAAGAAATTAAAATAAACAGAACGTGGGGTGCCTCCCAAGAGCGCCACGTTTAACGTCTTTAGCCCGACGCAACCTCAGCTTACTGATGGGTTTCAATCAATTGCACGTTTTCAACCTGACGGTCCACACACCCTCCATGATACCTTTTGAGTTGGTGCCCGTTAACTTTAAAATTCCCTTTGTCGGGATGTGCAACCTCAATGGTGCCATATGGGAACACCTTGGTGATGGTGAATGGGCCCGACCATCTAGATTTAAGCTTTCCAGGGAATAACCTCAATCTAGCATTGAACAACAACACTTGATCACCTTCCTTGAACTCTTTGCCTTGTTTGATATGCCTGTCATGATAAACCTTAGTTTTTTCTTTGTAAGCCTTAGAATTTTCATAGGCTAGAGTTCTCCACTCCTCCAATTCATCTAATTGCCAAAGCCTTTCTCTCCCTGCAAAATCAATATCATTGTTAAGCTTTTTGATGGCCCAGTAGGCCTTGTGTTCAACTTCAACCGGCAAGTGGCATGCCTTGCCATAAACCAACCGGAATGGAGTGGTTCCAATAGGGGTTTTATAAGCAGTCCTGAATGCCCACAAGGCATCATCAAGCTTCTCAGGCCAATCCCTACGGTGCCTTGCAACCGTTTTTTCTAAAATGGCTTTAATATTCCGGTTTGCATTTTCAACTTGGCCACTAGTCTGAGGGTGGTAAGGAACTCCCCCTCTATGTTGCACCCCATATTTTGCCAACACTTTTTCCAATGGTGCATTCCTAAAGTGAGTTCCCCTATCACTAATAAGCACACGAGGCACCCCAAACCTAGAGAACAACTTTTTAAGAAAAGTAATCACTGATCTAGCATCGTTTGTTCTCAAAGCCTGTGCCTCTACCCACTTGGAGACGTAATCTATGGCCACCAGGATATATTTAAGTCCCTTAGCATCAGGAAACGGGCCAACAAAATCTAAACCCCAAATATCAAACACCTCACAAGCCAGTATGTAGGTTTGAGGCATCTCATCTCTCCCAGAAATATTACCTACTCGCTGGCACCTATCACAATTCTTAACACAACATTGGGCATCCCTGAACAGCGTAGGCCAATAAAAACCAGCTTCTAAAACCTTCCTAGCTGTTCTATTTGCAGAATGGTGCCCCCCAGTAGGCCCAGCATGGCAATGGCCTAAGATTTCCAATCCCTCATTCTCCGACACACACCTCCTAATCATCTGATCAGCACAAACACGGAAAAGAAAAGGGTCATCCCAGAAGTAGTGCCTAGCCTCGGCTAAGAACTTTCTTCTACCATGGGAATTTAAGTGAGTGGGCATGACTCCCCCAACGAGATAATTGGCTATATCATCATACCAAGGGACCTCATCCACACTCAACAACTTCTCATCAGGAAAACAGTCATTAATCTTAGACCTCACATCCCCACACTCTGGCTGCTCAATTCTAGAAAGATGATCAGCAGCCCCATTCTCGGAACCTCTCTTATCTCGAATTTCAAGGTCGAACTCTTGCAAGAGTAGGACCCACCTTATCAATCTAGGTTTTGCCTCGGCTTTAGACATCAAATATCTTAAAGCTGCATGGTCTGTGAACACTATGACTTTAGACAACAGAAGGTAGGACCTAAACTTATCAAGGGCAAAAACAACTGCCAACAACTCCTTCTCAGTGGTGGTATAGTTCTGTTGAGCTTTGTCTAAAGTCTT